>VDFB02000008.1:260535887-260567441 GCA_007258455.2 Sequoia sempervirens | reverse complement strand
CTAGGCTTGACAGTCATTTTCTTTCAAATGGTTTTGTTAGAGGAGGTGTAGATAGCAATATTTATGTTCAAATTGAAGGTTCTGACATTCTGGTTGTTGAAATATATGTTGATGACACTATCTTTGGCTGCAACAATGTTACATTGAGTAAAAAATTCTCTCAGCTAATGGAATCTAAATTTGACATGTCATTATTAGGAGAATTAAATTTCTTCTTAGGTCTTCAAATCTCTCAACGTGAAAATGGAATACTTCTTTCTCAAACTAAATATGCCAGAGAGATGCTTAAAAAAATTTAGATGGATGAATGCCATCCGGTTAGCACTCCAATGTCTACTGGATGCAAGCTTACTAAGGTTGATGATTCCCCTGATACAAATCAAACTGAATACAGATCTATGATTGGCAGTCTGTTATATTAAACTGCTTCTAGACCTAACATTGCTATGTAGGAAGCTCTGCATTGTTGCAATCGCTTCGTGCATCACCTAAAGAATCCCCTGTCACTGCTGTTAAAAGGATTTTTAAATATATTCAGGGCACTCTTAATTATGGCCTTTGGTATCCTAGAAGCACTGATTTTTCATTGATTGCATATATTGATGCTGACTGGGCTGGTTGTTTGGATGATAGGAAAAGCACCAGTGGTGCTGCATTCTTTCTTAGTGATCGTTTAGTGGCCTGGCACAACAAGAAACAAGAATTCGTTTCTCTCTACTGCTGAAGCAGAATACATTGCTGCCACTTCATGTTGTACTCAAGTTCTTTGGATGAGTCAAACTCTATCTGATATGGGTATTGGAATTCCTAAACCTGTTTCTATTCTCTATGATAACTCAAGTGCGATAAGTATTTCAAAAAATCCTGTTATGCACTCTCGCACAAAACATATTGCTATTAAGTTTCATTTTCTTCGAGAAAAGGTTTTGGCTAATGAAGTATGCTTACAATTTGTTGGATCTCAAGATCAAGTAGCCGATATTTTTACAAATCCCTTAGCAAAAGAGTTATTTGAAAGGCTGAGACTTCGATTGGGACTTATCTCTCAGTCATTACTTCACTGAATCTCCAAGCTATTGCTTAGGGGGAGCATGTTATATGTTTTGATTCACTTACAACTCTCCCACAATTTTGGTTGCTACACTACTACTTTTTTTTTGCAGCTATTTCTCATGATATTTTGGTTGGCTTCTCAGTTGTGTTTCCTGGCAATGCACATTCTTCTCTTCTATTCTTTGTCATTGACGCAAAAAGGGGGAGAGTCATTTGTGTTTTGCCATCAAGGACAAAGGTGGTGTTTGTTGGATCTCAGTTGTGTTTATGGTTTGTCCTTGATGACAAAATCTCTGATCCACTTTGAAATGTCTGAGTTGCCTATCGGCAAGACATTTCAGATGTCATGGCGATTGAATTTATCTTACAGGCTGCTGTCGGCAAGACTTCTCTTTTGTTTCGGCGACAAAATGTGTTCTCTATCGGCATATGTAATATCGTCGGGATAAGGTCTTATCGATTTCATTATGTCACACCGACCCGCTTAAGAATAAGCATATCGGCATGAGTTTGGCTGTCGGGCTGTGGTCATAGCGAAATCATATTGTCTCCCCGACTAGTGCATGTGGAAGTCTATCGGCGAAAGTTGTGGGGTCGTTATATGGTCTTGACGAATTCGATTTGTTACACCGACCGAAAACATGAAGGTAGTCTCTTCGGCAAGAGTTAGGGTTTTCGGCGAGAGTTCTCAGTGAGTGACCTCCGGTCTCGCCGATGGAACACAAAAGAACTCTGTCGGCATAAGATCTATCCTATCTCAGCGACTCCGAGTAAATGAATATTTTTTGGTATGACTCAAGCTTTCGTTGAGAGGTCTCCCCAAAATTGGTATGTTATAGTGATGCACATAAGGAGAAAGGTTTCTGTCGGTGTGAGAACTTTAATGTCTTGGCGATCTATTGTGAGCTCGAGATGTTTCGGCAAAACAAGGGGCAGTCTCTATAGTGTCTCCCCAACTATGTATTGTCTTGGCGACTTGGAAATGACAAAATTCTTCGGCATAGGTATTGAATTGTCATGACAACAATGTGTTTCAAGTGATTCTCGGCAAAACATTATGAAGTCTACAAGAGGTCTCTCCGATATCGTTTGGTCACAACGATAGTGAATGAAACTAAAGGGAATCTCGGTGAGAAGTTTCCTTATGTCTCAGTGAACGAATAATACTCTAAGGAAGCCCATCGATGTAACATGATGCATTTGTTATGTCTTCTCCCCGACTCTGATATGTCACAGTGAAATTGATAACTAAGGGGATTGTTTGGCGTTAAAGTTGCCTTCGGCATAACATTAGAATGATGGAAAAGGAGAGATTAGGGAAAAGATGAAATTCATTATTATTTCTGTAATGAATGGTATGGCTACTTATGATTGGTGCACCTCACTGGCTAGAAGCTCGACAGTGGTTGAAGGAAATCGTGGCAGCAGCAAATTATGTCTGATATTCGTGCGTTTCATACTGCACTTACTGGTTTGTATTCACCATTTTAAGGCTTTCTACATTTCAGTTACGAATGTGGCAAATGATGCCCTGACTGAGTATTGTCATTCATGCATTGGAGGTTATGTTTTTTTGTGGTGGACAGTTGTGCTTTCTATGCTGTAAAATGAACTCATACGTTACAGATTTGTTGAGAACGGCTCTTAGCTGGGTTGGTTGTTCTGCCGTTACTCCTGAAGATAGTTACCTTTCTGGCAGATGTTTAAATAGAAGCAGAAAACTAACTGCTGGACTATTGATGTAATTCTGAGATAATCATTCCTTGGCTGTATGAAAAATATATGGATAAAAATTTGCAATAAAATATGTATAACAAGATGCAAAGATTGTGAGTTTCTTCTCTATGAGGCATTTTAGGGATTCAGTTATTGAATCTTTAAGGTATTCTGTAGATGAGAAAACAGAGAGATATGTGCTTAACTAAAAACAGAGAAACCCTCTGAATCATTATTATTATTCAAAACATAATTTGAGGGGTTGGTACTCCTTGAGATAGATATCTCTAAATGAGGGGTTGGTGCTCCTTGAGTGGGTGCTCAAAAATCAGCCTATAAGGCATTGTGAACAATTGATTTTAAGATTAAGCCAGTAAGGAATTTAGGGAGTGGTTTTTATACCCCAGGAGGGTTTTCCACTTGACAAAATATTGTGCCTCTTTGTTCTTCTGTGTTCTCTCCAGATGTTTTACTATGCTGTTATTGTTTTAGTTCACTGTGAGTTATTATTTTTCTCAATTCTGTTTATGAATGATTACATTCAACTCATGAATGCTTTAATCAGAGTGATATTGAGAACAAATCTGTGATATGTTTTGAAGTTTTTGAAAAATTGGTCAAATAGTTAAGATACTGATTCACCCCCCCCTCTCAGTGTCATTTTAACTCCAACAGATCATGGATTAGAGGTTGTGCATAGTTAGAGCCCATATAGTTGATAATAATATACCTACCATGGCTAGTTGCAAGTTCAAGCTTTGGGATACACTCAAAGCCAAGGAGGAAATCAAGTGTCCCTCCCTACAACTATAGCCTCTATTCCTACATACACAAATCCAACTGTTGCTTCAACAATACAACTAACAACGGGCATAACTTAACCAATAGGCCTTTTCACCCCTCATAAATTTGCAACATAGTAGCCCACCTATCACATACACAATTCACCATGTTCATCACATTCCCAAAACATGCCAACCAATAATTCCATTATCAACCAACTTTTGCAAAATGTCACCTCACTTCAACAACAAATCTCAACTTTGAACCAAAACCAAAATGGAAAACCATTACAATATATCAAAAGTAGCCCATTGTCACTTGAAATATTGAAAGTTCAAATGCCACAAAAAATAGAGATCCCCCGATTTGATAAGTATAATAGTAAAGGGGATCCTAGCAATCACATATCAACATATACTGCAATGTGTAGTGATTTTATCTTTGAGGATACACTCCTAGCTAAAATTTTCCTTAGGTCATTGAAAGATATGGCCTTGGAGTGGTTTTGTTTATTGCCAAATAACTCAATCCACTCATTTAATGAGCTTGTTGATGATTTCCTAAATCATTTCCAAGTCAACATTGGTCCTAAGATCAACATAGCTGATTTAAAGTAAGATCAACATAGCTGATTTAAAGTGATACAAACAATGACAAGGTGAAAAAGTTACATATTTCATAAGCCACTATCAATTAATATTATCACAAGTTAATCTCACTTTTCCCGATGTGGAAATCCAAAAGAATTTTCATTGATAACTTGCAAACTGACATAAGGCAAAAAGTCCTATTAACGAAATTTCCATCCTTTATAAGTTTGTGTACGATGCTTTGTGACTATCAAAATTTGGTTAATAGGTATGAAGAAGCATCTTCATCAGCTCATACTAAGAAATCCAAACCCGTACCTCTAAATAACTATCAACCATTCAAAATGCTTTTTTTTTTATCACGTACACCTCAAACAACCAACCACATTGAACCTCAAGTTTCTACCATATTAAGTCACACTCCTTACCAATTTAGACCAAGAGATAGGCAATTCACCAAGTTATCTGAAACTCTCCACTCCATCATGTTGCAAATTTTGAGTAAGAACCTTATATGATTACCTCCTGTTTAAAACATGTGGAGACAACCAAGCCTCTAACTCCAAATTTTAATCCAAATTCCTTTTTTCAATTTCATCGCACAAATGGACATGATATAGAATGATGCATTCATCTTAAACATCAAGTTCAAGACCTCATTGGTTCAAATCACATCCAAATGGGTGGTGTTAATGACCAAGGGAATAAGCTTGATGCCCTACCTAACCAAAACCTACAAATTTTTACCAATCGTATGCCTAATCATTCAACTGACTTTGTGAAAAATTCTGATGATAAGAGTGATGTGATGAATATTGACAAAAATGATGATATGAGTGATGACATGAATGATGATAGGAGTGATGATGAGAAGGATGTAGATCACAAGGTTGGTCTCATAGATGTGCAACCTCATAAGAGCCAAACCATTGTGTTACTTGATATTGCTTTCACTAATGATGATGTACTTATACATGCACTTGATGGTCCTCTCTACATTGTTGGTTGTATCAATGAAAAACCTATACAAGTAATACTCATTGATTCTACATGTGTAGAGAATGTGATCACTGAGGAATTCTTGTTTGTGCAAGAGATTTATCAAGATACTTATGAACAACCAAAAGAAAGGATAAAAATTCATGATGGTTTTTCTCACCTTACAATTGGCTCCATAACCCTTCCTCTTAAAGTTGGACCAAAGCAAGTAGATGTCTCATTGTCCATCATCCCGTCATTAGATCAATTTCGTGTGAAGCTAGGCTATCCATGGCTCCACTCCATGAATGTCATCCCATAGGTCATTCATATGTGCATAAAATTCCCCTTTGAAAATGAGATATTTATAGTGCATCATAATGGATTTAATCCTTTGTCTTCTTGTGGGAATTTTTCATAGGATTTATTTTGGCCTAAACCTATGAAACCTATAAAGCCTTGTGAAGATTTCCTTTTCAAGTCATATCAAAAGTTTAAGGCAAAGCACATAGCCTAATTATCTCTTAGCAATATTCCTAAGTGTGATATTAGGTCCATGATTTTTTCTTCTCCCTAGCCCATCATGGTTGAACCTAAGCTTAAACCAAAAACCCTTCCAAGTAACCAAGGAAAGTATGATGTTGTTTCGCCTATCTCATATAAAATACCAAGAGGCAATAAAATGACCCCTTTTGTTCCTCCAAAGATAAAACAGGTGTATAAACCTAAAGAGACACTGGTTTGTCAACCCCCGATGGTCTCTTCAATTCCTCCCTTAAGGGAGGAAAAGAAACCAATGGTTGAGAAACCCACTCCTCCACAATACAACTTGAAAACCGTGCAAAAAGAAAAAAGAGTGCTAAAGAGAATAGGTGCAAATGTCGAGCTATTGCTCGCCAATTGGAAGAAAGGAACAAAACAATGCATGATAATCCAACACCTATGGAAAAAAATCAATAAGAAATTCAACTTTCACCAAAACAAGACATAGAACCATACCAAGAAATGAAACAAGAAGATTCAACTATAATTGTCATAAAACCTCCTATTGTGATCAATTTGGATGATGATGTTGAAATTACTAAAATTGATGAGGAGGTGCATAATGAGCTTAATGTTTTATTTTCAAACAAAATGAATTTAGATGGGGGGAAACCATGCTAATCCTCTTGATGAGAGTAACCCACCGCGTGTTGCACCTAGAGATGCTCCTAGTACGACACGTGTCATAGTCCCTTTAGCTAGTTATCTACCTTCCAATTATGATGAGCAAGATTGGGATGTGGATGACCTACTTTAGGTCAGCTTGCATGTGATGTACTCTTTTATGTTTGTTCATGTGTTCTTTGTGTTTGCTTGCACGTGATGTGATCTCCTGTGTTGTGTTGCTTGGCATGTTTTTATGTTTGTGAGTTTTCTTTGGATGACCCTTGTTGCTTTGTTGGCGCGAGGATACAAAGGAAATGAACTTTTCATGACATTATTCTATTTGTATATTGGTTCTTCTATATGTCGTAAACATTGTCTTTTCTTTTTGTCTTGTGTTTTCCTTTTGGGGATAATGCAAGGCATTGAGACACTCAGGTCTCTTTCATGTTGACCCAAAATCTTCTTTGTTTTCTCTCTCTATGTGTCATTCCTCCTTTTTGTTCATTTTTTGACGAGTATTTGGGGCATGATGTTAGTTTCGAGCTTTATTATATCACTGGAGCGAAGATGTATACCAACCCCAAATCCATGGATCCCTCAATGTACCTTTCTATGTTGTTTGTTTGCATTGCGTTTGAGGGAAACCCCTTGTCATGAAGTAGCTTTATTTGGAAACATAGCTTTGGCATAGGGTTTTCCAAATAAGGTCTTGTGATCTTTTGGTACATGACATTTATCATTTTTTTCTACTTTAAAGTAATTGCTCATAACATGGTGTTTAGCAATTTCATTAAAGTGGGGGCATACATTGGCATTATTTTGCTTCACTTTGTTCACAAGGGATGAACTTAGTGGTGCGTTGAAATTTTCTTGGCTTCACTTTGTTCATAGTGGTTGGACTTAGTGTAGGGGTACACCTTGTAGACCTGGTGTGTGTTTCTCATTTTTCTACCTATTTTGGGGACTCACCTAGTGAATATCAAACTTCACTAGCCTATGTGTCTTCTGTGTTTGTGATTCACCTAAAAAAATATTGGACTTTGCTATTGTGTGAGTCATAAACGCCTTTTGTATGGCCGCTAGCATAATGTAGCTTGTTAGCCCATACCCCTTTTTCCATTTTATTTGCATTTACTTTGACATTGTATGTTTGTGTATCTTGTCTTGCTGCGTATAATGCATGTGTGTTCTCTATGCCTATGTTATTTTTCCATGGGATCTTGGATCTTGGGGGCTTGGCCACCTCCTTGATCCTTTTTCATCCTATCTCTTCAACATTTGTACAATTGGACCCCTCTTGACATATATTTATCTACTTTAGTGTGAGTCTAAGCGTAAGTTCATACTCTCACTAAAGTGGGGGCTAAATGTAGCATCATAAATTGTCACCATTGACAATTTCACTTTGTTTTTCTCCCCTTTAAGGTATTGGACCTAATTAAGCATTAAACTTCCTAAATTATGCATTCCACATCTTATTTTAAATATTTTAGAGCAATTTACAGACATAAAACAAATTCTCTCATTTAATACTTTGTCCCTAACTTTTAAACTTTCCAAAAAAAAGGTTGGGACATTGGCGCCTAGGGTGCCTATGTCCCCTTATTTTGGCTCAAAATTCAAAAATGTCAATTGTGACAATTTATTATTTGAAATTCAAATACTTAAAGTCGGCTATCAAGATTTAAAATTTGGGAAATTGAATAAATGCCTATAAATACCTAGTTATTGCATCATTTGAAATAGAACACACATTCATGAGCAAATACTATTGTCAACAACATTAAAGAGTAGTATTTTTTAGCATTATTATAGTAATTCAAGATCCAACATCATGTCCAATTTTATGTGTGTTCATGTTGCTTTTTGAAGGCTAACATTATTGTAGGTCTCCAAGCATTTAAGCAAATCTATCAAGCAAGATCCAAGATCCTTGAAGTGATGTGTGTGACTTCAGTGCTTCAAGGAAGCCATTGAAGGGTGGTGAGTTGTAACAATTGTTTCATTCATCATTTCCTTCCTTTCCTTTAGTGGTTTATCATTGGCATTTCCATTATGGAAGTGGAAACACTAACACAAGGTTTAATTGAGGCAAGCCCCTAAAATGGCACAACATTTTCCCTCTTTGTGAATGTGCAGGTTATAGGTTGATGAGGATCAAAGGAAGTTTGAAGACACTTTGTTGATTGTTTCATTTGAAATCCTAGTCATTGACAACCCATAGAAATTCAATTATAGAAATATCTAGAAGCAATATGGACAGTTTGCAAGTGAGAAACAAAAGTATAGATCCAACATCAAAGGACTACTAAAACAAATCCGAAAAAGCCCTAGTAGGATAGTGGCGCCCTTAGCACCAACATCCCAACAATTTATGTTGAAATTTATACCATAGGTGCAAAGTGTCCTCCCCTTTCCATTTCTGGTGTCTAATTTCCTATGTAATATTCCAGATCTGTTGTTTCTGCATAAAAGTGATAATTTGCATCATTAGGACAATTAGATCATTGCATTTCATAATTAGGTCATTTCCAGATTTGGTTCAGGGCAGGTTGACTCACCTTTTAAGTTGTAAGTCAATCTCATGTAGCTTGTCCAAATCCATCAATCTCCATTCCATCCTTGCATTCATCTATTCCATTCTCATAACCCACTAAAATATTTTTGGAAAGGTATCAAATCTCTAAAGGTTTCCCTTACCAATCATTCCACACCCCCAACCTTTGGATTACTTCCTAGAATGTGAAAGTTCATCACAAATGCATCCTAAAATTGTTTTTCCTCACTCTCCCAAGCACCCAACTAAGGGAATGCCAAAAGACATAAGTTTAAAAGTCAAGATTCATCCACTCTTTCCCAAGCATTCCACTTGTAGGTGGAACTTTCATTAATTTTTTTTTATCTCCACAAGTCATCTTTATCACTATTGATGGATCACTAGCAATGGACTTGTACTTGCAGGTCCAAGGCTAAGGGTTGAGTTATCATGTCTTCACAAAGCCTAAAACTAAAGGAAAAACATGGTTTGTGATTTCAAACTTTTAGGAACAGGTACCTGGCTATTAAGAAAAAATGAGCTTGCAATCATTTTTTTTAAATAAACATTTTAAGAAATGGGCACCTATTTAGGTCGAGATCCTAAACCGTAATGGGTACCCATTGTGTTTTTAAGCTCGGGTACCCAATACTAAATAGGTACCCATTTTGTTGGGAATTTTTTGATTGCCCAATACTTCCCCTATGTGTGGATCCATATATAAACATGAAATATAAAATGCTTTAGGATCCTCACAATATTTGATGTAAAATAAACCATATTTGTTGATTTTTTTGGATCAAAAGATATATCATCAAGAAGTAAATCTAAATATCCACTAACATATTTACGTACAAAAGAATATTTAATAACACAACTAGCTAGAGAATTAAAAGAGGAATAGAATATGAAATATTTACCAAACAAACACAATTTTCAATCCTTTAGATATAAACTAAATCCATTAATAGCATCATCATTAATAATTTTATAATTAGAAAGAAAGAATGTTTTAACAAATAATGAAGCATTTGTAGAACCATTATAATCATCATTCAAAAGATTCATATCATCATTATGTAAAAACAATGTGGTTTCATCAATATGATCCTCTAATAAAATAACATTATCAATCCATAAGTGATCATGTGTAGCAATGAGAATAGCAATAGAGTCATCACAAAGGTCATCGTCATCATGTACAAAGTTCAGAAACGCATCAAAATTATATAGATTTAGGCTATCATGACATAGTAGCGACAAGCCATTACACTTGGCATGCTAATGTCATGGATATGTATGATACATGATAGATCATTGCTACAAAAATGATCGTCAATGTCACAATGCAAGGGATCATCATGAAATGAATGAACAAAGGAACTAAAGATCTCCAAAAGTATAGGATTTACATTCATTAACCTTATGAAGGAGGACAAAGGTAAGATGATAAAATAAAACCTCCTTAGAACTACATCCATATCAAAAGCATACAATTGCATAAATGAATCAAGGATGTATATGTCATGTGTGAAACAAACAAAAAGGAATATATCAAAATCTAAAATTAACCCATGCAAATTAGCCAAAAAATAAATCATAAAAGGTGTCACAATCCAATGTAAAGTTAGGGTGGGAAGGTGGGAAAATTAGGTTTCATAATGCAACCCTAAATTGGATCTAATTTTAATCTACCTAAAACACCTCTTTCATAAACAAACTTTTCAAACTTCATAAACAATTTAATCTTGTTAAGAACAAACTTATTCTAATATGTGAAAAAAATAAACTCTAGATGAGATTAAAGTATCTTAGATGAAGAGCAAGATTTTTACTATGGTAGTGTGTCCTCAAGTGAATCCAAATGCTTTCCCTTCCTCTTCGATCTTTAATTGTTGGTATCAATCTCCAAGGCAAAGTGATAGGGAAAATACACAAGGAATCTTAAGATTAGAAGTGATGATTGCGTGAAGAGACAAAACAATGGCATGCAAGGATTCTACAAAAATATTCACTAAAGATTGGAGTCGAATTCTTGACAATGGCTAGTTGGTTGTAAAAATTTGGACCTTTGACTAATAAAAAGAAGGTTATTAATAGATGATGAAGCGGTTGAAGGTTAAAGATAGAGTTTCCAAATCAAGATTGGGTTGAACACAAGCTAGAACTAAAGACAACACATTGAATTATGAAAAATTATGCATGCATAAAAGCATAAAGAACGAATTTTCCATTACTTGAAGCACTTATCACTTATCCCAAAATACCAAAGTAAACAAAACTTTAACAATCTAAGTTATGAAAAACAAGATTTCATATAAACCATGATTAAAAGAAGAAAGATTATCGATGTTTTGAACCATTCAAATTGTCTATTATCAAAATGACTTAGACCAATTAAATAATTACAAATTTTATGATAAATAAAATTATTTAAAAAATCTTATTTTAACTTACATATTTTTTAAAATTTTAAACTAGAATCTCACCATTCTTTTTTCACATAATCACAAATAAAAAATAAAATAAAATTTTTACTTCAAAAAGAAGATTGTTAATAGAAAATTGTAACCTATTTCCCTATATTAACAAGGAAAACAATAGTCTTATTAGTTAGTTAAGTCTCACCATCTCCTGCAAATTGAAGTCCTACAGAAGCTAAAGACAAACCCTTAGGATTTGTCCTTCCATAAACGATTAAACAATTATGAGTTGAAGGTTAGGCATGATCTCAACGTGGAGGAATACTGACCTACAATTAGGTGCTCCAAATAAATCGTATTCATAGCAAAGAGGACAACATCATTGACATTTAATGTTTTGGCAAAGGAAGTGACCTTCATTTAAGTCATTTCAATAAAGACACTCACGTGAAAGGCACGGATGATAAAGTGATCTGGTAGCTTGTCGTGTCCTTGGAAGGTGTGCATTGAAGGGTATAACTTTGGGTTATCTTTTGCAAGCCGTATCTATTTTGGGTTAATATTTGGATAAGAATTGATTATTTTTGTACTAGCATTTCTTTTTATTATTAGTTAATTAATCTTCACAAAAGGGATATAATGATGATTACATACAACTACTTTTAACAATAATTTTGTGATTAAGGAATCTTTTAGGTGAGCTTAAGTTAAATTTATTTGTAGGTGGTCTTACAAATCCAATTCAAGATGAGATTAAACTCAATGCTTTCGAATATAAGTCAAACTATGTTGAAAGCTTGTAGAGAAGAGGATACATAATTATTCATCAATAAATGTCACTTATAATATTCAAGGATCATATCAAACATCTTATCCTCCATAATCAATTAGGTTGGCATTTCAACAAATAGGAGAAAAAAAGACCAAGGATTTATGTTTTTATTGCGACAAGAAATTTTATTGACATCATAAATGTACACCAAAAAAAAGTTATTCTATATTGAGGTAGTAATAGATGCAAAACTAGCAAACTGAAATTCAAAGATAGGAGGGTGGTCATTGTTAGACCAGCCGACCATTTCTCAAGATGTTCTTTCAAGTGCCACTACAACATATATACTCAAAGTAAAAGGATTCTTGAAGAAGCGAAGTCACGATATTGATTGACTCTAGCACACATTACTTCATTCAAAATAAGCTAGCAACACATCTTAATTGCATCATTTATCTTGAACTAGAATTCCAGGTTATAATAGTTGATGTTGGGTAAAGAAAAAAATTGGAGAAGATTAAGTGCCCAAATATGGAGATATAAAGCTAAATCTAATGCTCAAATTTTGGCTTGAAAAGTTTTGCATTTCAAATTCCTTGTTGGTGAAATATTAACATATTTTGTGGTGCAAACAACTAATTGTCCCTTTTCTCAGCATAGAGAAAGTCTAAAACATGTCTTTTGGGAATGTTCGAGGGCTAAAAGAAAATGGAATGCAATTTTCAAATTATTTCCTAATATTTTTGGGCATACATTAAAATGGAAGGAAGCTATTTTGGGTTATGGTTTTCAAAATAATGTTGTTAATTCTATAAGGCAAACCATTTTGTATAGCATATGGAAAAGTAGATGTTTATCATTTTTTCAAAGCATAATGTTCATCAGGAAGGAGAAATGCTAAAGTTTTATTATGATGCTATTTTCCAAATTGTCTTTTTGTGCTCTCATATGCATGGGGTCTCCAAAGAGAAAGTGAAGATTGATAATCACTTGGACAAGATAAAGTTCAATTGTTATAGTTGCATGGAAAAGATCTTGTGTTCCAAACAGCTTCAATGTATGGTCAAATTCAGATTATAAGGCTCAGACTATGTGATGTAAGGGGTCTTTGTTTCTACCCCAAGCTTGTAATGATTTTATTGGTCTACTAATTTTTTTGGTTTCTGTTGCAACCCATTGGTTGCATTTTCTTCTATTTAGTTTATTTGCATTGATTCAATATAAAATTAATTAATTAATTGAAAATAAATAAAAATTGTTCAAATAAATACCATAACCTTAAGTTAGAAATAGGTGATTACAAGTTAGAGAGCACCATGTTTTTCTTTCCCATCGATTTTTCCAATATAGTACTTAATGTTCCATGGCTTACTATAATCAAGTCTATTGAGATGAATTTCAAGATGTTTTTAATTAGGTTCTAGTAAATGGATTGAATAGTATAAGTTTTAGGCTCTTGTGAAGTTATTAAAAAGGGTCATTCAAAATTTGTGGCACAAAGTTATATTCATTGGAGTTTCAACAATTCTTATAGGAGCCAATGGATCTTCACATGGTAATTGACAAATATTCTTAGAGAGATGTCAGGTTCTCCCAACAAAATGAGATCATGATCACACTATACAACTTATTTTGTGAATCCAACCATCCTCCAATTAGCCCTACTATTATTAATATACAGAAGAGTGAAATGGAAAAGATGGTGAAAAAATACTAGAAGCAAGATTATTTATCACAATCAAACTCTGTATTCCTCTCTTGTGACAATTTTTCTTAAGAAGGATGACAATTGGTCCATGTGTCTAGATTATTGAAAGTTCAATAAGCTTGTTGTCAAAGACAAGTTTCTTTTTCATTTCATTAATTATTTTCTTGATAAATTAAATAAATATTATTTTCCTTACCAAACTAGATCTTAGGTTTTTGTAATACCCCACTTTTGACATTAATGGAAAGTGGGGTCCACTTATTTAATCCATAGCATTTAGTGAGTGGATTGGTAGCATAAAAGTAATAGATAGAGAGGATTGTAGTTTCTTCCCATCAGAAGAAGTAAATTCTTTCCTTTATGTATTTAAGTAAATTATTTCCTTTCAATATTCATTTTTGCACAAATAAACAAAATGCCTTACTTCTTTTTCATGAGGGGTCTTGGAAATTAACCTATCTTTTGAACTTGCATCAATAATGCAATGCATTCAACTAAAAGAATGTCATCCTTTCTTGTCCACCATATTGAAAACCCCTTCCTATCACACGAGATCATTATTTGCAAGCCAATTCCAAAATTTAACTCTCATAATGATCATTTGAAGAATATACAAACATGACTAGCACCAACTTGCATTTTATGGATAATGTGGACCACTCTATAACAAGAGGAGACTACATATTCCATAATTTTATATTTCATTTAGAGTGACATGATTCTCATCAAATTTATTTTACAAATAATCCAAGCCACTCTTCCTACAAGAGCACACTTCAAATTCCACAATTTTGTCCTTCCATTTAGAGTGACAAAGAAAAATTGCACCTATTTCCCAAATATGCCTCAAGTATTCAATAAACACCAAGATTCAAGCCGGTCATGAATATTGTGCAAATCTTAATTGACATCTTCATATGATGAAGTATATTTGTCAAGCAAACTTCAAACCATGAATATAGCTAAAAGGTTGTAATGGAACTTTGTGTGATTAATTGGTGTAAAATTTGTGTAATTTTGGTTAAACATATAAGTTTTGAAAATCAAAGGGCAAAAGAATTACTAGGCCAATTGGGGTCTATTGTATAGATAGGCATTCACACACATCTCTAAAGTGAAGTCTATGTAAAGCATACACCCTAAAGAATAGGAGAATAACCAATGCATGAATGTAGCTTAAATGAGTCATAAGATATAGAGAACTTCTCAACATTATACTAACATACTTATCTTTTAAAAGATCTATGTAAAAAATGTTGAGATATCATTTTTAAGACACCTACTTTTTATTGGATTTGTAATTCAAGTAGAATATGCATCCAAAATGCAATCTTTTCACATCTTTTACATAGATTTTTAAAAGACAGGTATACTAGTGTTATTTACTAAAGTGCTATTTTATTTTATTTAAAATTATTATTTTTTAAATAGTTTATTTTATTTGAAGAATTTATTAAAATTATGGTTATTTTATTTTATTATATTGTTTGTTTTGTTTTTATTTGAAGAGCTATTTTATTTTTTTGTAAATTTTAGTTATTTTGAAAAATCCAACTCTTTTTTTTTATAATTCTTTTGTTTTGTTTTTACTTTGAAAAATGTAATAAATAATATTTGAATACAACTATCTAAAAATGTCTATTGAAGTTATTTAAATTATTTAAAAATTATTTTATTTTACTTTAAAACTATTTTACATCATTTTCTTTATTTTCTTCATTTTTATTCTCAAAACTATTTTTATTTATTTGAGTCATTTTATTTACTCAAAAAATCAATTATTTTACTTTAAGAATTATTCTATTTTTATTTACTAAAAAGCTATTTTATTTATTACTGATTTTTATTTTTTTTTAAATATAGGGGAGAGGACCCAGTAGTTGAGCATGTTTCAATAGTTGTATAGTAGTTGTTTATCTAATGCCCAATAGTTGTGATAATAGTTGTTTATATAATGCCCAATAGTTGTGACATGACTACCCTAACTTAAACAAAATGTATTCTTTTGATCTAAAAAGCAATCAATCATGTGATGCCACATTAGCGCTCAACTACCCATGATGTGAATGCACAAGTATTGGTATCACTTTTTTTTTGGGCCTTTTTGGATACCTTGACAAAAAGCATGCTGATATGACATCATATTTGATGATGTGGCCCTGAAACGGAAGTTATAAGCAGGGGGCTTGCCAAGTAAGCTGCTGTAAAAAATTTGGAGTGATTTGAAATTTCCACGTAAGATTTTGAGAAGCGCGAAGTGAGGGTGCACAACTACTGGATCCTCTCCCCTATGTTGACTCTTTAATAATTTTTGCTAATACATTCACACTAATACATTTCAACCTTTGCTGTCACTATAATTACACATATTGACATAATAAATATACTAAGACTAATGTACATCTAAAAAATTATACATTTCTGAACAATACATGATACTTTAATCTGAAGGAATATACCTACATTTCTCTCCAATACACGGTATACTGCTTAAATCTATAAAAGATTAAACAGACTCAGTGTGGCCTTCAGAAATAAGATCCCTTTCAAAAAAGAATGATTGGCGAATAGCTCAATGATAAAGATTGTACAAGCTAAATTGTGCCAACAAAAATAGATGGCGACAGCTACCTAAATTATTAAATGTGAAACATGCAAATTAGGCATAATTTTCATTGACAAATTCTCAACTCTACATTCAAGGAATTTAGTTGTAGAAAGTCAATAAGACGCAAGCACCTATTGTATACTATTTGCATATTTGAATGCCGTTTGGAATATGAACACTCTGCAATGCCATCTACTCCAAAAATAAGGCGATAGACTTCCAACCTGCCTTTACTAATTCTGCCCACTAAGTAACACATCATAAATATGAAAATTCATTATCTCAGCCAGCTGCTTCTCCAGACTCAACTACTTTGTGGTGCCTTCTCTTCCTCTTCCTTGACCTCTTTTTCTCACCTGAGGTTCCTTCAACTTGAAACCCCTGCAGTAAGACAATGCGTATGATATATCACAACATATCTGATTATAAGGAACAATTCGTAAGAAGGTTTTGATTTTAAAACACCCATAGCTTTAATATGTAATTCGAAAACTCATCAACCAATTTTGAAAACGGTAATTCCTAAAAACGCAAACTGAACATCAAATGGGATGAGCTCAAGTGGTAAAAACAAATCGGATTTCAAGGCAAAGCCCAGGTTCAGAACCCAGGAGACGTGATGGAGTCTTCAAATTGTGTAAAATACAACATCAAGCATGCAAAGTTTGGTGTACTCCAACGAATGAAGCCAGGTGTAAAGTCCAGCACAAGGCTGGACCCACAAAGAGAGAATTTACCGAGCCAGAAAAGGAAAAACGAATGCAGCAATGTGCATAGTTTTTATCGTGAAACAGAACATACTTATCAGCCTTAAAGGAAGGTATTTTGAATTAGATGATGCTAAAATCAACATACAGAAAAGTAGAAAATTGAATGTGTAACGCACAGGGCATGCGAAAAAAAAACTCTCGAGGATTGCACATATGGGTGTTGTTGTGCAATAATTGTCTATTAAGGGCAGGTCTCTATGTGGCTGCTTAATTTATTTTGGCTTACTTTGTCTAACAGCCACTGCTCAATTTATTTAAGAGTTATTTGTGGAGCTGGTGGCCCATGAATATTTAATTTTTCTACTTATTTTTAAGCAGTCACTTTAAACTTGTATTTATAGTATTAATAATAATTTGTGTAATAAAAAATTGGAAAAACAAATTGAAAGCAAAAATTAAAAAGGAGGGAAAGAAATTTGTGGAGCCACGTAGATTTTTGGCAATATGCAGTTGCTGCTTATTTCCAGTCCCACCCTTTTATTCACAGGTTATTTTCAATTCTTAAATAACAGCTGCTCCATTAAAATAAGAAAAGATTTCAAATTATTTTTTTTCTCATAATATACATGGGAACACTAACTGCTTAAAATTAAGCATAAAACACATTTAAGCAGCCGCATGAAAAAATAGAGTAAGCGGAACCTTACAAACATGTTTGGCATGGCTATTCTGTAGCCATTGTCACTCAAACATTATTGAGATTTTATATTCATTGTAAAAGGTACATATGAAAGGGGACACTGGTCATAAGTATTGAAGACCATAACTGAATAGAAATTCTTATTGCATTGGCCCTTTTATGTCAAAGGAAGCTCAAAGGCTAAGGTTTCTTGTTTCAACGACCAACATTTGTGATTAAAGAATGACAGCACAATATGATTGTACACAGAACACTTCTGACAAATCAGTAGCATTAAAGGCATGTTTCATAAAGCACAAAACATAAATGCAAAAAATATGATGGAAAATATCTCTTTTACTGGGTTCTTCATAAGTGCCCGCCGTACCCGTGTGGGTCCCGTAGGGTTCGTGGTTGGGTCCTTCAAGGAAGCTAGGGCGCCTGAGCGGTACCTTGGACGTACCTGGGACATGAGCTTTTAAAAGGCCATAAAATACTTTTCTTTAAACAAAAAATCCTCCTCATATCATTGCTCGCCCCAAAAAGTAGGTTTTAACAAGTTTGCAATTTATTTAGGGGAGAAGAGCCAGTAGCCGCCAGGGCTAACTTCGCGCAACCGTAGAATACAAACCGTATGTCGAATCGGAAAAAAAAATTATGAGTTTTTTTCGCACATGAGTTAAGATTTTATAACTAATGATTTGGCTTCTGGGCAATTCGGTAGAGTGCGGTAGCATCCGATATGCACGCGTATGTCAAAAAGACCCCTTTTAGAGGTGTCGCCCGCTTGCCATCACCTAACGTCCCAATACCCCCTAAATATAACCACCAATAAAAAATTTAAAAAACACCTAAATATGTCACTTTTAATATCTAATTAAAACTCTTTTATCATTCAAATCCGCTCAAAAGTGAATGGGTCTAATTCACGTTAGCACCTTCTACAATCAATTTGGCACCCATTACAAATCACTCCTACATATTAATCTCCTTACTAAAGCACCGGACACCAAACACATTACACCCCAAATAATCTTTATTTGGGGTCCGATTGACGCATATGACTAATGTTTTTTTGTGGGTATCCCATCATAACCATTCGCTTTGCTGCGCGCTGTCTGGAAGGTTCCCGGCGATGGAGAAGGCTGCGGATGGTGACGGCTCCCCACAGCTCCTCCACGTGCACACGGCTCCAAGTAACATCTAACATCGTTTACCTTTAGAATATGCAAACAATGGTACTGGTTAATCATTTTCTTCTGCATCTTTCATGACCCGTGAAGGGTTTATTCGATGGTTAAGACCCGTGAAGGGTTTGTTCGACGATTGATAAATTATTACTGCTTGTCTATGAAGTAAATCATGCATCTTACATGCATCTCGCCATGTGCTGTTTTATTCTGCTAATGTCATGGTACTGGCGTTATACACACGGGTTTTTTTTGGGGTAAAATGATTTCTTGTCCTCATGTTACCGCGCGCTCACAACAAGGTAAATTTGACTGTATCATGATTTTGTCTGCAGAAATGATAACGAATTTCGTGGGTTTGTGAAAACCCTTGCTTTGTTTTTCCAAATACGGGTTTTATTGTGCTTAAATTATTAAATACGACCTGGTAAAGTCGATTGTCTCATGATTTTGTCTCCAGAAATGATCAAGAATTTCGTGGGTTTGAACACGTCTATAAAAAACCCATGTCACTTTGGGCATAAATCGACAAACCCATTAAAAATAAATATGTTTTTGTCAAAACTCTTGCATGGTTTTTTCCAAATTCATGTGCTTAATGAATTAATCTCATGAAACCCTTGTTTGGAATATTCTGCATCTATCTCAAAACGAATTCGTGAAAACCCTTGCTTGGCTTTTTCAAAATTCGTTTGCTTAAGGAATTGATCTCATGAAACCCTTGCCTGGAATATTCTGCATCTATCTGAAAACGCACTTTTGTATTCCTGCGAGTGACAAATTATTACTATGAAACCCTTGGTTAATTTCTTTTGCACCTTTCTGAAAAACCCAATACATACATACATACATATATGTATGGTATGTATGTGCACATACATACATACATATATGCATGTATGTATGTGTACATACTTACCATGTATATATGTATGGTCTATATGTACGTACATACATACAGACCATACATATATACATACATGTATGTACATGGTATGTATGTATATATGTATGTATGTATGTATGTATATACACATACAGACATACATATATACACATACAGACATACATATGTACATACATGTATGTTACATATGTACATACATACATACATGCATGTATGTATGTATGTACACATACAGACATACATATATACACATACAGACATACATATGTACATACATGTATGTATGTACACATACATACATATATACATACATACCTGTATATACACATACAGACATACATATGTACATACATGTATGTATGTACACATACAAACATACATATACAGACATACATACATACATACCATACTTTCCATTGCACATACAACAGGCCTCAGGTAACATCTAACATCTTTCTCCTTTGAATATGCAAACAATGGTACTGGTTAATCATTTTCTTCTGCATCTTTCATATTACAAAAATGTATGTATGTATGTATGTATGTATGTATTGAAAGCAACGACAAGCATCCTCTGCACATTCCTCTAATATCCCAAGTATCAAGTAGGTACTTATAGTTATTTTCATTTATGCAATGTCTTCTTACTTTATACATTCTAGCATTTGTTTATATTTTTGTACTTTCCATTGCACATAGAGCAGGCTACCATACATATATTTGTCATTTTACATTCTGTGTCTCTTGTTCATTCAACAAATCGATGTATATGTGTCTATCCTTTGCCTATCCTTTCAAAATGCAAACAATGGTACCGGTTATTCATTTTCTTTTGCATCTTTCACGACCCATTAAGGGTTTATTCGATGATGTCAAAATTATTACTGCTTGTTGATGAAATAAATCATTCCTCTTACACTCCTTTTCGCCATGTGTTGTATATATGTATGCATGTATCTATGTGTGTATGCACATACATACATACATATATACATATGTGTATGTGTGTATGTATGTATGTACATATATACATATATATATGCATGTATGTATGCATGTATGTATGCACATACATACATATATATATGCATGTATGTGTATGCATGTATGTATGTACATACATACACACCTTTTATATATGTATGTATGTATGTATGTTAATATATACATGTATGTATGTATGTATGTCATTTTAAAAGATAGCCACTAGCAATTAAAAGCGAATGAATAGGATGGGATACCCACAAAAAAACATTAGTTATATGCATCAATCGGACCCCAAATGAAGATTAATTGGGGTGTAATGTGTTTGGTGTCCGGTGCTTTAGTAAGGAGATTAATATGTAGGAGTGATTTGTAATGGGTGCGAAATTGATTGTAGAAGGTGCTAACGTGAATTAGACCCATTCACTTTTGAGCGGATTTGAATGATAAAAGAGTTTTAATTAGATGTTAAAAGTGACACATTTAGGTGTTTTTTCTGCTTTGCAATGTATATTACTGATATATGTTTGTATGACTCTATGCATGCATGCAAACCTGCAAAAAATCACAGATATATAAGGCTTCCCAAATGAACATCCAATCCAAATATAGTGCAGATTTCAGTCATATCATCTCTAAAAACCTATGTAACTGGCAGCTACAAATTCAAATGCTATAACAAATTCATATTTGAAACACAACAATCAAATTGAATGCATTCAATTGTCAGATTCAAATTTCTAAATAAGAGGGATAGCAGCCAGTGGCATTCACAAATTTTCTCCTCTACTACTATATTCGCAATTGAACTTGATTAATTATGTGTTGTTGTACATGCATTATTTCAAAGGTCATATGATGTTTGTATGTTACTAGCCTCGGTTGTGACTACATTTGTGACCTTTTCACACATAAACCCCATGTTGATAGGGACCCCTAGTTCTGCTAGTTTTAGGGTTTTGTCTCCTTACAGGTTTACAGAGAGATCCTTTGTTAAGAGTTTGGTCGGTTTAGAGAGTTACACAGGAAGACCAAATTGATGGTTGTCACTTGAATCGGTCATTAGGCGTCATAGGCATGTGAAGGCTAAAGAGCCCAGATCGACTGTAAATTCGGCCAATTCTGACACTTCCTATTTTTTAGGAAAAGTTGCTTTTTTCGATTTTTCATTTTTGGCATTTTTGGACCAAACAAGGTTCCCTATTTTTTAGGGTTGCTTTTTCTATTTTTGGAAAGTTTCTATTTTTAGAAGGGTCCCGAGTTCTGAAAACGCACTCAGAAGTTCGAAAAACTCAATAGAACTCTCAGAAAATCAAAATGAAAAATTTGAATTTTTTTGAAAATTTGCAAAAAAAAGTTCAAAAAGCATGAAAATCAGACCAAGAACACTCAAAATCTGGAAAAACCAGTTCAAGATCAATCAGATCTAAGGGTGAAATCATAAAAAATTAACTCAAAAATGGTGAAATCTGTGAAAAATGTGCTCAAGTCTGGAAAATTCGCCATAAAGGAAGGATGAAGGAAGGTGTATGAAGATCTGGAATTCATGAAGTTCGCCCAACAGCAATGGAGAACATCCTTGGATCTTCCAAAGTCCACCCAGCTCTTAGGAAGCATATCCCTGCATCTTAAAGGAACATCCTTGCATGCTCTAAAGTCTGCCCAAGACCATCCTTGACTCTTATGAAGTCCGCCATGCATCTTGAGGCAACGTCCTTGCAAGCTTTGAAGTCCGCCATCCTTGTCCAAAGGGGTTATAAAGTCTGCCATCTGCCAAAGAGGGATATCCTAATGCCATTCAAAGTCCGCCCTTGATATGCTAAAGACCCCCCAAAGTCCGCCATTTACTCTAAAGGACGTCCAAAAGGCCTTAGAAGTCCGCCATATGCTTGAAGACTCGTCCAAAATACTAAGGAAGTCCGCCCTTAAAAGGTGGGACTTGGCTGAAGGTTATGAAAAGTCCGCCTAGACATATAAAGTGGCGAAAAAAATCAAAAGTTTCTAAGTGTTGATGCCTACCAAGAAGGAAATTTCGAAATCTGCTAAGTGTGAAGGGTGGAGAATCATTTCTAAAAGGGATAAAATGTTGAGATAAAAGCTAAAGTGTTGAGGAAGTACGCCCTAGGAAAGAGGGACATCCATGGTGTCCGTCCAAAAGATCTACAAAGTCCGCCATACACTTGGAGGGAGCTAGCAAAGTATCAAAGACATCCATGATCTTGTCCAAGAAGCCAAGGAAGTCCGCCCAAGATGATAAGATGGTAAGATTTTTGGCTAAGTGTTAATGCCAAGTCTAAGAAGAGGTTCGAATATTTGCCCAAGTACAGAGGCTAAAAGGATGAAAAATGAAGACGTTGGCCAAGTATTGTGACACTTTCGAGAGGACAAATGCCAAGATTGAAAGGACATGTGCTAAAGATTATCAGGATGTGGCAAAGAATAAAACGGAATGTGCCCAACTCGATGAAGGAAAAGAGATAAAATTTGCCTAAGTATGGAGAAAATGTCGAGAAATTGTCAACTTTGACCCAAGAAAAATGCGCAAGGCAGGGAGAAAGGAAGGATCGTCCTTGGCCAGAAGGAGGAAGAATATGTCAGACATCAAGGAAATTCGCCTAACGAAGACATTCGGACAAGGATTTTTCCTAGAAAAATTCGACTGAGCAAGGAAATATTTGACTTTGGCAGAGTGAAATAAGCTTAAAATCTCGCCTCGGCAAAGAAAAATAGGGATCTGGCAATGAAATTCTCGACGGAATGGCTTAAGATTTGGTTTGGCTAGACGAAATCAAGGACGAAATTGGAAAATAAACTCTCAGCCAAGAAAAAATGAAGGAAAATCGAGATAGCCATGGGTCCAGGACGAACGGGTTGGAATTAATTAAAATATTTTAATATTTTAATAATTAATTTTCAACTATTTGGAAATTTGAAATGCCTTGGACAAAATCAAAATTGCCAGACATGAATCGGACGAAAGTAAAGCACGCCAGGCGGAGATGAAATCCGGCAAGAAGAAAATTAAATTCACCATGAATTTAATTAAAATATTTAATGTTTCATTTAAAAGTTGAAAAATCAAAAAAATAAACATTAAATAAAAAAATCGAATTTTTGAAGATCAGTAAGATTTGTCCGGATAAGTTCGAGACTGATCCTTGTCGGAAGATAAAAGGAAAGTTGCCTGTTTGGAAAATAAAAACAAATTGAGATCGAGAAAGATTACGGCAGTTGCTAAATCGAATTCAATCTCTCAGCATTATAATGAGTTTCAGCAACTCATTTTTTTTACACACAGCTGAAGAGAAATTTATTCTTTCTCGAAATTGTCAGGCAATTAATTCGTCCATAAGCAAAGTCGAATTTTCCCAGAGGGAGAAGCAGTGTTATGTTGAGGAATTTTTCGCGGGAAAAGAAAAAGAGATTTATTCAAAGCTGAATTCTTCTTGAAGAGGGGCGCACTTTTCAAAAAAATCAGATTTTTAAATCTGATTTGCATTTAACGTTCCTTCGCTGAGGTTTGGTGATTGGTCAATTAAATTTGCTATCTTTTCATATACTGTCATCTTGACGAAGCTCTGGCAAAATTTTCAATTCTATTCAAGTCACTTTCAGCTTGCTTTTTCGCAGCAAATTTATTATGTGAACAGCTGAAAGTCAAATTTTCAAATCCAAGGCACGAGGTTTAAATAATTTTAAGAGTCTTTTTATTAATGTTAATATTATGACTGCAGGTTGACGGACACGGCAGGAGTATTATCCAGGAAGCTGAAAATGAAGTTCGCCAACAAGGGTGCTCAGAAGGAGACTAAGGTCATCTCAAAGTGGAAGAATGTCATGGACACTGACCTCGGACATGTGGATTTTGACGAATTCAAGAAAAGAGTATACGGTCAGAAGGGACTTCCCACGACAATAGCCAGAAGAATGGTCAGAAGCGGGATATTCCAAGCAGCTGGATTCCCTCCGGCAATGGATTGTGCAGAGTTAATGGTGGAGTGTGCTCACCATTATGATGCTCAGAAAAGACAGATTATCGCCCCTGACGGAAGGATCTTGGCACACTTGAACGAAGTGTCAATCCAGGAGACCTTTGGCATCCCTGAACATTCAAGAACGGTCTATAAGACCAAAGAAGAAGCCAAAATGCTATATGACAGCAAGTCAGATTTGTGCGCCACAACAGTCAACAAGGTTTGGATGGACAAGCCAAAGCCGTCAATCAAGAAGTTGCCCAAGAGGCCTCGCCGCACGGACTTCAAGGAAGACTTTGGGGATATTGTGCTGATGCTTAACAGAATAGATGGCAATCCGCAAGGCGCCTTCTTTGAGAGCTGGATGTACTATTTCATAGATGAGATCACCTCTGGAGTCAAAATGTTCAACTGGTCACGGATGATAAGTGACAACCTCCATGAGCAACTGATCAACCTTGAAGAGACCAAGTCTTTTCACATGAGTTCATATGTGATATACCTGTTGGCCAGATCATACAAGTATCCAAGATTGATCTGCAAAGGCAAAATTGGCAACGGGGAGAACGAGCTCAGGCCTTACGACTGCTATCCTCAGCTCCAGTTGAAGGAGAAGACTCACTTGAGGAGGGTGCATGATGCATTCCTAATGCATATCACCAAAAAGCTTCAAGGAGGAGTGCACCAAAGGCTGAGCCATGAAGCAAAAAGTCTTATCAGCAAATATGGGTCTTGGTTCATCCAGTTCCCTAAATTCACATATATCAGGATCCAGGGATTTACTGGAAATCCCTATAAATTGCCTATCTATCCGACTAATCGGATGATATTGCTCGAGGTTTTAAGACAATTAGAAGAGTACCAGAATATTCAGAGGCCGACCAAGAAGGCGTCCGTCACATTTCCATTCTTCATCGGGAACATGCTAGAGTACTGTCCATCCGCACAGGCAGCTGAAAGTGCAAGACTAGAGATCCAATGGTATCCTTTCACAGCATACAAGTCCAGGGTCAATTATGACCCACATCATAACATCCGGACAGTGGAAGGGAGAAAATATAAGCACAGGATGGAATTGGAGGATTTATGGGCAAATGTTGCGGATGAATATGAGGTAAGACGGAAGATGTGGTCCAGGATGTCCTTGGATTTCATGAGAACAATTGAGTTCTGTCGAGTGCCTGATCAGCTTCAGGATGATGGAAACCACGTCCAGCCTCGCTTTGAGGAAAGCCGACCTCTCCCTCCGGTAAAATGGTCAGAGCCAGAGCACGCAGACCTAGCCACCCTGATGAGGCCAGTGACGAAATATTCTCAGTGGTGGGTCGATTATCATGTTCAGGAATTAAGACAAAAAGGAGTCACGCTCACATATGATCTGTTGAGCGAATCAGAGTCATATTCCTCTAATGCTGGTGCATCCCATCAAGACTTGGACGGGATTGGGGAGAAAAGAAAAGAAATAATGCCAAGTGCTGAACCTGTTTCCAAGAGGCATAAAGGAGAGCCTTCTCGGTCAGCAGCATCCAGGAACATTGACCAGTTTGTGGCCAATATAGACGACTCCTTGGTGGAAATGTTTGAACCTCTTGCAGCTCAGGAAGTAAATGATGAGCCTATTCAACTAGATGATGAAGAGCCTGCGTCACCAACAGGCACAGAAATTTTAGGTTCAGACAATGACCTAGAAGCTCAGGATAATGCCTTAGAGGAAGGAATGATTTCCGCCCTCAGAGGGATAGTGGATGTTCCAAACGAGGACGAGGTTCAAGTAGAGGATGGCATCGAATAGTCGACCATTCCAGACTGGCTGTTGGAAAGGATGAAGATCCAGGTGCCTGCTGAGGCTCAACAAGAAGAAGAAGATGATACTGCCGATTTCTTGGCAAGATTAGAGCAGGTTGCAGTCAAGAAGCCCGCCAAAAAGTTCTCCACCATTCAAAGGAACGAGACAGGCAACCGTTCCGTGCACATTGCAGTGCCTACAGTGGACAAGCCACAGGACGAAATCACTCCACAGGAGTATGCTATAACCACTGTTGACCTTGGTCCGACCTCGAAAGGTCAGGAAGTAGAAGAGTTAGATATTTCCATCTCGTCCATTAAAGCGAGACTGGAAAAGGAAGTGACCAAGAAGGAGTATAAAAAGGAGGTCAAACGTCTCAAAGAATATATACAGCATTTGACTCAGCCGCTTGATCAGGGCAATGCAAACGTCCCTCCTCTCCTTAATTCATCACAGGAGGTGACTAGGGAAGTTGAGCACGGAATGGTGACGGCCAGGGAAGCACAAGACTGGATGGCAAGTGAAGGCATGGAAGCGGCATTATTCATGGAAAAGTTGGCACTGGCCTATGGACGAACTTCTTCATTTCTTTCCAGGTTGATGGATATGGCAGAAACATGGGAAGGTGTCCTGAATATGCAGGAAAGGCTTATTCCAAGCCTTAAAATTTTGAAGAGCACTCCGAGGGAGGAGTTAGTTGATAAAAAGGTGATTGCTGCAAGGGCAGCATATGATTTTCATCACCGGTTTTGGGCAGTGACAATACGAGAAGAAGTCTTGGAGAAGGCAAGAGTCGATGGACTTGGAATTGAAGAACAGGTCAGGAAAATCCAGGAGAAGATTTGCATGATAACTACTGATGTGTTCGACCGTGAAGTCATCCGGGAGAATGACATGCAGTTGGAGAGATTGAAGCATAAGGTTCAAGAAACTTTCTTCTCGACCGCTGGACCTTTCTTGAAACAAGACTTTGCGAGAGTGGCAAGACTCTCGTCCATTCGAAAGGATTTTGAGAAGCAGGAGGCAGATTGGGAAGGTACTTTTGCTAGATGTGCTGAGAAGTTGGACGGACTTGAATTCCGGATCAGCATGCTGCCGCCTGTCACGATGGACGAGGTCATTGCAGTAGTGTCCAGATTCGCCAAGCACAATGCCACTCAAATGGATAAGGACGCCTCTCCTTGATTATAGCTGGAACTGCCACTTTTCTGATAGTTTTCTGATGATTAACTCTTGTTATTTTGGGAAACCCTAATTAGGGTTTGGTTGTAATAATCTCGGCCGTTGATCTTGTTTTAATCTCGGCCCTTCATTTCATTTTTGGAGCTCTATATAAACTAGTGCTCTCTCATTTTCATTTTTGGTGTGGAGACAGATTATGTATATTGTCGCATTGAGACTATTTTGAATGATAAAAGCTTTTGAGCATGATTTGCCTTGAATCACTTCTTATTGTTGAATAGTAAGCGAGGTTACATATTGCCTTCCGCTATAGATTAGAGTTAAAGATAGATTAAATAGAATTTGCTTTGAAAAGTTGTTAAATTGAATGAGAGATTGATCGTATTGATTCAATGGTGAAGTGTAGCTCATACTTTTTTCGAATGGATGATTTGCATTCGATTTGTAAAGTTAGCCTGAGCTCTTAAACGTGGAAGCTTAACTTCAACCTCATTCGAGGTTTGAAAATTATTCTTACAAACCCCTTGAAGATTGCACCCACTTTGCGTATGTTGTCCTGCAGGAGGCGAAACAAAGTGTGGTTTATTTCTCTTCACCGAGTCCTTACTGTCTCTTGAGTTCTTAGGCTTAGATTAGACTCTCCTAAACCCTATTCTTTTTGCCATTTTTTGAGATCCACAATTGAAAGTCCTAATTGAGAGCCTTTAAAGATAAATTTCCTAAGTCCCTAGCTTGTGCAGACTTTCTACGTAAGTCCCCTTGTTTATTACCAGCATTATCACAACGACCATTGAGCTTATCCACACGTCGAGACTCGACTAAAGAAACCTTGGAATCGCCATATGATCTTCTCGCAATCTTAGCATACGCGGTGATTTTTCAAGAGAGGATAGAGTGTCTTTGGGCAATTTTATTTTGATGTTTGGTGGATGATAAAACACTCATCAACACTACCCGTGGTTGTAAATCTTTTCTTGCAGGCATGGGAGAACAAGGAGAGGTGGTGTAACGATGTTCATGGTGGGCAGTTTGGTAATTGTGTTTATCAACACACCAAATAATTAAGGATTTTTTGTTCAAATTGTTCTAAGTTTCAATTATTGTTCTATCTTTTTTACTAACTAGTATATCTTTTTATTTATTTCAATAACTATTGTCCATGTTTGTTTGTTGTATTATATTTGTTTGTTGTGGCAGGCATGTCAAATGGCTAGGAGGTTGTGAAGACCATGTCAATTTGTAAGATTACATATCAGGTAAAGTCTTTCAAGACTTTACTTTGGCTGTGACCCGATAGACATTGTGTTCATTTATAATGTTCATTTATATTATTCATTGTAAACTTACATTTACAATTTACAATTAAATTAATTTCCAAGTGTATGTGTTCAAAAATTTATAATTTCAAATAGATTAATTTATGGATATGTTGCATATAGATGTATAGTTATATGTATGCATATACTTAGTTGTGTATACATATATATGTATGTATGTATGTATGTATGTATGTATGTATGTATATACGTAAATACATATATATATAGATGTATAGTTATATGTATGCATATACTTAGTTGTGTATACATATATATGTATGTATGTATGTATGTATGTATGTATATACGTACATACATATATATATATATATGTATGCATGTATACACAACTAGGGAGGTTGTAAAGAGCAAGTCAATTTGCATGATGACATTTCAAGTCAAGTCTTTCAAGAGTTTACCTTGGCTGTGACCTGCTAGACATTGTGTTCATTTATGATGTTCTTTTTTCTGATGATGTTCATTCATGAACCTGAACAATGGGATTTGATTTATGGTGGGATTTACTTATTCATTGTAAACTTACATACAGGTGTATAGTTATATTATATATATATCTATGCAACAAACAAACACATATGTGAAGTTAGAATTTTCAAAATAAATTGATGTGAGAAAATACATAGAAACTTATTGAATTATTAAGTTTGAATTTTCAAAAAGTCTGATGTCAGGAAAAATACAAAGTTTGAATTATAATGTTTTCAACCTTTACCAAATGCATTATTTATAAAACATAGATCTTGAATAGACTAGTGAGTCATATTTTTAAATCACATCAATGATAGATGAATACAACAAACACAAAACTGATTTCGAATCACAAAAGCATAGATCATTAACTTGGAAAGAAGACAAGGAGTCTTCATATATACAAAAAACACATTGGAACACATCGAATTAGATAAGTTGAGAACACACTACCATTTAGTTCTACAAAATTAGACACTAGTATCGAAATGCTATCCAATACAACAAACTAGTATCCTTTGACTGTCCAATACAATAGACTAGCATTCAGTTTTACAAAAAACACTCTAGCACACTTCGAGGTCAAAAAATTGACAACAAAAAATCGTAATCAGACATCCACAGATCTAATTATGAAGTGGTGTGTCCTTGGGGGTCAACTGACTCTGCGTCAACTAGAGAAGATGTTGAGGACTGCGGATTGTTCTGTATGGCACTTGCTATACAAGCAAGCAATGCATGATTTGCCTTTGGAGTTAGCTGTAACTGTGGAGAGCAGCCTTCAGAAGACCCATTTTGTAGGCTGCTAAGAGCTGCAAAGGCTGGAGACAAAATGTTAATCATGTCCCTTAAAATTGGATGTTGACTTGGAAGAGGAGTTGTAGGAGTACTCTTACTTCTGTTTCTTTCTGCTCTTTCCGCCTGCTTTTGGTTTTCCTTCAACTGTCTAGCAATCTTTGCTTGCTCCCTTTGAAGCTCCTTTTCATGTCGCTGCCTCAGTTTCTCCTCTGCAATTTTTTGTTTTTTTGCAGCATGCTCCAATCTATTTGCCTCCCTCTGTGCGAGGATTGCTTCTCTTTCTGCCTTCCTTTCAGCCATTTGCTCCCTTTTCCTTTGTTGCAATTCTTGGTTTCTTTGCTTCTGTGCCTCTTGTTCATTCAACAAATTGAAGAAATCATCCGATGTCAAAATTTGAGACTGCCTACTAAGGCGTAGGACCCCATTGCGACCTCTGTTAGATGATTGGCGCACTCGTTGCATTGGGAGTTGCAAAAAAGTGCTTCTGCTGCCTGCTGGTTGCTGATCATTGACTTGTGTGCATGGCACATAGTCAGCCTCTTCATCATTTGAGTCATTACCATCGAGTCCATCCTCTTCATCATTTTCAGCCTCCCAATTTCTCCCAGTTGTGAAGTAATGGATGACATCTTCAGGATCAACATTCGGTGGTGATGGCATGGACAACCCTTCATCCACTTGAGTGAAATTGAGATGCACCCCTAGGTTCAAAGCTGCATCTTGAAATTCAGATGGCAGATTTAGACTCTCTTCATTTTCAACTGCCTGATTAGATGATCGAACTGTTGGTTCTTGTTGAATTTCTATTGCCTCAATGTTTTCTGGATTTGGGGGAATGTTTGCAGAAAAGGTATCCACAAACTGTCCAATCTGTTCCTCATTCCAACCTGCTATCCTCAAACAAGTCTCAGCTGCCATGAACTGTGCCTCTTCATCAGCTGCATCACCCTCAGTTTCTGCTCCCAATGTCGTTCTTTCCTCTTCAACCACAAAAGCTTGGCTTGGCCCCATATCCAAGTCAAGTGCATGTCAATCTAATGGCCAAATTCCTGTTTTTCTAAAACCACTTTCAATGTTATTAGGAGTCAAAGCTTGTGCAAAAGCTTTGCTGGCAAGTGTTGCCAACTCTTCCCTTCCAATGTCAAGTTGAGGATTTGCAGAGAGCCATATAGTCCTTTGTTGTTTGAAGTAGTTCTTAAATGGTGAGAACACACTAACAT
>VDFB02000008.1:260461194-260535787 GCA_007258455.2 Sequoia sempervirens | reverse complement strand
TTGGCTTAAACAATCAAAAAGGATGATTAAATGATCATTTCTCACCATAGTTTCCTTTGTACTACCCTCTTATTGTTAATAGCAATTCATTGGGTTTCATTAATCTGAACCTGCAAGAAACCTTCAAAACTAGATACATGATCAATCTCTCCATCCAAATGAAATAATCATATAATTTCGAAGGAAGATGGAGGAGAACAAGACCTAAGGGCTGGACTTAGTGGCCAGCCCCCAAGTTCTATATAGTTCCCCAGGCAAGAGAGATTCTTCAGCTGGACCATCCAGCTACCCTCCCATCCATTTTCTTGAGGAGCTACCGATGGGCCACAGCAATAACCGGAGGTGGGGAGCCCTACCCGAAAGAGTGAACCACCCGAGAAGCCATCCTTTACACCCCCGGATGGAAATAGCCTGTCCCGGCCTACCTGAGCTGAGAACGAGGAGCCTACCTGGGGGCTCATTTAGATGGCCTTTTCTACCTAACGAGATCAAAGGCTTCATAGCTCGACTAGGAACACTTTCATATCACAAAAACAATTTCCCTAGAAACTACTCAATACTAACAAATATAAGAATAAGGGTCAAATTCCATATTTTCATCATATAATCACCTATCAATTTTCAATGTGCTGATTTGCAGCCAAACAGGGTAGCATTTAAACAGGCACAACTTTTACATCACTTATCCAAATTTTAAAACTCAATATGTTCTGGAAAGGTGAAGGAATGAATGACAAGACCCAAAAAGCATTTAGAAATGTTTGTAAGCATGCACGAGCAGTTTTTTCTGCATTTCAGCCCACTTTAATCCTACCAGAACAACAGTTGACAGCAGGGTAGCCCTAATTCTAAATATTCACAATTACCTTCAGACAATATAAATATATATAGCTTTATATTTAAAGAATTCAATGAGTTAAAAGAAGTTGAAATGAATAGATCAGCTTTTGAAATAAATTCTTGCATTCTTCATGTAAAAAGGAGAAACATATCACTATGTGCATATCTATTCTCTGATTCAAGCACTGCTCATGTTATGTACATGTAACTTCTCTTCTTGTAGAAGTATAGTAGGCATTTCCTAATATGATCTCAATAACAACATTAAGGTTAGCCAAAAATGACAGCAGTAGCTGCTCATTCTTTAGGATCCTCATCCAGGAAACCATTGGACTTGCCTGTGCAACTAGCATTAGGAAACACCTCCTAATATTCTCTCTTTTGACTATTGTTATATTTTCTATATGTTTTCAGGAAATTATGTTATATAATATTAGTTATTTGCATCCATATACTGTAAAGGCTTTTAAAAGAAAAGAAAAAACAAAAAATGATATTTTATAGAACTAGAATGTAAGGGTACTTAAATTATAAAGGTTTTGCAAATTTGTTGTAGTAAATATCTGAAACGTTTGACTGTTACAATGGTCATGAAAATAGAATTAGCCGAATATGGTGAAGTTCTCTACGCTAAGAGATGTCTGCTCAACTAATTAACTACAAAAGATCTCAGCTTGACTAAAATAAGGTTAAATCGTTGAACATGTTATAGAAATCACATAGGATATTAGTAGAAGAATAGAAGAAGACACTGCATTATCAGATCAGGCAAACTGCACAGGCTTGCTTATGTTTTACATTGTCCAAAAAGCCATCGATCTCAGAACCCTCTTGTTTAAAAATGTCATAACATTATACTAAAACTTAAAACACTAATCTTCATTTTCAGCATTCATTTGTTTATCAGAAGCTTCTTAAAACCCTCAACAATTTATTTTATAAATGATGCCAAATCCATTGAGTCATTAGCAGTTTCTCCAGTTGGGTATCTGCTAGGTGTAACACAGCAACCAATCCAATGAAATTTAAAAGTTTGCTGAATTTTCTAGAATTTTGAGAGGATTTATAGTTTTGATTCATATGTCATTGATGTTATTTTGAATTGGATACAATGAAAATCGATTTTATCTTCAAATACAGTTCTTTTTAAATTTGTCAAGCTAGAGTCTGAATGGGTGTGGGACTCTGCTTAAAATCATTTATTAACTAACTTCCAACTAAATATTTTCTGATGTTGTCCAATTGCTGATGAACTTCTACTGTCAATTGAAAATCATATCATTCTAGTTTATTGATTTCATGTTTTCTTTTAAGGACTCATATGGCATCTTAACACAAACTTAGTCGGTGTTCTAAATAGTACTAAATAAAAAATTTAATTACAACTGCAAAGTTTTGGCGCTGAAAAGAAAACTTGTTAGTGGGATATTCTGCATAGTTATTTGTTCACTCTTTGCTCTAGCATAATTCCCATTTGTAACATAATGATGCAATTTTTGAGATGACTTTCTAAAGTGACAAGACTTCTATCTATTGAATATCACACTTAATGCTACAGTACTCATAGTTAGCCCACTTCAAAAAATAATAATTTAATAACTACAATGCGTACCTTACTTGAAGAGCAATTAGACAAACAACGTAGGGCAGAGGGCATATCAACATAGCTCCTGTTCCTGAATATGGAACCTCTAGGAATGTAAAATGCTCACAGTCAACACCTTGATGGGGAGGGCTTCCCAATCTTCTGCCATAGACTAAATCAATAAGTTTGTTGTGATTTGAGTTCTACCTCTTGCTTTCTCCATCCATAAATTCTTTGAGTGATTAGAGGCATTAGAGATGGTGTTTTCCAAAATTTTCGACAGTGCTTTAGAGTCAGAATGCCGTTTTCTAATCTTTCTTACAACCTTGCCTATGGCATCCTCAGTACTATGAAAAGAGGAAGGTCAAGGTCATCATTACAGAAGTCTCTCCAATTTGTTAGTTTGAAGAGGAGATCCAGAGAATGCAATATTGAATAATTAAGCTTTTTCCTTCCCGACGGCTTACACTAGCCTTCTCTCACTTCTTCTTGGGGCAACCTTTTTTTTGGCGTGTACGAGCTTGTCATCCTTATTTCCCCTGCCCATTTCCATACCATCTTTGGGCATCATAATGTAAGATTTAAAGTCGATACTTCCCATGCTTAAACTAAGATTTGCAGTCCCCTGATCTCACGGCCGGCCTCACATTTATTGGCATAAATTTGAAAATCTGAAGGAGGTTTTTCCACCCGTAATTCCACTTGACTAAAGGCTGTTGTTGCCTACTATTTCGACCAATGATTGCTATTAGTCTTGGAGTGTTTATAGTTTAATTGGGGTGCATAAATGTCCATGATGCTGCCAACTATGGCCTTGTCCAGCATGTAGTTGTGATAACCGATAACCATAATGGCAAATCTTGTGTGCCTTTGCCTATGCGATTTTACTGGGTTTGGATGGTTTCCAATGCCCTATTTATGAGCAGCTGCAGCAGTGATAAATTTTATCTGAGGATTATAAGTTTCCTCTGTTTGTGTGAATATTTCTATTTCTTTGGGTTTTGATTTCTGTTTACTAAATTTTAGGAAGAAAAAAAAAGAATGTAACATCAAATAACAATATGCAATTAATATTAGAAGTTTTAAAACGAAACTCAATACTCTAAAGGATGCATTACTCCAGAGTAAATGAACACCAACTGAGATAAGAATGTAATGTTCAGAGATTGCAATTAAGACACATTGCGCCACAGACAAATCTGCTAGATATAATTTCTATATCCAATAAAGATGTGTAATTAATATTCAGAGATTCAATTAAATATATAATTTTTAAAATCATTTTCCATCCATGCTCTTACATTTGATAAAAATATTAGATAAAAAAAATCTAAACTAAAGATAGGGAAATCTACTATTATCTTTTTCTGTAAATATAGTTATTTATTTCCAAAAAATGTCCTAATAACTTACACACTCAAAGTAGTTAAGTTAGAATAATTAAAATACTGAAAATTGCAAGAATTAAAGAGTTTATCTCTTTTTCTAAGAATTATATGAAAATATCTAAAATAAGATTAGTTAAATTTCTAGCATTGATTAAATAACTCAACACCATAATTATTTATTATTTTTAGTTAGTTAATCAATTAATTATTGCCTATGCAATCGGATTATTTCAAGATACCTTAGCATCAGGATCTAATTTGACTTCCCTAGTATCTATATCTATGACACACCAAAATCTTGTGATGCCTTTCTTAGTAGCATTTTTAGGATGTAACAATAATACATTTTTTTGAAAGTAAAACACTTAAACATGCTAATTAAATAAATGCAACGTGAAAATGCATTATTTTATAAATAGAATATAGTCTACATTTTGTTTGCCACAAAATGGAACATCATAGAATGAAAAATGGACCAAAATTTAGGGGGATTTTAAACCAATTGAAATAGTGTCAAGGTACTTCCTCTATTTCAATAACATATTGCTAGTCTTATCTCTATGAATTTTTTCATACCAAGTATGTATCTATCAGCACCTATATCTTTCATTTTTAAGCTCACTAGATAAATGAGCCTTGTGTACTCTTATTTGTGTCTTATTCTTCTCCATTATTATTACTATATCTTTAACATATAAAGACATCTAGAATAACTTTCTCTTCACAATTAACTAAGATGGGTTAAGAATCCATCATGCCACATGAATCATGAGGTCAATAACTTAGCCATAGGAATTAGGTAAGGTGAAGTAGCCAAGTGAATCCATACCTTCTCTTTTACATCTATTCATTACATAAATATATCCTCTACCATATGGAGCTTGTTTCCACCCTCTCGATTCCATTAAGTCTATGCTTGGATCACACTCAATCACAATAATTAGTAGAATAGAGTAAAGATAGCCGAAGCAACATGAATTTACTCGTACTCAACATATCATAAAACAACTAAATCACCTTAACCATAATTCATATGGGGTATACTTCTCACATCATAAAACTTATTTATCTATTATTCAAGATTTACTATTTTTATATACATTGATTTCACTATGTAGATGTTCCTAAAGTCAAATTGATTTTCTTAAATCAATTGATCATATAAGCACTAGAATTTCTTGTCTTTCCATTAACTATTTATGACCTTAGAATGATTCACATTATAACCATCATCACCTGATTTATAATTAACATCCATATATTCAATATAAGGTCAAACAACTACAAGTATATAATGTCCCTAATAGGGATTATACTAATTTTAACTTAAATTACCAATTTCCCAAGTAAACAATGAATTTAGAGAGTACCTTGGCTCGATTTAATCCCTGCAAACAAGTTAGAGAAAAATTACAATAATAACTTAACAGGTAGAGTATCATGATTAAACATTAGTAAATCCATAGTAAATTCGTTATTCTAGTTATTGCCATATCCTAGGGATGCTCAACCTTGGGTGAACATGGAAGAGAGTGACTCGATGGGGTGTCCTTAGCCTCTCTAGGCCCAAAAGCAGCACCCTTTGGACTAAAAGGTAGTACCCCCTTTGGCCTCATGTGGCCCATGCCATTCATATGAGGTGGCCTACCTAGTGAGGATTCTAATTTTGCCGTTATCCCCTCATCTTGCCATCTTTCCCCATTTCCTCATGATTGGTCTCCTTATATTGCTATACCATGATAGGGGGGTGAGGTTACAAAAGAGTGTCCTGGTGACGGAACTCTCCTAGGCCCAAAGGCAGTACCCTTCTACTAAAAGGCAGTACCCCTTTGGCCTCCTTGGGACTACTTGGTCCCCCATTATAGAACACATTGGTTTTCCCTTATATGACACATGGGTTCTCCATTATAGGACACTTGGTCCTCCATTATAGAGGTGGCGTACCTAGGAGAGTGCCTCACTGCTGTTCCCTTTTGTAATCCCCCTTCTCCCATCATGGTGCCCATAGGCACATAGTAATTAAATCAAATTCAGATTTGCAAGTAATCCTATGAGCAATACATATTGGACTATGATTATACTATCATAGAGTATGGGCAATGATATGCATAAAACCATGATCCTATTAATAATGCATTATATCATTTTATTATTCCATCACAAATATCTTAACTTACAGTACAAACTGAACCTTTATCTGTCAGCACATTTCTCACTTTTCTTTTTGGATGCCCATATGCTTTGGACTTATCTTCCCTTTATAACTTACATGGCCAACAACCATACCCCTTCATTTGTCAAGGGCTGCGTTTCTCCCTTGAGGGAAGTGCCTTTTGTTTTCCTCCCTAAATGACTTTATTACTGATTTTAAGTGCCTTTTTCTTGATCGCTGTTTATGGTATTTAATATGATTCGCACCATTTGGTATTGTTGTGACCTTTTCACACATCACCCCATTCAAAATGGGGACCCCCTAATTTTTGCTTCATTCTCGTCTTTTGGCTTTGGTTTTCCCGTTGTCTCTCTCTTTGTTGTCTATCTTTCTGGGGTGTGCCCATCTTTGAACGTCAATTGAAGTTTTGGCTAAGTCTGTAGAATTAGGGTTTGTGCTTTTCATGTCAATTTGAGGTCAATTTGAGTTGGTTAATTGCATTTTGACTACTGCATCATGATCAGAACACTTCAAACTGCTTGCTTGCAAATTTTGAGCAAAATCTGACAACTTGCTATTTTTAGTAGTCTAGGCTTTAGGAGCCATTTCTAGGTCGTGCATGCAAGGTTTTTCGATGCATATCTAGATACTCTTTTTGGGTTTTTCGAGACCTTCGTGATGATATAACATGCAAACCGAGATGTTGACTTTCAACAATTCGGGCTTCAGAGGCTATTTTTAGGGTTTGCATGCAGGATTTCTCAACGCATGTCAGGATATTTTTTATGGATTTTTCGAGAGCTACACAACGAGGTAACATGCAAGCACAGAGTTGATCACTTTTCAGGCACTTGCTATTTTTAGCCAGTGCTCGCATGTTGATCATTTTTCTAGGTTTTTTTGGGTTTTTTGAAATCTCTTGGGTAGTATGACATGCAAGTGCATCTGGCAGTTAGTTGGCCACTTTTTCAGGCGTTTACTATTTTTGGCAGGTTCACTTCGACAGCTTCCCCCCAGCACTTCAGAATCGCAAACACAGCGACATGCAACAAAAACTGGGACAAACGAAGGTCATTTGTGACACATGCAAGTTAGATTAGGGTTTCCTACTTCCGTGACTAAAAAGAGGGGGTAAATCTCAAGGAGTTTGAAAACTGACTTATCCCACCACAATCAACATCCTTCAAGCAATCAGCTGGTAAAATTTGAAGGCAATCTGAGCACTTACTATTTATAGTAAGTCACTTCTGAAGTAGGCTATAAATAGCAGGTCAGCGTGAGGCACCAACGAATAGGTCAGTTAACCCACAAGGACCCCATGGAGCAAATTTCAGAACAAACGGAGTTACAAAAGTTTGAAAATCAGGCACTTACTATTTTTAGTAGGTCCATGCAGAGGAATTAGGGTTTCCCAAAAGTAGGGCAAAACACGAGTCACTCAGAAGTAGCACCCAGTCATGACCAACACCTTTCAGGCAATCTACTCACAAAATTTGAGCTCATTCTGAACACTTATTATTTTTAGCAAGTTACTAAAAATAGCAAGTGCAAGCAAGCATCAGCACCAACAGCTCAGCCACGTTATGAGGATCTAGGTAAAACGAAAATCAAGCCTTCCTGTGCTCGAAATCAACTCAAAATGCAAAGAGTGCGAAACTTTCTAAAAATAGAAAGCTAGGACAAGCTGAAGACATCATGAACAATCTGCCCTAAATCAGACAAAAGGCTTGAAAATCCTCAAAGTCTGATGAAATTGAAAGTAGCCCTCCTCAAATCCGCCCTAGCAACCTGGAGGAGCTTTAAATTTGTTTAAGTCTAGGAAATTAGAAGCTTCATGGGTGAAATGCGCCTAACCTTGAAGATATATGGTGAAAATTCAACTAAGTACTTGAAAATGGAAGCTTGACCCCTCATGTGCGCCTAGCATGGCAAGGAGTGTTGGAAATTTTCTAAGGCAACGAAACTTGAAGCTCAGCCTAGCATATGTGCCCAACTTGAGAAGTTGAAGGAAATTTGGCTAAGGCATTAAAAATGGAAGTAGCCCATCTCATATGCGCCCTAGCAACTAGAGGTTGATAAAATTTTTTTCTAAGTCATCAAAATTGGAAGTACATCACCTAGAATGCGCCCAAACTTGGAGAAATACTTTGAAAAATTTCTAAGTGTCTAAAATGGATGTATGACCCTCCATATGCGCCCAAGCTTGATGAGTCATGGAGAAATTTGTCTAAGGCATTGAAGGTGGAAGTAGGGGTCTCTAAATGCACTAGCTTCAAGGAAGAGAGGGAAAAGAGTCTAAGTGTTAAAGACTAGAAGCTCCTCTAGGCCAATGCGCCTAACCTCTGTGGATGAGTTGAAAATTTGACTAAGTCCTCAAAAGTGAAAGGAGGGACCCCCATATGCGCCTAAGTCAAGAGTTGAAGTTGGAAACTTCTCTAAGGCATAAGAAATAGAAGTTCCCCTAGTGAAATACGCCTTGGCAACCTGGAGTTGGTGAAATTTGTGTAAGTGTTGAAAATGAAACCTTAGACCCCTATATGCGCCCAAGGTAAAGATGCCATGAGAAAAATATTCTAAGTGTTTGAAATTGAAAATACTCCTACCTAAATGCGCCCAAACTTGGAGAGGGTGAGTTCAAAAATTCTTCTAAGTCTGGAAAATTGAAAGTTCCTACCCCCAAATGCGCCCTTGAGAAAGAATGAAAGGTGAGTTGATGGAGATTCGATCAAGTGTTGAAAATTGGAACCTCAAGGTGGTAAATGCGCCTAGATTGAAGAGGATGACCAACAAATTTTCTAAGGCAATAAAATTGTAAGTCAAGAGGGTCAAATGCGCCTGGCTTGAAGAGGGCAATATCAAAGTTGGAAAATATTCTAAGTTGTTAGAAAGGAAAGTAGGAGATGCTAAATGCGCCTAGCTAGAAGTGGACCCCTCTGAATGCGCCCAACTTGATGAGTGGATGATGGAATTTTTATAGGCGTTGGAAATGAAAATTTGACTTAGCAAATGCGCCAAGGCTAGAGAAGTAAAGGTGAACATTAATAATTTTTTTTTTTTCAAGGTGGAAAAATTTAATGAACCCCTTCGTGCGCACACATGAATTTATCAAGTTGAGAAATATTTTCTAAGGGGAAATATTTTTCTTAAACCCTAGGAGTCTTGAAAAATGTTTTGAAGAGGAAATAATTTTGCCTTGAGATTTTGAAATAAACACTAGAGATTACAACTGGTGAAATTTTCCAAGGGAAATAAAATATGCCTAAGTCTGAGGATGAATAAAATTTTTCTAAGGCATTTAAAAATAAAATAATGTGAAGTACGCTTGGCATGTGAGACAAAGAAAATTCCTTTGAAGAAATATTATTCTAAGGCGTTTAAAATAAAATTGCCATGATTAAAAACGCCTTTGCCAAGGAAAGACATTTTTATGCTGGAGATTTTATTTCCCAAGAATGTTTGAATTCACTAAGCGTTACATGCAGTCAATTGGGAAATTTCGAATTTTTCAAAGAAGGAATCTCCAACAATAGCAAATTCTTATGAGGACTCTATGACGACTGTGAATATTCTTGGCGACAATTCACCAGTCATCTCTCCCGAATTGGAAAATTGCTAATTAGTGGAGAAGAAAATTTATTGCAGTTGCTAAGCTGGGCGCCTTCTCACAGTTATTTGAACTTTGAAGTTGTCCATTTTTCTTCACCATTTGCAAAGTTGAAATTGTGAAGAGTGCTGAAGTTGAATTGAGTAAGCGCTGGAGAAATTCTGAAGTGAGTGAGTTGAGTGAAGGTTTTTCTAAGTGTTGAAAGTAATACTGCTGAAAGTAGTCGGGGCTTGAAGTTTGGAGTCAAAATTCTCGAGGTTTGAAGTTGGTAGTTTAGTGCTCAAAAGCTTTCATTTTTGAGGCTAACTCCATATTTCCAACCATCTTGTGGTGATTTTATTTTTTAAATCTGAATTGTAATATTCGTATTTTATTTTTGCAAATGGTTGAAGTGCGAAGGGGAGATGCTGCTAGAACGAGCAAAGTTGCTGGTACAGCTAGAAATACAAATGCGAACAAGGAAAATGCCTCCAGGCAGGCGATCATCAAACAACTGAAGAAGTCTTTTCTTCCTGAGTCAAAGTTTGTCTCGAAGTTGGCAAGGTTGACTGACACCAACCTTGGTTCATTCAACCTCGACGCACTCAAGAGGAGAATATACGGGTAGGGTGGCCATCATCCATCTGTGATATCGCACAATATCGTGAAGAGCGGACTCTATGCAGCTGCTAGTTACCCGCGAATTATTATAAGCCTGACCACAGAATAGTTGTCTCCTTGGACGGCCAATTGTTTGCCAACTTCACGCTCGGTGCTATTGGAGAGGCATTTGGGATTCCAGTCTTTGAGAAGAGGCTGTATAAGACAAAGGAAAGAATTGACAAAATGTACGCCTCATCTTTTGAGAGGTGTGCAAAAAGAATTAATACATCATGGATGAGAAGGCCAAAACCTCCTGGTGCCAAGTTGCCTAAGCAAATTATCTCAGAGGAGCTGAAGTAGGAGTACTGTGATTTAATCATGATGCTCAGCCGGGTGAATGGCAGTCCACAAGTATATGCATTTGAACCTTGGATGTTCTTCTATATTAGCGTAGTGTTGGAGGGAAAGGAGTATGTTGACTGGGCAAGAATGATCAGTGACAATATAGATGAGTAGTTCAAAAATTTGAGGAGAACAAGGACATTTTATATGAGTTTGTATGTCATCTATATGCTGGCTTGGATAACAAAATATAAAGGATTGACATACCAAGAGCCAATTGAAAGCGGTCCTGATCAATTTAAAATCCATGAAGCTTGCAAGTAGTTGCATTTGACAAATACCTCCAGCTTCAAGAGAGTGAACGGTGCTTTTACTATGCACATCACAAGGACTCTTCAATGGAGAACACAACAAAGGATATCCAAGGATGCCCAAAAGTTGATTGAGGAGTACAGGTATTGGTTTATCGAATTCCCGAAGTTCACTTATATCAGGTTGTAGGGGTTTACTTCTTATGCCTATAGATTGCCAAGGTACCCCACAAACATAATGGTAATGTCATAAAGAAAAGGAAGAAAGGAGGGCTGAACTTCCCTATTGTTATGGGGAATTCAATTGAAGAGTGTCCATCTTTCCAGGCAGCTAAAGAGGCAGAGGATGAATTACAATTCTTTAACCTCACTCTCCATAGCAGTAGACAAGACTTTGATCCTCATAGAAAGATTGGAGTAGTACAAGGTGAAGAATATCGACACAAGGCTCATGTTGAATATTTTTGGGCAAATGCAGAAGACGAAGCTGAAATCAAAAGAAGGATGTTCTCTAGGCTACCCTTGAAATTGATGAGAGAATGTGAAGTTATTCAAGTTCCGGACCAAGTGGATGAGGATGCCAACATTATTCACCCGGATTATGAGTCAGTGAAGGACACACCGGTCCCACCACCTGATTGGTCGGAGCCAGAGATCACGGACTTGGACACATTGTCTATACCAGTCTTAACATTCATAAGAAGCTGCGTTGAAAGACATGTTCATAGGCTCAAGAGCAAATCAATCCCTCTCACATACAACCTCATGGGAGATCAGAGGCCACCTACATCAAGAAAGAGAAAATAGGCCGCACAAATTACAGAGCCACGAAGAAGACCCCAGTTCAGCTAGAGCCTTAGAGAACAGAAGAAGCATCACCTACACAGTTGCTGACTCACTCTTCAAGCGTCCAAGAAGTTTCATTATTTGCGAATCAGAGGCAAGAAATGGAGGAGGTCACTCAGCCATTGCCTGGGGGGCCGGATAGTCAAAGTGCTAATGCTCCCAAGAGTGGGGGTTAGCTGGAGGATGAGGAAGAAGAAACAAAAACTAACACTCAATTCTAGCATGTGATTGAGGCAGCCTTTGAAGATGAGAATTCTACGGAGCCTGGAGCCCAAGGTTTGGAGGAGGATGTATTACAGTTGGAGGAAGATATACAACACATGGAGATGGAAGAGCCCCAGCAAAATGTTGTTATTAGAGAAGAAGTTCATGAAGTAGAAGCAACGGAGGAGCAACCACTTGTTGTCTACAACGCTCAGCAGGCTATTCCAAATTGGCTCACGAATGCGATAAGAAGAGATCAAGAGGATGACATCGACCCAACAATAGAGATGGAGGAGCTCCTTAACAGAATAAGTGGGTCACCGAAGAAGAAAAGAGCCAAAAAATGATCCAAGATTGAAATAGATGAGTTCGGTTCACGCACTCTTCATGTTGCAGTTCCAAGGGAAGAATGTGATCAAGATGAAGCAATGCCTGAGAATTATATGATCACTATAGTTGAACTAGGATGTCCTACAGGAGCATAGGTGATTGAGGAAGCTGAAAACTTCTTCTAGGCATTGAAGGATAGACTGCTTCGAAAAGGAGAAAAATATAAGAAGCTTGAGAAGGAGCATAAGGCGTTAATTGGCTATGTACAACATCTAGCATGTCCATGTGCCCAGGAGAATCCAACGGTGGATCTTCCAACCGAGTTTCCATGGGAGTCAGTTAGCGGGATCGAAGAAATGAAGAGGGCAATTCACGAGGGAGACAAGTGGGTCGACAGAGTCTGGGTTGAAGCTAAGAAGTTCATTGAGGACCTTGTCTCTTCCTTTCAGCTTGCCTCTAGCATCCTCTCTTGTATGGAAAACATTGAACAGGCATGGAGTGATACTCATATTTTTCAGGACAAGACTATTCCATGCCTAGCTGCTCTGATGCATATGCCAATGCAGACTTTGATTGAGGGAGGGTTAATTCAGGCTAGAGATAGGTATGATTTGCTCGACTGGTATTCCGCGGCATTCATCGGCCGAGGTTTCTTTGACATGGCAAGGACTGAGTCAGTCAAGGTCAGGAAGGCCATGGGGAACATTCGAGAAGGTATCTTCAACATACTCGAGGCATTGTTCACAAAATGGTTAGCTCCTGAGGAGGTGAGAGTGGATGGCTTGAAGGGCAAACTGCACCCATTCTTCTCCGAAGTAAGAACGTTTGCTCAAGATGACTTTGAGAACGTGTCCACTTTCTCCACCATTATTCAGAGCACTCAGGAATCCATAGAGGCCTGGAGAAAATCTTGTATCCGTCAAGAGCAAACAATCGCCGTCCTCGAGTTTCATCTTAATCTCTCTCCAGCCATTTCAAAATAGGAGGTTGATGTAGTATTGGCCCGGTTTGTTGCTTTTGCAGTCAGAGAAAAGAACAATGGGAACACGATCTTGGACGAGAATCTTCTGGAAGGGTAGTGGGCATTAATTGCCCATAGTGGTCAAAGGAGGAATCTGTCATTTTGTGCTCATTAATTGCACCACTCCACCTTTTGGCGGTTACTAGGGCAGAATCTAGTCTAGGGCTGATGTAGCTCAATCTGAGCCGTCCATTGTAATTCAATCTGAACTGTCCATTGAGATTGGCCATCTATAAAAGGGGCATCCCCCCTCATTTGTAATTCATTAGAGATTAGACATTAGAGATCAGAGAATATAGCAGAGAGGCTAGTTGAGATAGCTTAGCATAGTTTGTTAGCATAGTTTGGAGAAGAGGGAAAGTTTTTCCTTGGAAAACTTTGTAAGAAATTGTTGTGAACACTCTCTCAATAAAAAGAGTTTTCATTGATGATGATTTTGTCTTTTGTTGTGAGTAGCTAGTGAGGTTTCTTCGTCCTTCTACTTCAAGTAGGATTTTTCAAGTAAAGTAAATAGATTTTGTTTCATGCAAGTAGATGATAGTAATGGAATGTGGTGTTTAATCTAAGCAGCTTCGTCTAAATCCATACCACTAGCAAGCTTATTGATGATAGGTTTGCCCTGCATGGTCAACTGGAACACTTCGTGCTTAACTTCAATTATGATTGGCATGTTAGTATGCATTGTTGTGATGGTATTTACATGTTGAATTGTAATTCGAATATCCCTAGCTACGCCTTTGAAGATTGCACCGACTTTGTGGAGGTTGTCCGACGTGAGGCGAAGCAAAGTCCGGTTGAAGTTTGCTGAAGTTGAGCTCCATATCCCGCACTTAGATAGAATTTAGAATTCCTGAACCCTGCACTCATTTAAATTTAGTACACCTCTTGGTTAGTATTAGGAATCTTGCACGTACCTAACAAATCATTCGAACCACGAAAATCCCTTTAATCCGCTGTTTACTGCCGATTGTCGAACAATTGTGTAAGTCCCCTCGTGATACCAGCAAAATCACAATGAACCAACTGAGGCTATCCATTGCATAGAAGGAACCTTGGAGTTGAAAGCATGTACTCTCTCACAATCTTAGCATGCTGAATACTTTGTTCAAGAGAGGATAAGGTAGCCGTTGGAAACTTTATTTTGCTGTTTGGTGCGGTCACAAAAAACACATCAATAGGTATGACCACTCCCTCCAATTAACTTAATTGTGGCTTATAATATATGGTTGCTGCTGTTCTTGATGATTAATATGCCTTCCTTTATTATATTCGATGCTATGGTTAGTATACTCTATTTGCTGATAATATATTTTATTTAAATATTTCCTGTTTGGTATATTTTTGTTAATATTATTTTATATTGTTTTTCTTGTGAATATTATTTTTATTTATAATTGATAATATTAATAGTTCTATCCATTACGACAATTGCATTATAATTATAATATTATCTATGATAATTTATAATTATAATAATATTAAATTGTTAATATATATGTGTATTTTGTTATTAATATTTTAATATTTCATATTGGATGTTACAATTTCGGGGGACATGACAAAGTATCATTAAGCTAGTAAGCTCAATCATAACTTGATCAAATATCATTCATTTATAATATATTTTTTTTAACAAAATTAATTTGTCAAAATTATGAATTAAGCTAATCGTTACTATACTCATTCATATCATGAAAAGGATGAAAGCTATGCTTCACTGGGTCCTGTTGATGCGTGTTTTATGACACAACAAACATTCTAGAATAAAGTGTCAAAGACGCTCTATCCCCTCTTTAAAAACTACCTCGTATGCTAAGATTGCAAGTAAGATCATACGGTAATTCCAATGTTTAAGATGAGTGTGGATGAGCTCTGTGGTTTGATGTGATTTTGCTGGTAACACAAAGGGACTTACGCTAGGCTTGTTCAATTCACAATGAAGGTCTAGACAATGAAGCTCTATTGCTTGGGTCATGGATCGAATAAACTAAAAAAAGGAGATAAGGGTTCAGAAGTTCTAATCTACCCCTAAGAATTCAAGAGACAGTATCGACTTGGTGCAACCAATAACCACGCTTTGCTTCGCCACGCTCAACGACAACTACACAAAGGGGGTGCAATCTTCAAGGGAATGTGCTTATGATTTTCACATCATGAATAACTACCATCAAATCGAACAATAATTATCCAGACAGAAGTTAAGCATCCACAAAATAAGCTCAGGCTAACTTTACGCATTGAATGAAAATCATCCATTCAAAGAAAGTATGAGAAAAAAGTTTCACCATAAATCAATACTTATCAACTCTTGCATTCATCTAACATACATGAAATGAAATCTAAACTATGATGAGGGATAAGAACCATAACAACTCCAAAATGAGAGAAGTAATCACCATCAAAACAATGCATGCATTACTTATTATTTTGGTAGTCTTACAACAATTGCTTATCTCAACATGTTTTGCAACATGCTCCCATGCTTTACAAATGAGGGGTTGAGCTTAATTTATAGGCTCCCCAATTACAATTCAATGGCCAAGATTGATTTAGGATCAACGACTGAGATTACAGAATAAAACCCTAATTAGGGTTTGTCCTAACTAACTCCTTCTCGACCAATGAGAAAATTACATTCGAGGACACTTGTCCTTTTTACCAAATATGAACTAACAAATAAAATAGAAAGTTGCTGCATGTTGATTTGGAATGATTTGATTGGTTGGAAGATGACGAGGTGCCACCTCAACGTGCTGGATGTCTTCCTTGATCACTTTGGTCTTGTTCCTTAGAATATTTTCCTTGCTGATGATTATGTCCCTTTGCACTTTGATCTTGGATTACTTTGGCTTCTTCTTCTCCTTGCCTTGGAGCACCTGTTTAGACTTGAAGTTATTAAGTCTTTCTTTCCGGATTGCTTTGGAATTCCTTCGCGTGCCTTGAATTTGGAGAGGAACTCCCTTGTGTTTTCGCCGCAATGGAGGAAATTGGCACTTTCTCTGTGGAGAATTTCCATACTTAGCCAAATTTTGGCTACTAAGATTTTGGCCATTTTTGTGCTTAAATGAACTTTGCTGGTGGATTTGTCTTCAATTTTGAATTTGGCTTGCGTAAGTTGGATGTACTTGACGATGTGCCTGCCGTTGTCTTCATGATGCCAAATTCTTGGCGGACTTCCTGTTGGTCTTGCCATGTGCAAGGGTGGACTTCCAAGTTTTCTTTCATCTCCCTTCAAGTCGGACTTTACACTTTCTTTGCCATTTCTTCCTTTGAAGATTCGCTTGGTGTAGTCATCCACCTTCAGTAAAAAAAAAAATAACTTTTTCAGGATAAGCTTTGAAAGGTTTTATAAATTTCATTCTCCAAAATGGCAAATGGCAAAAAAATTATTCATTAATCCTACTGTTGGATGAAGATTTTCATTTTCTCTCTCCTGAAATCTGGCCTCATGCTGAATTTTTTAACACTCTCTCTCTTGATATTTGGCCTCATGCTGAAATTTTTAACACTCCCTCTCCTGATATCAAAGTGAATTTTGCTTCGAATTTAAAGGCAAACTTCATACTCTCTTCGTCATTTTCATCTTGGCATGAGCATATTCCATATTTAACTCTTCATTTCTATCTCCTGAAATCAGACTTCAAATTGTTTGCCATACTCTCTCTCTACAAGTCGGACTTGGTGAACATTTTTCCATGGCGGACTTTGACAGTCTTTTTCCATCTATCTTCAAATGTAAGGCAGACTTCAAGAAGTTCTTGCCATTGCCTTAGGCAAATTTTCCTTCCCAAATTTATTTTGCCATAACTTTCTTTCCGTCCAATTTTATTTGGCCGTAATTTTCTTTCGTCCAAAATTATTTGGCCATGACTTCTTTTCGTCCAAAATTATTTGGCCATGACTTCTTTAGACATTTTGATGTTTGGACTTAGGCGAATTTTAACAATTTTTTTCCAAGTATGGCGAAATTTTCAAGGCCAAGCATACTCTTTTTATTTGCCAATGTTCATACTCAGGCAAAATTTTAATTTTCCACTCCTCTAGACATGGCGGACTTTGCATATGCTTAGGCCATTTCTACATGTGGCTGGGTGGACTTCATACATGTTCTTGCCAAGGGCAGACTTGGCATATTTCTTTGCCACTTCACATGGGCGGATTTTACTAAGTGTTTAGCTATCTTCCTTGGAGCAGACTTTGTCAAATTTCATTCCATTTCCTAGGGCGGACTTTACCAATTGTCTAGCCACTTCTTAATCTTGCCGGGCGGACTTCCCTCTATGGCTTGCCATCTAAACATTTTGGCTTGGGGCAGACTTCCTCCTTTGGCTTGCGATTCAGCCTTTGACTAGGACGGACTTCCCTCTTTGGCTTGCCATTCAACCTTTTGTCTATGGCGGAGTTCCACCTTTGGCTTGCCATCTTTTTCATGGACAGGGCGGGCTTGCCTTGTTTTGTTGCCATTCATAGGGCAGACTTCATAGGATGGCTTGCCATTTTCTTTTTTATCCAAGGCGGACTTCATCAAACTTGTTGCCATTTCACTTTTGGACATGGGCGGACTTGCTCTCTTAGCATGCCATTCATCCATTTGACCAAGGCGGACTTCACCTCCTCTCTCACCATTCAAGGCGGACTTGGCAAAATGTCTTGCCATTTCTTTATACTGCTGAGGGCGGACTTCTTCAGATTGGTTGCCATTCATGACTTGACCAGGGCGGACTTCCTACTTGTTTCTGCCATTGACATATGGATAGGGCGGACTTGCTCACTTAGCCTGCCATTGGAGGGCGGACTTGGCAAAATGTCTGGCCACTTCTTTATACTGCTGAGGGCGGATTTCACCAGATTTCAGGCCATTTCCATAAGGCTGGGCGGAGTTTACTAATTGTCTAGCCATTTTCATTGTCTGGCTGAAGCTTTCTGACACTAACTTCTCCCTTCTCCATGCTGGTTGGACTCCATGAATCCAAACTTAGGTGAATTCACCATGATCAACTCGCCATGATTGTTCAGATTTCCAGATTTTTTCACCAATTTGTTGACTGATTTATCATTTTATTCACCATTTTTCTGTGCTTTTCCAGAATTCTCTTTGATTTTTACCAGATTTCTCATCATTTCCCAGAGTTTCACCATGAATTCAAAAATTTTCAAATCCATTTTCTGAGAGTTTTGTTGATCTTTTCGAACTTCTGAGTGGATTTTCGAAACTCGAGACCTTTCCAAATATAGAAACTTTCTAAAAATAGAAATTTTCCAAAAATAGCAACTTTCTAAAAATAGACCCTAAAAAATAGGGATCTCAGAATTGCCCAAAAGTGCCAAAAAAGTAGGTCCTAAAAATTAGGGGGCCAAAGTGAAAAACCCTAAAAACTGGGAGGTGTCGGAATTGACTGAAATGATAGTCGATCTTCGTCTCCCAGGGCTACTAAGCATGATGGTGACGTTTGCACAGTGATCCAGGCTAAAACTCATTTGCTTGACTCGGGCGACTCTTAGAACTTTAACTCCTCATTGTAAAAAGACTGGTGATAAGCAATTGTGACGCCAAGGCAAAAAGCAAAAAGCCAAAAAAACAGAGGGTCCCCATTTGCAATGGGGCGATGTGTGAAAAGGTCACAACAGGTCCATTGTCACCATGCAAGTAAAGTAATCTATAAGTAAGAAATAAATCTACCATAAACTGTATGAACTCTCTGTCACGAGCTATATTGTTATCTCATACTACAATATCCTTAGATGCACCATAGGGAGTGGGCTAGGTAACCTTACACTTTTTGAATTGCTTTTTTCTTGTAGAGAGTGATACAAATATTTTTTGGGAATGGTTCCCATATTTGTTACTTCATTATTAGTCTATTAGACCTTGATGAACTTTATGGTTTCATGTAAACATGATTTTTCTGATCTTATACAATCATTTGTGTTGTCTTCTTAATTGCTGATCATGCGATAGTTTCCTTTTGATTCATTTTCTCACAGTAATAACTTGTAATTATCAGAATAGTACTTTCTGTTCTACCAGAAACTAGAATTGTCCTGAATGTAGAGATTGGCAGATTCTATTTTCTGAACTGCTATAGGCATTATATTGACAGATTTACATTATCATGGTGCACACCAGCCTTTTATTGATACTTTTTTGAGTCAATAATTCACGATCATCTATGAAACAAGTACAACACATATTTATCCACATGTATTCATGTAATTGCTGCCTTTTAATCCATTTGCTATTATATAGGTAAGTACTCTACTTTTCCGGAAACTAGTATTGTTCTAAATGCTGAGGACATACCAGTTGACATTTTCTGAATCATATTGCATTGACTTTTTGGAGTCAATATTTCATTATTACCTTAGGATTAACAGAGGTGGTAAAATTCCCCCCATACACCATGCTTTGGCATGCAAGCTCATTTCTGTGAAATCAGTGGTAGTTGATTTATTGCTTCTATTGTTACAAGAGTTCAGAATATGCTCAACAGTTAGGGGACCCTGATGCCTGTTTTTTCATTCCATTTAGGAATATACTTCTGGTCCTGCAAGGTTTGCCTTTGCAATTCAAAAATTTCTAAGCATTTGCTCTCTAAATCAGTATTTGTTATGCTACCATTTCATGTATAATTAATTCAAAAAATTCATGCTTTGCAACCTAAGAGTTTGTGAGTCACGGCTCTCTTTTTTTCTAATATTTCAGTGTTCATCATATAGCATGTTGTGCATTTTTTTTAATAATTGGAGTTTCTGTTGCTTAGTGATGTACATATTATATGTTAAATTTTTGTAGTGGGGTGCACTAACTGGCAAGACATGAATTTCTTGAACTGCTCAGGTTTTACAAACTTAACCTCCCTCAGTTTTAAAAGAAGTAATGCAATAACTCCAGATGGCTTGCATGCTTTAGTGGACCTTTCGAAACTGAAAAGCCTGGATCTGGAAAGGTGTACAGAGATTCATGGTGGACTGGTGCATCTAAAAGGTGAGTTATGTTGTATTTGTTCTTTGGATAAAATTTAACAGTTGTGGATATAATTTTAATTGAACCATGGTTATCAGATCCTGTCTTATACATTATGCATAGATGTAATTTGCATTGGCTGTCCGAATTGTTTGAGCAATTGATACTTTGATTTTCTTTCTAAATATGCAACAGACGTGTTTAACAGATTTTGAATAGGGCAAATCGTTTAATCATAGTGAAAGCTTTATATGTACATAAGTTGCCAAAATTCATGATAGATTGTTGTAAAACTGTAAATGGTCATTTATTGCATTCTTAGATGTTTACGTACTATACATGCCAATTGACATTATCAAACAATACTCAGGAGATGTGAAATTACTACATTCATATACACTGAAACAACCCAGACTAAAACACACAGAAAATAGGCATAGAAAGGATTCTAACAACAGAAATTAAAAACAGAAATTTATTATGATTTCATTTGTTTTTTCTTTTATTTTGTAGATACAAACATACAATAGAAATAATTGCTAACTTCAGACCACTTACTGTGCATACCCAGCACATTTGTTTGACTTCTTGAAGCTTCCAGAATCTGCAAATATGCTGACAGAATGCTGGTAAATCTCCACACTCTGCTCTATCCTGCTGTTGCCAAGCAATACTTGTTTGTTGCTGAAGGTTTTCATCCTCAGAACTTTCTGTAGAAGCACCTGCAGGTTTTTGTACCAGGTGCCAAAGTGCTGTAGCTATGTCACTTTAAGAAGGAAGGTTACTGGTTTGTGAATTCAACAGATGCCTTCTCTTTCCTTTCCAGTGCTACCTATACTTTCCAACATATGTGATACAAAATACGCAGAAATCAATTCTACATTTAGTGTTTTCTAACTGACAAATAACCCCCCACAGTTTCTGGCAGTTAACTGACTAAACATTTCCTCGTTTTGCTGATGATAACTACTGGTTTGAACAGCTATGGGATTAATGCAATTGCAGCGACCTTTATTTCAAATTGCAATGTAAGATGCTCAGTAAAATATGCACCACAAAATATAGAATATCCGAATTTTAAATTGTCTTAGCCAGCGAAACAGAAAACAATAAGTGATGGCAATTATAGAACCCAGATTTATTCACAGTGATAACCAAATAATTACCGAAATATGCTTGGATCGGGTTAACCACAATAGACTTCCAGAAACAGTGAATACAAGCTATGGATGTAGTAGAACTGATATACACCATGAAATCTAGGTAACAAATAATATTCGGCAATGTACGGAATGAGAGTCTGTTGCATACAATCAGTAATCATCTGCAGAGCAACACCAAAATCAAGTGAGAACTGATTAATGTAGCATAAGATATTATACTCAGACTGGTCGATACTTCACGGTCAGCATAAGGGACTTCTAACCATAGCACAGACCCATCTATTGGAGTTTTCAGTATACTGGCATCGCCCCTGATCTGCAACGCAGAATAAATGCTATATATGGATTCCAGAATCCTGGAGGTATTGCTGCTAGGAAGATCTGATCTCGTGTCCTTAGCAGGGGTGCTACCCATTCTGTAAATGCTCCACTTCCCATAAGCACAAAATGACCTGGACTTAGCCAACGATTATTGTGAGATGGCTGTGTTGGTCGCTCTAGTAAGGAATGTCATGGGTGGTGTGAATCTCCTTCACTAACTCAATTGAATGATGTGATCTAGGGGGTCTTCCAAGGAGTTTGGCGCAAGCTGGAAGCTCCGCCAACAATGTCGAACAATCGGTAAACCTTCCTTTGAGTCTGCCCCGGTTCCACCTGAAATGATTGATGATGATTAGTGAAGGAAATGATGACAGGAGCCGAATGGGAATCAAAGGCTCTAGGGAGGTTTTCGTCTCACCTGGAGGTGGCTAGCAGGAGGTTTTCATCTCTTGCAACCAGATGTTTGATTCCATTCATCCGCGATAATCCTCAAGAGCAAAAGACTCTGCATAAATATGCTTTGTCAGAGGGGCCTTCCAAATGGTCAGCCAAAATCATAAATTCAAATGTTATTTTTAATAATTTAAATTTAAATTTTTATTTAATATTATTATTATTTAATATTATTTTAAATCTTTTAGGTTAGTGTTCAAAAACACTTTGATAATTTTCCTCCAAAATCAATTTGAATTATTTGGGGACATGACATGCAACTACCTAACTGGCTGACTAAGCTGCTTCAACAGGAAGACTTGGTTGCCACACTAACAGGAAATCCCGCTTCTCCTACCTGTCGACAAAGTCTGATAAAACTGAGTCCTGTCAAACTACTAACCAGCTCAGTGTTTGCTGATCAACAAGGGGACATTACAAGTCCTTCCTTCCAGAATTTGCTTTCCCTCATGCAAGACAATGCTGGGTGCTCTAGGATATTGGCAGATTCCCAAGTGGCATCCTCCCAAGGCAAAAAGTTCCACTGTGCTGAAAATTCAGTCCATACATTGTTTCACAGTTGCTTCTCTTGAGTACCAATTGCCTGCAGTAGTAATAGCGACTCCCGTTCATCATCTACTAGTGGAAGTTCATCTGAAGGTGTGACCTACCGTTTCATTGCCTTTTTCAAACAGGAATTCTGAAAAACATTGTGGGTTTGACTATTAGGGTGTAGCTTCAACTCATAAGCCACCTCACTAACACAGCATACAATTTTGTAGAACTGTAGAAGCAGGGTTTTAGTTTTTCTGCCCCAGTCGTTTTTAAATTAGACTGTCTATAGAACTGCAACCAAAGGTAAACCATGTTGCCTTCTTCAAAATGCATCTCAGTCTAATGCCTATTAGTGTAAACCTTTTGCTGGTTTTGTACATGTTGAAGCTGATCATTATAAGTTGTCGAAACTTGCTTGCTCTACTCAATAAAGTCTCCTGCTGTGGGGACCCGTGTCTCTAGAAGTGTCAATTTTGTGAAAGTTTGTGCATTATTTATAATGCCATGAAAGGGGACATCCCAATGGACATGCCATAGGTAGTATTGTAGCAGTACTCCCTCATGCATAACCATTGCACCCAAGCTGACTGGTACCCCTCAACCTAGCTGTTCACTATCTCTGTTTGCTCATCTGTTTGGGGTTGATAACTGGTGATACATGTCAATTTTGTTCCTGTCAACTTGAACAACTCTTGTTAGAAGGTGCTCATGAAGTGTGCATCCCTATTTAACCACAATACAAGGTAGTTTATGCCGCTGAAAGATCTCCTAGAAGAAAAGATCTGCTACTTGTGGAGTCTTCAATTTACTGGGAATGGAGAAGAAGTGTGCAAACTTTGCCAAATGATTAACAACTAGAAAGATATAATTCTGCCCCCTCCGCTCAAGGCAAGCTTGTAATGAAGTCCATTGATATGGATTCCCATTTTTGCTGAGAAATGGGAAGGGGCTAAAGGAAGCGTGCAGGTTATGTGGTTTCATGTTTCATCCTTTTACACACTCCCCACTCCTCTACACATTGCAATACATTCTATTTTAGGCCTTTCCAAGCATTTCTACTCCAAATTTGTTTGTAAGTTTTGAAAAATCCAGTGTGACCAGCAGGTGGAGAATTGTGAAATGCTGCAATAATTTTCTGTTTCAGTTTGGACTCTGGCACCATAAAAACTCTATCCTTGTATAGAATGACTCAAATTCTTCTCTTGGTACATTTGACCCCTATTTGAGGCAGCTATTGTACCCTCAATCAACCTTGAAGCTAGTGGGTCTTTGGCACACTCAGCCAACAATTCTTCCTTCAAATCAAATTTTGTCGATAGTTTAGGACTTTGGAAGAGTGCATATGCTTCCCTATTGTTGTTTCCCTTGACATACTCAATGTCAAAATTGTAAGCTTGTAATCTGCTCACCCATTTTGCTGCTTGTCATTAAGGTCATGCTGTGACAAGATAAATTTCAAGATGTTGTGGTTTGCACAAACTACAAAGATCCATAAACTAAATGTTATCTAAATTTAGCTATTGCATGCATGACTATGAACATTTCCTTATCCTATACAGAAATTGTGCTCCATCTCTATCAGTTTTCGACTTTAAAATGATGTGGGTCATCCTTTTTTGCATAAGAACAAATCCTAGACTCTCCTCTAAAGCGCTCCACTCTACCAAAAAGGTAGTGCAAATTCTGGTATTGCAAGAGTGGGTCCAATGCACATCCTCTTTAAATGTTTAACACCTCTTTTGCTGCTATGGACTTTCGGAAGGCACCTTCTTTGGTCAATTTCATCTAGGGCAATGCTAGCTGTGAGAATCCTCTAATAAACCTCCTATAATAGCGCTACAAAGACCCAATAATCCTTGTAATTATGTTAGTGTCTTCGGAGCAGGCCATTACTTGATGGATTGTACCTTGGTTGGTTCATCTCTACTCTGTGCTGATTATGTTTCCTAGGTACAAATATTTCTAAATCCCAAACTCACATTTGCTCTCCTTGGTAAAGTTCTCCTGCTGCAGAATAGCTAGCACCATATCTATGTGTTTAATGTGTTCCTCCCATGTCTGGCTGTAAATCACTATGTTATTGGGTCTTGGTTGATTTCTTGCTTATTACAAATCCAACATGTTATCAGAGCCATGATGTCATAGTTTAGTTTGTCTTTCTTATTTTTAGAATCTTGTGAGAGATCTTAGATTTCTGGGTTCTAGGTGAGTTATTTTTTGGTACATTGTGCAGCTTTTTTGTCTGCACCATCATCTTTGAAAGGCTTGAGATAGTTAGGATTGACTTTGTTTTTTACCATAATTGGATTTTGATAAGTTATCGTTGGTGCTTTTTTTGTGTTTGCACACTTGGATTTTTGAGTTTTTTAGAGTATTTGTGTGAAAAATTGAGTGCATTGTTGGATTTGGGGCCACATAAATCATCAAGTTTGACTATAGGCTTGTCTATATTGGACAATTCTTTTGTGGGGTCTTGGAAGTTTTTGCTGGCTTATGTGTAGGACGAGGAATATTCTGAGTTTGTGGACTAGATTCTCATATGCCATTTTCAAGAGTTCCTACTCATGAGATAGTGGGCGGAGGTTGCTTTGCACGAAGCATTATTCTATGTTTGCATAAAACATTTTTTTTCGTGTGTGGAGTTGAGGTTTGGATATTTAAGCTGGAGTGGTACAGGGTTCCAGAGTCCTATATATAAAAATCTTATTGCAAACCAATAGTAGTGTACAAGTTCGACATCTAATCTCAGTTTGGATACTTGTGTATTCTCCTTCAAAAGTAATTCGTGCTTGTTAGGCAGCTTCGTTCATTACATTAGCCACCTCACAGTTTCTGACATTATTTGTTTTGAATTTTTTTAATAAATAAAATCTTTTGGTTGTAGGAGGTTTGATTGTCGTGCTCTTGTGTTGTGGTAGCAGGGTGGCCACCATTTGTGGTGGCTATCCCCACGATAGAAGGCATAGCCTTTATTCTTTGCAGACAACACTTTAAATATACACCACTGATCTTCTAAAATAGCACACATGTCTCTTTCTTGCATGCTTGCATGGCATTTGACTTTTTCATCCAGCTACTGTTTCCACTATATTTGGTAGATTCCATCTATTTTGTTAGTTTGCTATATTTGGTGGTGATTTTGGCAGCTTGCTCCATTATATTTGGAGATACCACTACATTTAGTTGGCTGACCTCTACATTTGGCGTCATTTTTGGCAGATTCTTATATTTAGGTATATTTTGCTAATTTGGAGATCCTCCAACTTTATTTGGCAGTATGCTAAATTGGTGTAGAATGGACCCTTGTTCTAGTGAGCTTTTCTATTTTGCTACTAAACTCTAGGAACTCATATCTTGGCCTTGGGTTGTCTGTTTTTCAGTGTGATGTTTTTTGAAACGAGGTAGTTTTTTCAAGCTTCACAATCACATAGTGCATTCATAGTTTCAATGCTCCAGTTCTCTAGAAATCACATTTCTCAAAGATTTTTCTGTGATGTCCCTATTTTGAGGCCTTCAAAGGGTCATATCTTGATCAATTAAACAAACCTTTTTTGGAACTTGGAATTGCATATTTTTTTTATGTACTTTGGGCTTGTGTCCTCATTCTTTTGTCAATCTATATCTGAAACGTACCTTTTGCGTTATGCTCTATTTGAGAATCTACAAACATACTCTTGCCTATTTGCTATGGATTTGTTTTTGAACCTAGTACCATTTGGCAGAATTTTGTATGACATGACAAGATAGATCATGTCATGGGATTGATTTTGTATTCTATCAATATTGACACCAGGATGACCACCACTCACATTGAGTGCCTTTGTGACCTTTGGACTAGACTTTGGGAGATGGATGGAATTACAAATGAACCTTCAATCCTGGATGATCCTGATATGGAAAGTCTGTTCCGTTTGATGTATTTTGACTATATGACCATAAATCAGCTATAGTGCTCAAAGTATGGGAAGATCTTGAATTCCAAGATGACATAGAGACTTATCTTGATGCTCCTCCTACAAAGACTCATTGACTCTTCGACTTCTATGATTCTTACTAAAAATTCAGAGGGTTCATCTTCTTTATCTTTCAGCTAGCATTTTGAGGCCAAGGACCCTTTATCTTTTAGTTAGCATTCTGAGATGGATGATTGACATATTCCTACATTGATAGATTTGATTGTTGTTCATGCTCAACCATCTAGTGTGTACACAACATCATTAGATGAACATTGCAGGCCGATGATTCCACCATCATCACTTCTTGCTTCATCAAGGGCTTACAACAAGTTGATATTAGTCTTCTTGATCCACCTCATTTGGACATCTATCTTTTAGATATATGACATTTGTTTGTGCAGTCCCACCTTTAAGATATTGAGGACTTAGTTTACCTCTTTGATGATAGTGATTCTGCAACTGTTGTCTCCACATTTTTGGTATTTGTTCATCATCCATTTCCACATGGTTTTGAGAGATCACTTTTTTAAGTTAGGCATGGGTCTCCTAATTTGATTGTGACACTTTTTAACATCGGCATGGCATTATTTGAGTAGTGTCTAGATACCTTCTTCATGTTTTGTCTATTCATTGTTGCTTTCTTCTAAAAGGAAGATGCATTGTTCGAAATAGAGGAATCTATATCAACACTCGTTATGAGATGATTTGTGCCCACATTCTCTCTCTGTTATGTGGAGTCATTGATCTTGTAGAGGGCTATTCTATTTTGGGGTGCTACATGGCCCCCCTTTGGTCTCTCCTTTCTTTGGGAGGGTCTTTTCGTCTTTTCTTTGTGGGGGCTTTTCTCTCCTTTGGTGGGGGCGTAGCATGGTTGAAAGGGAATCCTTATGTACACAAATACCTCACCAAGCTACACATTGTTGGGACCCATATCTTTTACCCATCTAAGCGATTTTCTAAGGGCTATGTAAGAAGGTTCGAGTTTGTGTTCGGCAACAACAAAATTTAGATGAAATTCGGCAAGGGGAAAACAAATAAACAATTCATTATTTAATTCATCTTATTTAATTTTATTTAAAAACAATAAAAAATAATATATCCAAAAAATTCTCAAAATAAGTAATACTATATTTGTTTAATTTAATTTAAATTTGTTAAATTTTATATTTTAATAATAAAAAGCTAAATTAAATATTTAAAAATATTAAATTTTAATTTATTAAATGTTAATATAAAAAAATAAGATTTAAAAAATACAAGTAAAACAATGAAATAAAATAATATTATATTAAATATATAATATGTTTACCTTGCTCTTGCCATGCCACTGTTGCTACGCTTGTTTGTCGTGGCCAAGGCATCCAACAACTCCCATGGGAGGTTTGATCCCATAGGGAGTGATAAATGGTGGAAGGTGCAGACTCCCAACACAAGTGTTATGTATGGTGCTCAACCTTGCTCGAGGTCAAGCAACGATGCACCATCTTTGTCTATGGTGGGGAAAAAAAGGTGTGCTATGCCTGTTCTTGGATCCCTTCATTCTATTCAACCCATCCAATGCGCTAGCACCTCCCCTGTAGTGGTCTTCGACGAGGAAATAGTGCGCGAGGTTGTTGAAAATGAAGCATTTGTTTTTGAGAAGGGTCTAATTGAAAGGTTCAAAGGGTTTTGGTTGAGCCTCTTTGAGCTACACTAATGGATTTCAAAAACATGGAGACCAATTTTGGAGGGCGATCTCCAAATATACCCACAGGGGTTCTTTGTGGTGGTTTTTGACAATGTTCGAGATTGCCACATAGTTCTATGTGATTATCAATGGAGTTGCGTGGAGCATTTGCTTATGCTGAAACCTTGGTAAGACTCCCCAATCTGCCTTTGAATTGTTTGCAGCCATTCCAATTTGGGTAAGACTTGCCAATCTTCCTCTTCAATTTTGGTTTGCTTCCTGTTATGAAGCTATGGGTAATTTGCTGGGAAAGCTTTTGAATGTTGATGAGGGTTCATCAAATTATTTACATACAACATATGCTTGCATCTTGGTGGAGATCGATATCACAAAGGATTTGTCGGGGATTTTTGTCTCAAAATTGTTGATGGGTGTTGGAAGCAGATGTTAGATTATGAGGGTTTACCTTTTTGTTGCCGTAGATGTTTCAGGACTTTCACATTGCTGCCCACTACCCCAAATGGAAAAATGAAAATCAGGCCACCTGGTGGAGAGATGCCTCCATCCATCACTACTCAGTGGAAAAAGACGACTCCATCTCTTGTTAGGAAGCTACTGTCCAAGCACCCCAAGCAAACAAAAATGGGGCTAGATGCCCAGAGGATCCATTGTCTCCCTTTGCATCTGGGGTTGCGAATGGTTCACTGCTCTCAAGGAGGGAAAGCGTTAAGGCTTCAACAGACCACAGACAAAACATAGAATCAAGAAACCAAACAAAGAACTCAAAAATCTTGTCTCTTGGGGGGGGATTAATTCCCTAGAGGAAAAGGATGCAGCCATGAATAGAGGGACAAATGTGGGCAATTGGACAGTTGTGAAAAGGAAAAGAAAAAAAGAACAAAGTAACTTTCAACATTCATCTTTGATCCCACACCAAATGTGGAGCTAAATCTTAAAACTATGAAATTTCATGATCCAGGTGGATCTTTGTGCTTACCACTTTGTACTCCGCTTTTGGGAAATTCTAGTGGTTATTTTAGTGTGTTATTATGCTCAACATTTTTCCAGGTTATGCTCCTATCTGGTAGAAAAATTCACGGTTGTAGGCGTAGTGACATTGCGGTTGTAATGGGAACCATGTAATTTTCTTTCAGATCAAATATTATGGTGCAGCGCTAGCTGCAACTCACTCAACAAAAAAAAAAAATATAATATATTCAGTATTAAGTTTTTTAATAAAAATCAATTGTAAATTAAAAGTTTATTATTACAAACAAAAAAAAAATAAATCTAAAAGACGAAAAAGGTTTCGTGGCCAAAATTTCAAATTTTGGTACAGAGTAGAGATAGATGGTGCATAAGGAAATGGAGGAAGAGTAGGCGGTTGGAAGGATTTGAAGGAGCCCTAGTTGGTAGCAACAGTGGCAAATAGTATTCCATTGGGTCAACGAGCATCGACAGAGGGCTCCTTTTCAGAGTAGAAGGCATTTACAAAACCAAGCTGGAAGATTGGAAGAAATAAGGGAACCTTCAATCCTAATTTTAGAAAAGACTAGGTTGCTAAGAACAGGGGAGAAGGAGCAATGGGAGTACATGACGAGCACTACAGGAGAAACCCTTCCAATAGCAAGGCAATTGCCATCAATGCAAAGGAATTGCAGAATGCAAATAAGAGACTCAAGGAAAAGGCTCTATTCACTAAATGGGTAGGCACTTGAATATCATAGGAAAGAATGCACAAATGGTGGGAGGATCAATCGAAGGTAAGTATCAAATACCTGCCAAATAGTTTTCCTTTGGTTGAATGTGGAACTAAGGAGATAAAAAATGAAAATTTGAGTAAAAAACCGTTAATTATGTTGAATGTGGAACTAAGGAGATAAAAAATGAAAATTTGAGTAAAAAACCGTTAATTATGTATGGGTGTGGGTTCTGCACAACTGATTGGAAACCCCATTTTAGTCCCCCAAACCACAATATGGGCAAAAGGCTGATGTGGATTAGACAATATAATTTCCCTTCAAAATATTGGAATGAGGAGGCACTTAAACAAATTGGAGATGCCCTAGGTTCTTTTATCCAAGTAGAGGAAAACTTTTCGAAAGGAGAATTTGGGGTCTGTAAGAATCTATGTGGAAATAGATCTCGACTCAATCTTGTGGGACAAGCTAAGGGATAGATACAAGTTGCTTATTGTATGCCTACTCTCAGAGGATTCTTAACCATGAATGCCATTTGTGGTTTGGGAAGTGTAAGCTACTTGCTTCTAGCATCTCCAGCCAAAGTCTCCTATGGACACTACGAGTTCCTTTGTTAGGGCTTTTGTGGTGATTGATGATGATAGAGATCCTTTTTCTTCCCCATTGTCTCTATCAAACTCCATCCCATGGATTTGTTGTTGGTTTATTTGGTGATGGGCCTTCCTTTCACATGGTTATTATATTATTTTGCTATCTTTTATCTTTGACTTATGTAGAGCTTACCTCTTTTGGGTTCAAACTTCAACCTCTCTAGGATCTTCAATTTTGGTGGTATTTTTATGACTTGTACCTGCTATTACATCTTGTCATCCTTATTTACTTTGGTCATTTGTGGACATTTATATATATTTTTCTTTGTAGACAACAACAGAAGGCTGTTTGTAAATTTGAGAGCTATTTATGTTTGTGTCACTTACTAAAAGATAAATAGCAAAACATAGGTCTCCTTATAACTGAACCTTGGCAATATGCCTTAAATTTCAGAAGTATCTAATATGCCTTAATCAAGGGACACTACATATGAATTCCCAAGACAACAATTTGTTTTGTACTTGAGTTGAATCAACAGGATTGTTCCAAGATGCAATGGACATACTTCATTGCATTTTTGAATTTTTTTTAGTTCTGTATGAAGGAATATGATATTTCCTTCTACAAACGAATGTATGTTTGTAGTATTATTCCTTATGGTTGTGCTAGATAATCGTGTTTTTCTTGTAATTATATTTCTGTATTTATCTCAAAAGTATCTTAACCTTGAGCATTGCACATGAAGTTTTTATGAGCACTAATGCGTCTTGGTCACTTGTGGGAAAATATATTATTTGTATTATTTTCCATTTGATTTGCAAGTTAGGGAAGCGTCTATTGGAATTGCTTGAAATTTGAATTCAGACATATCAATTATTCAATTTTCTATTCTTGCTTTTTTCAAGGAATCAAGTCCAATATAACGCTTCTATATGCGATATTCTTCTATATGTGATATTTCACAATTTAATCTTGTTTTGTATTAGTTAGTATATTTGCTCTATATTTTGGCATCCAATGTTGATTGGGCCATCATGGTTGAGGCTCCTTGTAATAGAAGAGATCCAATAAATAAGCAATATCATTCCACACAATAATGGCTAATAGAGCAGAAAATAATGATGAGCACACACTTATACTGAGAGGGGGGGTAAATCATATAAGAATATCTTTTACTTTTTCAAATTAATAACCGCAACAACTTCAAATACACAACATCAACAAATAAGAGCATAAGAAGAACACAAGATTTATGTGGAAATCCTTTCAGGGGAAGACAATTGAAAAATGACTGTTTGGATCTACTGTCCAATTCCAGTCACAAATAAAATAAAATCTCTTACAAATTTTGTAGGCACCAACCCACTGGAGACACCAATCCTTGCTACTTAGTACCAACTTAGCAAGAAACACCAATCTCTTCAATTAGGAGGCAACAACCTCCAAATGAACAAAACTTTTGTCTTCTTGAATATTGCTTCTTCAAAGCATGATTGTCATGTGAATCTCCTTCATAAGATCTGCTTGTAAGTCTGCTTATAAATCTGCTATAAATATCCTTAAAAGTCTGCTATAAATCTGCCATAAATCTCCTTGAAAGTCTGCTATAAATCTGCCATAAATCTGCCATAAATCTCCTTGAAAGTCTGCTATAAATCTGCCATAAATCTCCTTGAAAGTCTGCTATAAATCTGCTCCTCTTCTTCTTAAATATGCTCTTCTCCTAATTTCTGCTTTTAAAAGGAATGATTTTGCATTGAAGAACTTGCTTTCTAACCTCTAAAATATCTTGTATTTATATCCAAATCATGCACTTCACCAAAAGGAGGTCGGCCAAGATTTGACATAATAAAATTTATTTTAAATATTTAAATTCACCCAAGAATGCACCAAAGAGAAGGTCAGCAAACACTTGGGAATTATAAACATGTCTTTTATCACCTTGAAATAATGTGATCTGCCCTTGTGAAGCGATTAGTTATCCTTTGATATCGCCTTTGACATCAATAACAATAACATTTCCAACAAATAATAATACAACTGTCCAAAACAAGAAATGATAGATGGAATATTGAAATGATGAAAAATGATAGCTGAACTGCTCCGAGGGAGCGACCTCCAAATGCACCGAGCCAAGAAATAAGCCTCCTATTTATATGAAAATTCTTGTGTCCTAATTAAGTGGACCTGACATTTAATATGAAATTATAAGAAACTACTAGAAAATACACTATAGTTATGTGCATCATAATTCAGCTACTTGGTTACGGCTATATCACCCATAAATTTAAAATTTTGATTTTCTTTTTGTTGTTGATAACTTAAAGTTCGTGTGTTAAATATTTCATGGTACTGTGCATGTTAGAATTAAATGCTACTTCAAAGCAAGTCTTGTTTTTTTAAGATCACAAGTGTCACATGCTACGTGATGGCTACTTCAATTTCTTGCTGCCTTGAATTTTGTAGTTATGTAGTAGATGTGAGTTTGTCACTTTGCAGAAGTGTTTCTGTCTTGTTTGTAGACTTAAATGTTTGAAGCTAATACATTATATTTTCATTACTTTCAATAGGACTTACCAATTTAGAGTCGTTGAATATTGGATGGTGCACTTGTATAAAGAACTCAGATATCAAAAATCTTGCTGGTATGTATTGGTAATGTTTCAATTTAAAAAAAACTAGTTTAGAGTTTACATAAAGCCTTTGTTTACATCCTCATTGTAATGTATAATATAAAATTATACTTGGTTTTTGTAAAGGTTATAGACAATTTTGAACTCAGATAAGCAAATAAGTTGGTAGAGGAATTAGACAAAGAATGTGTTCTCTATCAGATTTTTATCTAATGAATTAGTGTAAAGAATGGGTCTTCAGTCACCATCTGTGCTTGCCTTCTAAGTTCTATGACTTTCAAAATTATAACCATCTAGATAAGCCTTTTATGTGTTTTAAAGTTATAAAGGGAATGCTAATGATATTTCTCTCTTGAATATATCAAGGGGGATTGCAAATTTATTTTGAAAACTTTTCAATTATTGTGCAGGCTCTAAATTGTTTCTATTCATGGTATACAGTTTCTTTCCTCTCATCTTCATTGGTTTCTTGCGTAAGTAGCATAACTGGTATTTGTTTGGCAGGGTTACTTTTTGTAGTCTATCATTCTGATGATGAAGCTATTGTTTAAGACCAAGCAGGCAATTCCCCAATGTCTGTTGAATATTTAACCAAGTTGTGATTGGTATCAGATTTGAAATTTATGAAGGCACTTTGTTTATGTAGAAACTACCTTGCTGTTTGGTAGTGCCTCATGTCAGATTCCATTTAACCCAGCAAATTGTACTGTTGTTTCTAGTTTCTACATTATAACTGTGCCTCTCCATGTATTTGCTGCTAATATTTGAGAGGAAAATTTACTGTTTTGTTTATTATGTATTGTTTTTATCTAAGTTGCTGGTTTGGATATGGGTTGGGGGTTGCAGATTACACCACTATGGAAATTTTTTCCTAGGGTTCAGTATGGCTGAACTATATATATACCCATAATTTGCACAAAACAAACAAACAGAATTGATTCACATTTGATACTCGATAGTGCTAAAAATAATTGATAGTTCAGTGTTTTATCATATATGTCAAATCATTACAAAATTGAAAATAGTAAATACAATAAAAAATCTGCATCTTGCTCTCCATCAAAAGCATCTAAATCATCAGTTGGTTCTGCCACTCCCACTAGCTACATGTGTGTAGGAGCCTTGTCATCATATAAAGTGACTCTAGCAGGCTCTAAAACAGATTCATCCAAGTTGGCACGCTTAGGGGTTATATCCCAACTATTCGACACCTCTTGCTTATAGTCAACATCCTTATGTGATAGGAGGTGCAAGTTGGAATGGACATAGACTAAATCTTCTGCCTTTTTTGCAGCCAATGGGTTGCACTTAACTAAGTGGGTAGATGTCCTATGATTCTCCTCGGCCAAAGAAGAATTAACAACTTGTTGACTTTGGAGACAAAGTCAATACAACTTAACAATTTGAAAGAATAGTAAGAATATTGAAAACCTAAAATTACTTATTTGGGACATAATTTTGATTGCAAGAGTTTGGAGGTACATATAAACTTGTCTATGATGGTACCACAATGTCTGAGTGTTTTTGTACCTGTCTTTAAGAGTTATATGATTCTTAGTCCTAATATTAATGACTAAAAATATTGAAAAACTAAAAATACTTATCTATGACATAATTTTGATTGCAAGAGGTTGGAGGTATATATAATCTTGTCTATGAAGGTACCACCATGTATGAGTGTTCTTGTACTTGTCTTGAAGAGTTCTAACTATATGATTCTTAGTCCTAACTTTGTCCTCTAGACTTAGTCCTAAGTTGAACTAACATTGTCCTCCACTTTTGGATTTGAAAAGATTCTTCACAATACTTTCTTGTACCTTTAGTAACTTCACGATCTCTATATGATGCCATTCTTCTAGGCACATAAGTATCTTCATTCTGTAATATTTGGGAGACAATGCAAATGCAAGGAGATGCCAATGTGTGGTCATCTTGTTCTAGTGTTCAACAATGTTTATTTTCACCCTTATGAAAAATGTTTCTCTAGGGTTATTCTCCTTTGCTATTATGGCCTTTATTATTTTTCAATCATGGAGTTTGTGCCATCACACATTTCTCTCAAACATGGTCATTTTGTATTAGCAAATTGATCATGCTCATGACGAGCTCAGTGAAACTCAAGATTTAATCAAAACAAGCTCACCACTCATTATCCAGGATTAAAGATTTGACCATTTGGGCCATTTGTGAATTTGACTACCTCCTCACACTCTATTAATTGCTAATGACGATGGTGCTCAATGACTCTTGCACCTTCACAAGTTTTGTCAAAACAATTGTGTACTGTGAGTTTAGTCTCAACAACCTAATGTAGTGTAAAATTAGAAAATTAAAAAAGTCGATTTTGGTCAATTTCATAGAATTTATAAATTCAAGGTAGTTTTAGTTTTGAAATGAATATTGAATTTCATGAACTTACCTTCAACAACTCCAAATTGGAGAAGATTCCTTGTGACATATGATACCGAGGCAATAGGAAGATGATTGAAATCAATTTAGTGACTTTCTAAAATAGCTTGCTCCCCCAAAAAGTTTGGAGAGCACCCAAAGGTTGGAAATTGATTCCAAAAGCATCAAAGGGCTCCAACTAACCAACTGAACTCAAACCCAAGAACAATTGCTTTGCAAGGCTGATCAAATACTTATCCAAGAATGTTGGAGTTCTTCCTAACTAACCAGTTAGCCTTCAAAAGACTTGGAAATTGGCTAAATGTAAACAGATTGGCTAAGCGCCAAAAGGTGACATTACAATTGAAGAAGCAAATAGGGAAGAAAAGTTGCCAACCATACTTTGGGCTTATAGAATGACATACAAAGTAAGAATCGAACACTCCTTTCCAATTGATGTATGGTTAGGAAGCGGTGGTCCTTTTCGAATAAATGGTACCGAGTCTAATACCAAGTCTAAGGATTGCGATGGAGAATCGATTGGGCGATACAAAGTTTAAAAGAATGACTCTTCCAATTGAACAAGCCTGATGAGCGCAAGGTGTTGGCCCAGTGGGCGACCGAAGCAATGCAAAAATGAAGAAAGTATTGGCATGACAAAGACCTTCGAAGGATGAAGTTCCAGCTTAGATAGTTAGTTTTGAAATATAATGGTTGTAATGAAGTCAAATTGAGCAAATTCAAAGTAAGATGGCTCAAACCCTTTAAAATCCAAGAGTTATCTAATAAGGGAGCCATTAGATTAGAAAATTTTGGCGGCACTCTACTAAAAGATAACATTAATGACTCCAAGTTAAAACCATACAAGGAAAGGAGAGAGGACATGATAGATCAACATGTTGGATTGGACAACTAGCAAAAACGATGCAGTGTTTGAGGAGACACTTGTTGCTCAAGAACCGGAGGGAGTAGCTATACTAAGGGTTCACCCACATTTGACAAATGCTTTCCTTGGCCCACCGGCTAAATGGATAAAGTTGTATGGTAAGTGGCGATTACAAGCACCCTATTCAGGAGAAAGAATGGGGTATATCAATTATGAATTGAAAGGAGACAAGGGAAACAAGATGAAGGCAGAAGATTGGCACCAATCAACAAAAGAAAACTTAGAAGAATATCTAGATGAAGGAGGACCAGTCTACAGTTGGTGATGATGGCTGAAAATTATATGGTGGTTGAACGATCAGGATACAATGAGGCTGTCATACAATGGGAAAAAGAACATAATTTGGTGACACCCCTTTACCAACCTTGAAAAGATTATGGCGAGTGGTGGACAATCTAGTGACAAGCTTGATAGTTCAAGGGGATGAAATAAGATGGTATCACCAAAGGGGTGTGAGATTTATTGATGTTAGCCAAAAGGTGAATAAAGGTATGGAAAATCCCCCTATGGTTGAAGTTTTATTTAACTTGGAATATATTGTCACATTCTACGAATATGAATGTTATAAAAGATTGTATGATTCATGTATGTTACAACACACCTCCAAAGTAGTACAATCAAGAGGCTGAAAAAGGAAATTAGAAAGTGATGAAGAAAGTAAAAGGAAAAAGTAGAAAATAAAAAAAAAAAAGTTAAAAGCAAAGGATGCCTACAATGATGAAATTATGAAGAAAAAAAAAAAAAAAAAATTTGCAAGAAGTGAAAGACGAAAAATAAAATAAAAAAAATCAAATTTTAAAAATAAAAGTTTTGAAGGAGCCGATTATAAAATAGTACGACCTCCCACATTCATAGTACAATAGGTTCATAATGTATGGACTCCATTACTCTTTCACACAGTATAGTTTGATCAAAGTGTACAACATGTATTACTTCCACTGAGCGTACAACACACAATAAGGTCTAATCAAGGCATACTACACATTCCACTGAGTGTACAACACAAAATTCACTGAGTGTACGACTAGTGGAGGTCTTCATCATCTACACTGTACGGTTTGGTTTGGCATCCTTCATTGTACAAATTGCCTTAATTGTCATTGTACAACCTGTGTAGAGTTTTCACACCATATGACTTGTCTTAATTGTCATTGTATGACCTGTGCAAAGTTTTTACGCCTTACGACTTGTCTTTATTGTCACCATATGGATTGTGTAAGGTTTTCACACCATACCGCCTGTGTAGAGTGTACCCTTCTGCGTATGGGCTAAACATCATACGATTTGTGCAGTATTGGCCTTTCAAGTATGGCGTCACAATTTGGCAATATGACATCAGCTCCGACTAAAGCTATTCCCCCATATACGGTTTGAAAATTGTTTCATAGTACGACACTCTCGAAATTATCTCATATGGTTTCCTAGCAACATAATGCATAAGCAGGGTTGGCTAAATAGTGAGGTATGACTTGGTTACATCGATTGTAAGATATGACTAGGTTGCGTTGACAGTAAGATACAACTTGGTTTCATTGACAAGAAAACACAATTTCTCAGGAAGCATTCATAGACTGTACGACATCATTCTTCATCCTTCTGCATAGTATGACTCCTCACATTGCCAGGGAGTTATATTAACTGTTTATTCAAGAGGTACGGCCTATTTAAATTCAATCCTTCAATTCTGAGACCATATTTTTGAAAAGCTATGGATAGCAGCAACAAGGGAAAATGATTGATGGATTGGTACAGGTTGAGAAGTGCAACAGGGACAAATAGTAAGGGGAAAAATGATGATAAGATGGTCGACCCCATGACCTGGGAAAGCCTCACCAGTGGTGAATGTCGGACATGGTGGCAAAATAATCTAGATAATCATGTGCTGAAATTGGCACTTCAACACGCGTAGGTGGGTAAAGTCGCCCAACGGCCATTCTTCAACTCTTTATAGTTCAAAACGCAGCTAAGAGCCATGATGACAAACTATAATCAACAATTGAATAAATCAGTGGACTACATGAGTTGCTCGATTACTATTTCCTTCTAGCCAACCAACTTCACGAGGGTATTCGGCATACCATCTACAGGAATGACGGTGTGCAAACTAGGAAGAAAGATTACACCCCAACACAAAGAAGCATCCCTGTGTCATCTTTGTTGACCCAACTTAACCCAAGGGGAGAAGGACAACATATGGAGTGCAAGGAGCAAAGCGCTGTGCAAGCACTTCTTGGTCAATGTGGAGTGGAAATGTGTGAACTTAATGAAATGTCGGTTGACAGGTGCCAACCGAGCATCTAATGTTGCCATCTGGATGATTGATTTCATGATCAGACTCAGCATAGTAAAGGTGTATAAATGGGGACGATTTCTGTCAGAAAGGACAAGGGAATTCTTGTCTAGGAAACACAAAGCTTTTTAGATGACCGAAGATGTCATTGCTTTGTTCTTGGATGTTCTCTACACTAAGGTTCTTGTGGACAAATGGGGTAAATTCCAGCTAGCCCTTTAGTATGATCCTTCATGGCCAATCATATTCTGTTGGACCACTTTAGACATTCAAGCCATAGCAGGGGCAGAGGCACAATTGGCAAGGAAGGAAAGGAAGCACAAGGACGGGTCGCATGAGGGTAAAGATAGCACTGAAGATAATTATGAGCACATTGAGTTGTGCTCACCCATATTTGGAGACACTACCACGATAGATGATTTATCTCTAGTTGTTGATGCTTAGTCCTTTGTCCCACCATATATTGATATAGCGGAGGGCATCCATGTGGGTACTACTACCACTTCCGCCACTCTAGCCACATTGCCTATGGAACCTACATTGTGTGCGGAGGCCACTTTGCTAGTAGAAGCTAGCTTGCCTGTGGAAGACACTTTGCCTATGGAGAGGATTGATAATTCACCCTCTGCTTAGTTCACTAGGGGACATAGCCGAAGGGATTGAGCAACAAGGGACAAAGTAGTTGGTGATGATTTAGTTGCCTGTTGACAGTACTCAACTTTGCCCTACACAGGCAACTCCGCCCAGTATCGAGCACATCTAGGGGGAGGGTGAGCCTTCCCATGCATAGCAACCACTCTCAATTACCTAGGACTTGCCCATGGCCGTTCCATCGTACCTACTTAGGATTCAAAGTCTAGTGATTCAGAGGGTATCATCATTGAGATTTCCAAACCTGATGAAGAGGATCCCCTGGGCCTGATTTAGAGGTACATCCAAGACCTTCGAGCCCATGGTAGTTGTGATGCAGGACGTAGCCGACACAACTTGATGGTTGGGCACGTCTCATTCTCCTCTAGTGGGGCAAGAGGCCTAACACATCTTAGCATTTATGTAGGGGGAATGTGAGGTGGAGTTTAACCATCTTTTCCCATCTTGAGGATGGCTTGGGATTGAGACCCCAAAGATGTTGGCAACTTGGCTCCCTGCTAGGCCCAGTGTCGGAGGGAGTGATGGTAAGGTGATAACAACCTTATTTGGCATGAAGACTACTTTTAGAGACTTGTTCTATAAGTTGAAATGTCAAACTGTCTCCAACGATCAGCTTGCACACCAATGAGATGAAGTTGTATAGATGGTGTAGATTTTACAGGTTGAGACAAATGAGCTTACCTAGAAGGTCTAGGAACTTCTTGCTTAGTAGCCCCAACTTATAGATTGAATGAACCAAATTGATAGCTACAGAGGGAAAGTTGGCAGAGAAGGATAAGGAGCTAGAGCAAACTAAATGCTAGTTAGTTGAAGTTGCACAAATGGTCAAGGCAGCAAGGGAACACGAATTGTTAGCAGCTAACCATCTCAAGCTGTGCATAGAGGAGGTATATAAGCTGCAACAAAGCTCCCTGATGACCACTCTTTCATATTCGGTACATACAGCTCTAGGGACGTCTTCTCAGTCGCCTCCTCATCAACTTTTTGGTTTTGTGTTGTTTCAACTCCCAATTTTGTTAGTTTGTCTAGAAGACGTCCTTTTTTTTGGGGGGGGGGGGGTGGGGAGGCTGATGTAGTACATAAATAATAAAAAATGATTGCTTTGTAATTAATAAATTATTTCTTGACAATTGTTGTTAGTTGGTAGTTATCGACAGTTGGAGTTCTCAACCACCATTGGCTATTCTATATATTTCTCATTGTAGACATAGTCGGGATTGCATGTATGAAATACTATATCGATTGCAAATCTTATGAATGAATGAATGAAACAACATGTCTTTCTGGAAACATTGTTGTGAATTATTATTTGCTGCTATTCAGTTTACTTCCTGATACTCGTTAAGTAGAGTTAGCGAGTAAACAACCATATTGTAAGGGCTCATGTGATGCATCAATCAGTAGTTGGTGTGGCCCAATTTGTGATGTCAAAGAGAGATTGTATCATCTACCTATGCAACCAAAGGCACAAATCCTTAGGGCATGAATGATAGATTAGAAGTCGAAAAGGCCAAGCATGTACACTTATTCTAACAATCACAATATCTTGTTGAAGCAATTGCCATGTAGTAGTTATCCATGCCTTTCATGTCCCACTTGTCTAGCCATAACTCAACTTTCTTGTTAGTATGAGCAATGTGATAGACACATAAATCATTGGGGTCCATGTCTAGTACATGTAGAATCTATTTGAAACTTGCATTGCCAATGGAAAAATCATTGCTCAAGGTATGATGAGGGTAGAATCATTGCCAATTGTGATTTGTTCTTCTTGATGTGTTGTGGAGAATTTTGAGAGCATGCTCTTATGATTAGTCATGTGACAATTGAATCATGAGTCAACTAGCCATTTCGTAAATGTTTTGGAACAAAAAGAGGTCATGTAAGGTGATGTGTGCATTCAGCAAGAAATTTTCTTCACCAATGGTCTTAGCATACTTCTTGAGATCTTGAATTTAATCTATGCATTCCCTCTCATCTTGATTTTGCCTCTCATGATTTTGTCTTCCCACAATAACAATAGTTATGCCTTTCTAAATGATCTTTGTTAGAGCCTTGACTTCTAGTTCACGAGCCCTTTGATGATTTGATTTCGATTTCCCATGGTAACAATAGTTATGCCTTTTTAAATGATCTCTATTAGAGCGTCGACTTCTAGTTCATGACACCATAGATGATTTGACATGAGCTTGATTGATGTTGGACAACTTCCCAAAGTTTTGTAAGGAGGCTTGATATTGGGTGATTGATCCTTGTGCTCTTCAATAAAGAGATGACACATATGAAAGTTCCATTTTGATCAATAATCAAATGAAATATTGTTAAGAAGAATACTATCTTGATTTGAATCCTCGTTTCATCCTCTTGGTGCCCTAATCTTAATGAGGAATCTAATGAATTACAAAATAAATTCTTCACAAAATCAATATAAAAAAGCTTGAGAGTACAAAGTTCAGTCTCTAATCAATTGATTTGAGAAGTGTTGTTGGTTCCTATGAAAGTAATATTGTTATATTTAATGGTCATCTTAGTCTTTAGTTTACTTTCAGTTAACTTAGATTGCTTTCAGTTAGTTTCTAGTAACTTTTTGTTTATTGCTTTAGTTCACAATTGTTTTTGATTTAGAACATCATTCTTGTAATTTATTATTTAAAGAAGTATTCCTCTCCTTGTTTAATAAATCAATTACCATTTTCATGGTATCAGAGTAGAGGTAATTTTTGACGAATTTTTTGTGATAAAGTTCGTGGCTTTTTCTACCTACAAATTTTTCAAGTTTTTTGCTCGATTTTTTTAATAAAAAATTGTTGGATTCTGTTGGCTAAAAATCGCGACTTCCTTTTTTTTAGGTCTCGAGGCGATTTCATGGCTTTTATGCAGCAAGATTGCTAGGGTTTCATTATGCAAATTGTGCTGATCTTCTTTCTGGAAATTGCGTTGACATCCTTTTTTTGCCGTGCGACTTTGTGGTGCAAATTTGTGGGTTTCATGTCCACATTTTCGCTACTGCGTGGAGTATTTTCGTGGGTCTGGGCGCACGACCTCGTCTTTCTCTGTTTGGGCAATTTTTTTGGTATTTTTGTCTGGATTCTTGAAGAAAATCATGCCGATCCCTTGTTGCAAAATCGTGCCTTCAACATTGTGTGATTGGTTTATTTTTTCACAGGCCATGAACCTATTTTTTGCAAGCCACGAGTGCTGAAAACCCTAGCCGCGACCTATGAAAAATCATGGGGTTTAAATCAAAATTTTTTTGGACGATTTTTTTGCAAAATTGTGACTCCTATTGCGCCTAGGGTTTCAGACATGGGTATTTCAAATTTTACTGATTTTTTCTCATTTTTTGGACAAAATCGTTGGTTTTCAAGCCTTTGATTTTTTGACGATTTTTTAAAAATTGTGGGGTTTTCAACATTGTGTGATTGGTTTATTTTTTAACAGGTTGTGAACCTATTTTTTGCAGGCCATGAGTGCTAAAAACCCTAGCCGCGATTGATGAAAAATCATGGGGTTTTTATCAAAAATTTTTTTGACAATTTTTTTTGCAAAATTATGACTACTATTGCACCTAGGGTTTCAGACCTGGGTTTTTCAAATTTTGCTGATTTTTTCTTGATTTTTGGACAAAATCGTGGGTTTTCAAGCATTTGATTTTTGATAATTTTTAAAAAATTTGTGGGGTTTGTGCCAGTTGATCGACTTTGGATTCTTGCCAATTGATTACCTCATTTTTTGCACCTTTGGAAAATGGGAGGGATGGCGTCTTTGACCAACATCATGTTGGAAAGTAGCTAGAGGTTCAATGGTAAAAACTACAATACCTAGAAGCAGAGGATGCTCACCTTTTTTGCATATCGGTGTCTAGATTCGATTGTTCCGGGTACATAGTCACGTTCCACAGTTGCGGGAAAGGACTATGACAAATTTGATGGAAGTAATCGAGAGGTGGTTATGCTTCTCAAGTTATCTGTCATTGATGATATGCTTCTAGAAATACCATTTGGCAAGACTGCTGCAGAGATCTAGAAACACTTGAAGGATCTACACAAGACCTCAAACAAGGGCAGAGCATTCTTCCTGTAAAACATATTGTTCTCCATTATGATTGACGACAAGATGTCTTTGCAAGATCACCTCATGAAAATCTAAGACATTCGTGATCAATTGGAGGCCATTGGTCGCAAGGTGGAAGAAGAGGATTTAGCGGTCAACACGTTGAAAAGCTTACCACAATCCTATGAGCACTTCATCAAAACTCTCAACATTACCTCCACAAATGTTGACTTAAAGTTTGATGACCTGTGCAACAAGCTTTTGCAGTAGGATAGGTGGAAGAAGCAGTTTGGGAGCAGTAGCGACACACCTAGTGTAGAATAGGCTTTTACTGCCAAAGACAAAGGCAAAGGCAAGTCCTCTCAGCAGAAAGGACAAGGAAAATTTGAGGATAGCTCCAAGACGACCATCACATGTCATTATTGTGGTAAGCTTGGCCACATGAAGAAACACTACAGGAAATGGTTGGCTGATCTAAAATCCAACTAGGGAGGGTCTTAGCAGAAGGCCCATGTTGTAGAGCATTCTGAGCAGGAGTCTGCTTTTTATGCATTCATGGCCAAAAGACCAACAAATCACATCAAATCATCTACGTGGTATATTGATTTTGGAGCATCTCGACATTTTAGACACAGGAGAGATTGGTACATTGAGTATAAGGCTTGCTCCGATTCTGTCATCTTTGGTGGTGGCGAAGAGTATACAGTTGTTGGCAAAGGCAACGTTTAGATTACATCTAGTGGGAGAAATCTCATATTTCTCAATGTATATTATGTTTTGGGCATTGAGCCCAATTTGCTCTCTGTGAGTCAGATTATGCGACACTGTTCGAAGTTGGATATCATCTGGAGTTCACACAAATGCCACATTGTTGATAAGGAGTCCAAGAAAATAATTGAAATTGGGCTCGAAGATCATGGCTTGTATAGGTTGGTTGATACTGGAGAGTCTCAAAAGCATGCAATGGCTGCGAAGAGTTCGTCCATCAGTACTCTTTGTTATCAGCGGTGTGGGCATCTCAACATAGCCTACCTCCCTTAGCTGGCTCAAGAGAATTTGGTAGAAGGCTTTCCTAAGATTCAACAACATAGTCACAGACACATGGTGTATGTGGAGCTTTCCAAGCAGGGAAGCAACATCAAACTCCATTTTCAGACGAACGATTTTGGAGATCATCCAAGGTCCTTTAGTTGGTTTGTGCAAATGTTTGTGGACCAATCAATATTACATTGGTCACTGGTGCCAGGTATTTTCCATTATTTGTTGACGATTTTAGTAGGAAAATGTGAGTGTTTTTCCTCAAAGCAAAATCAGATGTGTTTAATGAATTCCATAATTTTAAAACATTAGCTGAAAAAGAGTCAGGATGTCCAATCATCACTCTTAGGTCAGATAATGGGGGTGAGTTCTGTTCTAACCAATTCATCGACTTTTGTGCTAAATATGGTATCAAGCGTCAACTTACCACACCCTAACCCCTCGATAGAGCGGAGTTGTTGAGTGGAGAATCCGTACTATCAAGAAAATGGCTCGTTGTATGCTGGAGAACATAAATGTTCCAAAGAATTTTTGGGTTGAAGCAATATACATTGTAGTATACCTTCTTAACAGGTCTCCCACATAGGTTGTCAAGAAGATGAACCCAAAGGAAGCATGGTTTGGAAGGAAACCAAGAATCAACCATCTCAGGATTTTTGGTTCTACTGCATATGTTTGGATTCCAGATGTAAAGAGGACCACGTTGCATTCCAAAAGCTAGAAGTTGATGCTTACAGGATACAGTGACAATCATAAGGCCTATCGCTTGATTGATGTGGACATTGATTGTCTAACATTCATTAGGGATGTTTTTGATGAAGGTGGGCCCTTTCAGCTGCCTTCCCCCATCAAGATTCCTGAGAATCAACCTTTGAAGACTAAGAATTTGGGTGTTAGGCTTCCATTAGCTCCACCTGAAAGGAGGGATTGTAAACTTGTGGATCTCCAAGGAAAGTGGAATCTCCAGGCATGACCCTATGCAAGTAGATTTCCCTCAAGACAACTTGGATTAGCATCCGGATGATTTCATTCTAGGCAGCCCAAGTTATGATGATCATCTTAATTTGGAAGAAGATGCATCTACTCTCCAGCCTAAGTGGTGGGAGAAGCTCATTAGTGATATTTGGGATGATGAGCTAGTTGAGGGTAGATCTTCTAGAGGCAAGACCAAACATGATATAGTGAATTTTGCTCTAATGGCTAGCATTCAGATTGTTTATGAGCCCCAGGACTATTCAAAGGCGAAAGGTAAACCTGAATGGGAAAAGGCTATGGAATCTAAAGATCATAGTATTTTGAAGGACAATACTTGGGTTTTGTTAGGTCTTGCACTAGGGAAGAACCCATTCGCTGTAAATGGGTCTACTTAGTGAAATACAAAGCTGATGGAACTCTTGATTAATACAAAGCTCGGTTAGTGGCTAAAGGGTTCTCATAGAGAGAAGGCATTGACTATGAGGAGACCTTTGCACCCACAACAAAGATGAGCACCATCGGACTTGACCTAGCCATTGCAACACAGTTTGGCCGGAAGGTCCATCCAATGGATGTGAAAACCACCTTTCTCAATGGAGATGTGGAGGAAGAGGTCTACATGTCGCAACCTCCTGGTTTCAGGGTTGCAGGCAAAGAGCACAAGGTATGCTGATTGCTGAAGGCTATTTATGGCCTAAAGCAGGCTCCTAGGGCATGGTACCTAAAGATTGACAAATATTTGGTTGCACAAGGATTTTAGAGGAGTCCCTCAGATGCCAATTTGTATGTCAAGAGCGCTGGTAGTGATATCATTCTTCTTGTCATCTATGTGGATGATATCATCATTACTGGTAGTGGGTTGCATTTGCTTGAGAAAATTAAGTTGAATTTGTGTCAGGCATTTGATCTGATAGATTTGGGTCTTTTGCACTATTGTCTTGGTGTAGAAGTTTGGCAGACAACAATATTTTCATTTCTCAGTTTAAATATGCCAGGAGTTTGCAAGAAAAGTTAAGGATGACAAATTGTAAGATCTCATAGAGAAAGGGCAGAAACTTTCAGCCAAATGAGACTCGCCTATGGTTAATGAGTCAGCTTTCAGGTAACTAGTTGGCAGCCTTATCTATCTTACAACCACTAGACTTGATCTAAGCTATGCTGTGAGTTACATCTCTTGTTTCATGACTGCCCCTAAGGCTGAACATTGGGTTGCAGCGAAGCAAGTACTGAGATATATGAAAGGGACATTTGACTTTGGCATTCTGTATAGCATAAGCAAAGATCCGAGTTTGGTTGGTTTTACAGATTCAAATTGGGAAGGTGCTGTTGATGACAGGAAGTCTACCTTTGGATATGTTTTCAATCTTGGTATGGGTGCAGTCACATCGACCAATAAGAAGCAGCAAGCAGTAGCTCTTTCCTCGACAAAACCAGAGTATTGGGGAACTGTTAAGGCAACATGTGAGGCAGTATGGCTTCAGAGGATGCTTTTTGACATGAAAATGTCTCAAGCAGTGTCTTCAGCCTTGTTTTGTGACAACCAAGGGGTGCTAAAGCTTGCCAAGAATCCGCTCTTCCACGAGTGCACAAAACATGTTGAGCTTCGTTGTCACTTCATCCGATAGCTTGTTGAAGATGGATCAATAATGTTGCAATATGTTCCAATTGAGGATCAAACTATAGACATTCTTACCAAGTCCCAAAGTTCGAACAAATTTGTAAAATTTAGGTGGAAAATTGGTGTAGTTAGTAGAATGACCATTAAGGGAGGATATTGAAGTAATATTGTTATATTTAATGGCCATCTTAGTTGTTTAGTTTACTTATAGTTAACTTAGATTGCTTTCAGTTAGTTTTTAGTAACTTTCTGTTTATTGCTTTAGTTCACGATTGTTTTTGATTTATAAACATCGTTCTTGTAATTTATTATTTAAAGGAGTATTCCTCTCCTTGTTTAATCAATCAATTACCATTTTAGTTCCAAACAAGTGCTTGAATGTGGTGCATAGTTTGGTTGAATTTCTCTTTTTGACTCATGTTGTACCCCAAATTAAAATTTTGCTATACTTAGGCATTTTGCAGAAATGGTTGAAAGTCTTGTCAAAATGGTCAAAAAAGGTTAAAATTGGGGTTTGCATGTCTTGCATGAGGGTCAAAAACTTGAAATTTCCAAAAATCTGATGATCTGGGTCTGCTTAGAGCGACCAAGTCTACAAAACCCAGATCTCAGTTTTTCGGCCCTAAATTTTAGGAAAATTTCTATTTTTAGAAAACTTTCTAAAAATATAACTTTTTTTTTGGGGGTTTTTCTAGGTCTCTCGAAACGGATGTTGACAAAATTTTCTAAAAATAGAAATTTTGGCTTCTAGGGTTCAAACTGATTTTGATTGGTTGAAAATACTTCCTCATCAGGTTGGTGCAGTCAGGATCATCAAAAGATCAGTTTTGCCCTAGTGGGTCTATTTTGATTTTTTAGAAGCATTTTCAGGAGCACTAAGGTCATTAAGGGAGGTTAGTCAACTGCCAGGTCTCAGATTCAGAGTCTCAAACGCCGCTTAGATCAAGAAATTGCAGAAGATGATTGAGGAATGAAGAATGAAGAATGGAGTTTGGAGAATTGTGAAAATTACAAAATTTTGGCTAACATTGGAGAGTCGAGGAACCTAGCTTAGTTAAGGCGCCTAGAGTTCCATGCCCTAGAAAATTTTTCATGCCCGACAGTCGAAGCAATGGCAAGCACGATGAACGAAGGAGAAAGTTGAAAAATGCAAAATAAAAACTAAGTCTGCCAGCCATGGGCGCTTTGGAAGGAGATAGGCGCCCAGCTTTTCAGGAGGTCAGATGATGGAATTAAGGTTTGATGCTCTTGGACAATGTTGCTTAGAATCTTCTCAGCTCTGCAGTGAGTTCATCGGCGTAGTCATTCGATCAATTAGTCATCCAAAATTCAAGATCAAACGGAGAGGTCTCAACCAAGAAGCAAAATGCAAATCATGAAATCATCAAAAACTATTCTGAGTCTGGAGATCTTGGGCATCCCAGAAGGAGATAGGTGCCTAGGGTTTTGGAGGCCCAAATTCAACAGTTAGGGTTTGCAAATATGCTCAATCTCTTCAGAATTTTGCCTGCTTCGCAGTGAATATCTTGGCATGATCATGGGATTCGTTAGCCGCCAATAAACTTAGAATGAACAAAAGGCATAACATGAAGTCTCAAGCTTCAAAGTTGAAAACTAAAGAAAAATGACTAAATATAGAGATCTTGGGCGCCCCAGAGGGAGATAGGTGCCCAAGCTTTTGGGGCAGCAAATGGAAAAATTTGTAGTTGTAGTCTCCAACATGACTTCATCGATCTTGATCAGGCTTTCCAACGCAACTGTCAACAAGGCCATCGGAGTTGACAAGCATCAGATATCATCGATTGATCGGAGGGGTAAAACCACAAAAAATATTAGAAGTCAAAAGCAAGGTGAAAATCACAAAAAATAAACTAAATCCGAAAGAAAATCACAAAAAAAAACTAACTCTGAAGGAGTTGGGCGCCTCAGCTAGCTAGGGGCGCCTAAAATTTTGACCCCCAAGATTTAGTTTTCAGAGGATGTAGCCCTTAGAGAACCCCCTTTAGAATGCGTTAGGCTATCCAAGGAGCCCAGCTAGCAGTTTGTCGGACTCCCGAATCATCCATAATTGCAAAATCATTAGAAGATCAAAAAGCAAGTGTAAAAATTGAAAATCCAAGAAAAAGACTAAGTTTGGAAGCCATGGGCGCCCCAGGAGGAGAGAGGTGACCAAACTTTTGAGGCCTTGAAATCAGTTTTCAAAAGAGATCATCTCTAGAAGACCCTCCTCAAAACTCATCAAGCTATTCAACAAATCTGACAGTTTGTCAATTGGGTCAGTCTAGCTCCCAGAATCGAGAATCCATTAGAAGACCAAGAAAACATGAAGAAATGAAAAATGTGAAAAAATGTCTAACACTGGTGATCATGGGCGCCCCAGGTGGCCAGGGGCGCTCAACATTTTGAGGGGTCAAAAGAAGTTTTTATGAAAAGTTGCCTCCAAACAAACTTCGTCAAATTTGCTTAGGGTTTGCGATGGATCATTATGCCCAATCATGGGATTCATTGAGTGTCCTAGAATCAAGGATCAAATTGAGGTTAAAAATCAAGCAAAAGTTGAAAATGGTGAAAATTTGGCTAAGTCTACCAAGCAAAAGCGCCCTAGTCCAAGAGAGGTGCCCAAGAATCCATGCCTTAGTCAAATTTTCAAATTTCATCCTCCAACATTTCAAACAGTGTCTACATTCGACGAACCTGCTCAGGATAAGCTTCGAAAGCTTTAAATAAAAAAGAAAGCAGTTTTTATCAAACTTTAACTTATTTAAGACATCTTTGCCTTCCATTCATTCACTTTTTGCAGGTTGGCATCAAAAGCAAGAAGATTTCCCTTTTCTCTCAACGAAGATTTGAAGATCTAAACGACATGATTTTTCGGTGTTCTTCGCGATTCCTGTTGTGACCTTTTCACACATCGCCCCATTCAAGATGGGGACCCCCTAATTTTTTGATCCGGTCCTTGGTTTTCCTCTTCTCTCTCCCGCTCTGTCTCTTTTCTGATGTCTGCCTTTCAAGGGTTGTTCTCGTCGTTGAGTTTATACGAAACTCAATTCAAGTCCAAAATTAGTTCATCGCTTCTCGGTCATCTGGTCAATAAAGTTGATAAGCAAATTGAAAATAAAGACTAACATTGTTATCGGTGTTTCCAATGCTTTTGAAGCAGTATTTTCAACAATTCGAGGTAATTTTACTATTTCCTCGGTAAAATGTGGAAATTCAGTAAGATTTCGCCGCGATTTTGAGATTCCTGGGCATCATTAATCGTGATTCGTAATACATCGACTACTCAGATGCTGAATTTGATGTAAAACAGACAACTTACTATTTTAGCAGCTCAAATTTACATAAATTCCCTGTGGCCTCGATGCGAGTTTTCTTTGCATGTCCGATATTCCTTCCGGTTTTTGAGACCTTCGCGATGATATAACATGCAAAACGAGACGACCACTTTTAGAATTCAGTCTTCCGAGGCTATTTTTAGGGTTTGCATGTCAGGGTTTCTTTTGCATGTCGGATGATTCCTGATGGGTTTTTCGAGAGCTTCGCGATGGTGTGACATGCAAACGAAGATACCCACTCAGTAAGGAACTTGCTATTTTTAGCAGGTGTGTCACGACAGTCGCTTCCCAACAGTTCAGAATCATGAGCTGATCGTAGTGCCACAAAAACGAAGAGAAATAGAGATCATTTGATATGCATGCAGAGTGAATTAGGGTTTCCAGCCTCGGGACCCAAAAAGAGGTGTAAAAAGTCAGAATTTTCGAAAACCGGTGTAAACCACCGCAATCAGCATCCTTCAGGCTATCCGCTGGTAAAATTTCAAGTCAAACGGAGCACTTAGTAAGTCAATTTGGAAACTGGCTAAAAATAGTAAATCAGGTGCATGCGTTGATGTCGACGGACAGGTCATGTGGTGAGGAGCGCCCCATTCAAATTTCAAGTCAATCGGAGCAGTGGAGCTATCAGAAACAAGAAGTTACTATTTATAGTAAATCACCACCAGAAACAGGCTAAAAATAGCAGGTCAGCTAAAAATGGCAGTGTCGACAGGACAACAATGTCATGAGGATGCAGTGTGCAAAATTTCAAGTCGTTCTGAGCTTCAGAGATGCAAAATCAGAGGACTTACTATAAATAGCAGGGCATGAAATATTAGCGAAAAACGAGGAAAAGTTCTAAGTCTGGAACTTCATCCAGTTGATATGGCAAAATGCGCCTTCAAGCATATGCCAAGCACAAAAAATTCTAAGTATGAAGTTCACCCTTCATCAGGGGCAAAATGCGCCCAAAGCACAAGTGGTCAAAGAAAGGTCAACACGTTTATCCAGTAGGCATAGTGAAATGCGCCCAACTTGAAGAAGGAAAAGGTTGGAAAAAATTTCTAAGTCTGAATATCCGCCACCCCCCTCCAAATGCGCCCATCCTCCAGCTAGGCTGAAATGCGCCCAAGTTGCAAGAAGGTCAAAGGGAAGTCAAGTTTTTATCCTCCTCCATGGGCAAAATGCGCCCAAATGCATGCATGTCAAGACGAAAAAGAGGAAGTTGAAGGGTCACTCCAAGGCGTGGTAAGAAGTTTATCCTCCAGCTAGGCCAAAATGCGCCCAAGAAAGGAGTGAGTCAACAAGTCAAAGTTTTTATCCTCCTACATAGCCAAAATGCGCCCAAACAAGCTCAAGTGAAGACAAAAAAGGTGAAGCTGAAGAGTCATCCCCCTTGCATGTCTAAATGCGCCCAAGTTAGGATGGTAAAAGGTGAATAAGTGAGGTAAAAGATACTTCAAGGCGTGGTGAAAGGTGGTGAATGCTAGGCGTTATCCTCCATCAAGTGCAAAATGCGCCCAAGGTGGTAAGTCTTAGAGGATTTCTCCAAGGCGTGTGAGGTGGTGAAGATGAATATTGGGCGTGGTTTTTGATTTTTCTCCAAAAGTGCTAGGCGCCAAGGGTGATGAGAGTTATAAAGTGTTAGAAAAAGTTCTAAGGCGTGTGAAGTATGAAATAAAGTGCTAGGCGTGGTAATATTATTCTCCAAATGCTATGCGCCAAGGGTGGTAAAGTGAAATAAAGTATAAGATGAGTGATGAAATATTTCTAAGGCGTTGGAGTTTTAAATAAAATCGCCTTGCAAGTGGGGAGTGAAATACAAATGGTGAGTGGGAAATAAAAGTGTGCTAGGCATGAATAAAATTTTTCTAAATGAAGTTGATAAAATTTCCAGCACTGGCAAATGAACCAAAATTTTCTAAGATAAATTCTCAAAGTGCAAGATGATTTAAAAATTTTCTAAGGCAAAAATATTCTCTCCCTTAGAAAATACGCCTAGAACTCAAGGTGGTGGAATTTTTCTCCGTGGAGCCCGAGCAAATTTTCTCAGCAGTGAAGTTAGAGATGGATGATAATGCAGATAAACTCAAATTTCTCAAGTCAGAGCAACAGGATGATCACAGGTGAAGAATGGATTTAAATTTGATAGAATAATATTTTCTAAGGTTCAAAATTGAAAAATTAAATGAACCTGTTCGTTGGGTACCCATGGATTTGAAGCGTTCTGAAGAAAATTTTCTTCTGGGTACTGAACATTTGTGATGATAGATGGATTTCCAGATCTTCCGCACTTCGCCGACACTTTTTCAGTGAAGAATTTAATCAGTGCTCAAATTGTGAATTTTTCTAAGGGAGAATTTAAAAAAATTCTCTAAGGCAAGATGAATAAAATGTGTTTTCAGAATGAATTTCTTCGAATGAAGATGAGTTGCCTAAATAATTTTGATTGAATTCTTCAGTGATGAATTTTCCAGAGCTAAGGAGAAGTTAAATTCGAATTCAAGTGACAGAGCTCCGGCTGGTGAATTAAAAAGATGGATTTAAATTAAATTTTTCGAAAACGAATTCAAAGATGCCAGTCAAAGTCAAGTTTCTAGAAGAGCAAGATTCCTGACGTCGAGAGACAAGTGTCAGAAATACCAGAGAGGGAAAATTCGAATTCTTGAAGTGGAGTAGTGGAAGTTTAATGCACTGGCTAAAATTGGCTCCTTCTAGAATTCGATTTTGAGCTATAAAATGAAGAAGTTTCTTACTTATTTTTTCACAGTTGAAGAAGTTGAATTTGCTCTGAGTAAGGACTGTTGCTAAGATTGAAGAGTTCGATTTTTTTTGCTAAGTCTGAAGTTGCTGAGATTGCTGGAGCAGGACGCTTTGAGTTGGAGTGCAAGTGTTGAAAATTCAAATATTGCTGAAGTCAAGAGGGGCGCACTTGCTAGAATTGGATTTGTTGCTGATTAAAATTTGAAGTTGTCAGAGCTAAGAGGGGTGCACTTGCAAGTTGCTGGAGGTATTCAAATCTGCATTTGAAGGAGGATGCCTTAAGGTGAAGTTGCTGAAAGTTAAAAGTATGAACTTGCTAATTGCTGATTGCTGGTTTGAAGTACAAATCTGTCAAAGTTCAAGTTGCAGATTGGAGTTGTTGAAGAGTGGTGAAGTCACTGAAGTCTACTTAGAAACCTTTTTCTAAGTGTTGAAGTTCGATTTTATTGGAGAAGAAGCTGAGGTTTGCAAACAAGAAAAGTTATTGCAGCTTCTTGAAGTCGACTGCAGCCCCTACATCAATGTCTTATTTTATTTTTATAAATGAAATTGCTGATGAGTGTTTGTTATGTTGCAGATGGCTGAGGCAAGGGCGACTGGCAAGGACAATGGTGCATCCAGATAGGCTGTGATCAAGAAGCTGAGCAAAACGTTCATGTCGGAATCAAAGTTTATTTCAAAGTTGGGCAAGTTGACAGACACCAACCTGGGCTCCGTCAACCTAGAAACCTTCAAGAACAGGATGTTAGGGATTGGAAGTCATCGGCCTTTGACCACTTCACACAATATTGTTCGAAGTGGGTTATATGCAGCTGCTGGTTTCCCACCAACCATTCAATGCTCGGAGCTGATGATGGAATGCACCAATTACTATGAGAAGGATCATCGGTCAATCATGTCACCAGATGGACAAGTGCTTGCTAATCTTACTCCTGCTGCCATTGGTGAAGCTTTCGGGATCCCGGTGCATAGGAACATGGTCTACAAGTCCAGGGAACGAGTAGAGCGGATGTACGCTTTTGCATTCGAGAGGTGCACAGAGACAATTAACACTCACTGGATGAGCACTCCCAAGCCTTCTCGTGCAAATTTGCCAAAGCAAATCATAGCGGATGATTTGAAGCAGGAATATTGTGACCTCATCATGATGCTGAGCAGGGTTGGAGGTTGCCCACAGTCATTCATTTTTGAGCCTTGAATGTTTTACTACATCAACCTCGTGCTGGAAGGGAAGGACTATGTCAATTGGGCCGAGATGATTAGCGATAATTTGCATGAGTAGCTCCGGAACTTGAGGAGAACGAAGACATTTTACATGAGCTCTTATATTATCTATATGTTGGCACGGATGACAAAGTACAGGGGGATATCTTACAAGGAACCTGTTGGCTGTGGCTCTCATCAATTCAAAATCCATGAGGCTTGTCTGCAGTTGCATTTGGCGAGCACAACTCACTTCAAGCGTGTCAACGATTCCTTCACCATGTATATCACAAGGCTGCTTCAGGAGTGGCTGCATCACAGAATCTCGAGGGATGCTCAAGAGCTAATTGAAAGGTATGGGTGCTGGTTCATACAGTTTCCAAAATTTTCTTACATTAGGCTGCAAGGTTTTTCATCATACCCATATAGGCTGCCTAAGTACCCAACCGATAAGATTTTAATGTTAGAGATATCTAGGCAACTGCTTGCCTATGATAAAATTCAAAAGAAAAAGAAGAAGGGAGGAGTTGAATTTCCAATTGTCATGGGCAACTCGGATGAGGTGTGTCCCTCAATACAGGCAGCTAGAGAAGTTGAAAGTGAACTCCAATTTTATCATTTCTCATATCATACAAGCCGACAACACTATGACCCACATCATAACATCAAATGGGTACTGTCAGAGGAGTTTAATCATAAGGCAAACATTGAGGATTATTGGGCTGATGCAGCTGATGAGATTGAAGTTAGGAAGAGAATGTTCTCTTGGTTGCTGATTACTCTGATCAGGGAGTGCGAAGTGGTGCCGGTGCTAGACCAGGTGAACAAGTATGGACGTTGTCCATCCAGACTATGCAACGGTTAGAGATACTCCACTCCCACCTCCGGATTGGTTGGAACCTGAGATTGCTCATTTGGACACCCTTTCTATTCCTGTCCTGACATTCACTAGGGCATGGGTTGATAGACGAGTAAACAGGTTGAAGAGTAGGTCAATTGCTTTGACTTACAACTTGATGGGAGATCACAGGACGCCCACCACTAGCAAGAAGAAACAGATTACACGAGGCCCAGAGTCCAGAAAGAAAGAGCTAGTTCGACAGGAGCCTATTCAGCCAGAGCCTCCACGAGTTGCATTGCCCACACCATTGGAGACACATTCTCAAAGTATACAGGAGGTTTCTTTGTTTGCTGATCAGAGGAATGCATTGAATCAGGTGCAAGTAGTATAGAATAATATCCAGCCTCCACGGAGAGAATTGGTTGGCCAGAGCGTCAACGCACCTGTTAGGGTTGATCAGCAGGATGATGAGGGGACTATTACTGACCCCCAGTTTCAGCAAGAGTTAGAGGCGGCCTTGAATGATGATGATGATATAGTTTCAAGAGACGCTCAGCCACTTGAGGACAATGAGCCTCGCCAAAACGATGTAGAGGTTTGAGCAGGTTCGAGAAGTAGAGGCAGAGGAACAACAGCCCTTTGATATACAGTACGATGTGCCTGATTGGCTTAAGGATAGAATGAGAAGAAGCCCCAGTGAGGAGCTTGATCCAGTAGTTGAGATGGAAGAATTTTTGAACAGGATCAGTGCACCTCCGCAGAAGAAGAAAGCAATGAAGTTTTCGAAGATATCCACTGAAGAGGATGGCTCTCGCACCCTTCGTGTAGCTGTGCCACGAGTCGAGTGTGACCGAAATGAAGCAGTACCTGAGAATTATGTGGTCACAACTTTGGATTTGGGACGCCCTACTGGTGCGCAGATTGTAGAGGAGTGTGATAACTCCTACTTTGCCCTCAAAGATAGGTTATTCAAGAAAGAAGGGAAGTATAAGAAGTTGAAAAAAGAACACAAGGCCTTGATTGGATATGTACAGCAATTGTCTCGTTCTCGAGGGCAGGATATTCCAGTGATAGAGCCTCCAGCGGAGATACCTAGAGAGTCCATCAACAGCTTGATGGAGCTGGGAAAGATGGCACAGGAGGCAGATAAATGGGTCACAGGAGTTCGTGTTGAGACAGAGAAGTTTATGGAGGACCTTGCTTCTGCTTTTTAGCAGGCCTCTAGTATTTTGACACGGATGGATGCAGTGGATCATGCTTGGGGCGATGCTTCCATCTATCAGAGTAAAGTAATTCAGCGTCTTGAGGCATTGAGGCATGTTCCGTTGCGATTGCTGATTGATGGAGGTGTCATTCAGGAGAATGACAGATATGATTTCTCTAGGTGGTATTCTTCAGCAATCACGGGGCATGGTTTCTTCGACGCGACACAGGCGGATTCAGCCAGGATACATAAGGCCATGGCCAATATCATTGATGGAGTTTAGAATACTTTTGAGGTCATATTTGCTAGCCGGTTGAATCCAGAGGAGGTGAATGTTGATAATTTGAGGGGTAGGCTGGTACCTTTCTTCTCAGAGGTAAGGACCTTTGTACAAGATGATTTCGAGAATACTTCTACTTTCTCCACCTTGATCCAGAACACACAGGACTCCTTGATTGCTTGGAGAAAATCTTGTGTAAGGCATGAGCATTCAGTCACAGTGTTAGAGTTTCAGCTAGATTGCATTCCACCTATTTCAGTTCAGGAGGTTGAGGCTGTACTTCGCAGATTCGTGGAGTTTGCAGTCAGAGAGAAGGCAAATGGGAATGCACTGCTGGACGAGGATCTTCTAGAGGACTGATTGTGGACATTTATTGCTTTACTATTTTTGGGAGTGAGTGGGAATCTTTGATTCATTTAATGTACCACTCCCTATTCTGGCAGTTTTTAGGGTTAGGGCTGAGGTGGAACGATTCTGGCCACTCTATTGATTGTAACCCTAGCCGTCTTTTGGATTGGGCTAGCTATATAAAGGGGGAGTCCCCCTCATTTGTAATTCATTAGAACAGGAGGTTAGGATCAGAATTGAGATAGAGCTAGAGCTAGAGAGTAGAGCATTGTAGACATTTTGCATAGTGTGGAGAAGAAAGAAAGTTTTCCCTTTGAAAACTTTTGTAGAGATTGTTGTGTAATACTTTTCATGATAATAGATCTTTTCATTGATGGTGGAATTCGTCTTGTCATGAATAGCTAGCAAGGTCTCTTCTTCCTTTCGAATCCAAGTAGCTTAATTTTTCATGCAATTAGTTTACTTTGATGTGTGGTATTTTTGTTGAGGTAGCTTCTTTCATTCCATACCACTAGTGGCTTGTTGATGATAAGTTCGCCTTGTGTGGTCGATTGGATATTATCTTGAGTCTAACTTCGGTTGTGATTTGTATACCTATATGCGTCGTTTTGATGGTGTATGTATGCTAAGCTATAATCTGAACATCCTTCGCTATCCCTTTGAAGATTGCACTGATTTCGCTGAAGCTGTCTGACGCGAGGCTAGGTGAAATTTGGTTGAAGTCTGCCGAAACGAAGCTCCACATATCTTGCATTTAGAATGAATACAAGTTCCTTAGGCCTTACACTATTTTACTTTCCGCACATTTCCGATTAGCTTTAGGAAAACGTATTACATTGCCAAATCATACACGCAAAAACCCCCTTCAAATCATACTCTGATTGTTAACTGTAAGAAGTCTGAACAATTGCGTAAGTCCCCTCGTAAGAACACAGCAATACACATCAACCAAACTGGGTCTATTCGCACTTAAGGAACCTTGGAGTTGAACGTGCGAACTTTCTCGCAATCTTAGCGCACGGAATACTTTGATCAAGAGAGAACAGAGTAGCCCCAAACTATTTTGTTCTTCGGCTGATTGGTGAGGTCACAAAAATTGCATCAACAATTCCAAGATCAATGAGCAAGGAGGAGCGCTTTTTCAGGCTCCAAACTTCTAAGGTGTTGCTTTTTCAAAACAACCACTCAACTTTTTCCGTTTCTAATCACGTGGGTCTCTCCGCTTTTTCATCCCCTTGAACATTGGGAAATTTTTCCCTCTTCTAGAAATTGCTTTTTGGCTGCTTTTTCAGGATGAATTTAGCTTTTTCAGTTTCTGAGCGTCTGGGTTTCTCCGGAACGTGATTTTCTACAAAACCTAGGTCCCAGTTTTTTTGAAGAATTTACTTTTTCAAGGCAGATCAGCATTCTATTTTCAACAACATTCTCCACTCAAAATCAAGAAACAAATCAACTTTTTGGCGGATGTGGTGGAGATTTAAAGCAACAATCATCTAGAAGCTTTCTTCCAACTTTCTTTCTATTCTTGTCTCAATTCTTATCCACTCTTTGAAGAAGAGAAAGAAAACAAGTTGTAATATTTGGCATTTCCTGTTTTTATTGTTTCATAGGTGGTTAGATGTTTATCTTGTTTAGTTTTAGAAATAAAGCTTGCATGTTGGCAAGTCTTAGTTGTAAAAGCAAGGAGATTTTAGGGTTCCCTACTCCTCTACTTGTGTATAAATAAGGGCAGCCTTGTCCATTTTTCTTTAACCATACTTGTGATAGCAAATTGCAAACCTGTAATGTTGCAAGTTGTTATTCAATGTCAATTCACTTTGTGTAAGAGCAAGCTTGCATGCCTCTTTAGCTGCAAGTTATTGTTCAGTTCTTGTGTCTTGTGTCAATGTGTTCTGGTTGATCGCTAAATTGTAAGCCTATTTTGCTACAATCTAGCTGTCCCAGAAGTGTAATCTTTGTTCTTGAAATTTGAGAAAATGAAGTCTTGTGCCTAGTTTGTTGCCCGGATATAAAGTCTCAGATTTCCGTTTATTATGTTACGCTTATATGATCTTTATTTTAGCTTGCATTGAAAGTAAGTAGATGTGTGTTGGAAAAGAGTTTATTTAAGTATTTTGTTAGAAAATCCTTCCTTGTCCATTTCTAACTCTCTTTCTTTGCGTTTACTTGAGAAGTTAGAAACGTCATTAGAGTAGGCTTAGTCGTAGTTGAAGTTCTAAAACAGAAAATCTCAGCTACGACGCTTGAGTTTTATAACCTTGTGCTATTAGTTGAACAAAAAAGATAGGAAAATTAGTTTTAATTTACTTTCTTAAGCAACATCAACAAAGAGGGAGTTTCCCCTCCTAATTCGAAGAGCAGTTTATTTGTGCATAGCTGTCCGTTTCTAATTTGCATTCCAGAGGTGCGAATTAAAACGCCAACAACTCAGTTGTAGCAAAATCTACCTTCCATGGATTCTTTCCTTGCATTGCCTTTCTTTGATAATCAACTTAGTTGTATCCTCAAGTGAGAGATTCTCTTGAAAGATATACATCCATAGCCCTTGACTCTTGAGATAAGCCTCCATTTGGATCTTCCATGAAGCTTGTCTAGATTGAATTTAGACTCCATTGCTTCTATGGTTCTTGTGTAGATTGAGCAATAAAATCTACACCAATGCATAGTAGATGAAAATCATGTGTAGTGAGAAGCAATGGGCTCCAAACAATTCATATGGAAAATTATGAGAGATACACTTCTCGATTTACCTCTCTATCTCTCTTGGCCCAATCCTTTACCTCCCTCCTTCCCCTCCCTCCTCCTTACAATCTATAGGGCATACCTTCTCTCTATATTGTCCTTCTCTTGTAGAAGAAGATAACAAAGTGAAAGAATTAGAGTAAGTTGAAGAGTAACAAGATCTCTTCCTACCTCTTACCTATACATCTAGCACCTTTTAAAGTTTTGGTCTAGAAATAGCAAATTTGTACCAATTTAATCTTTCACTAGAAAATGAATATGCATGGTGATGTGGCATTGGCTGTCAAGTTTGTTGATGTGATAAGCTTTAATTTGTTTGTTGATTGCCATTATGTTTGTTGATGGGATGAGTGAATCAAATCATGTGTTGACAAGTGGCAAGATTTGATTGGTAGATTTTTGCTATATAGTTAGAATTTTTTTCCTCTTTTCAAATTGAGCCTTGGTTGACCAAGGTTAAGTCTTAAGGTGGACTTGCTAGTTGTTTTTAGCATAATATTGTATTACATTGTTATTGAGTCATTGTTAGCTGTTAGTAGGTATTACATTACATTGTTAGTTAGCAAGGGTTGGAGGATGATTTAGTTATAGTAGTTAGTAAAACTGCATCCTCATTCTCCTTTAGATATGTATTGTTGTGTTGTTCCTTGAATAACAAATCAATAATATCCAGCATTTTGCCAACAATTGTAAGAGTAATTGGTACTTGCTCAAAGGAAAAGGGAGTCATGTGATCTTGCTCAAAGGAATAGGGAGTCATTTGGTGTTTCTCAAAGGCTAAGTTACCGATTCGTTTTTGGATTCGGGTATGGGTACGAGAATCCGATACGGGATTCGGCAAAAAAAATTTTTGGGGTTGGGTACGGCTTGGATACGGCTTGGATACGGCAATACAAAAAACATATAAAAATCAGAAATATATACATATTTGCAGCAGTAATTAAGTTCAGAATACACCACCATATTAATAATAATAGTCGAAGAGATTAAGACTAATAACATAGCAAAAATACATCACCACTTTCATAGTCACTAAGTATTACTCGAATGTCATCATCATGATATAAAATTATAAATTAAAGTTCAAACGTTTACAATCAGCCATTATTGATCATTGATCAATCAAAATCATATGGGTCATCAAACAAACTAGCATCATTAGATGCTACATTTTGTGTAGAACCACAAATAGCATTAGTGGCACTCGCACTGACACTACCACTCTCGTAATCATTAGCTACTTCAGGTTCATAGTCATCATCAATATCAAGTGCTGCTAAGTGACTTGTGGAAGCATCCAAGTCAAGCTGCTCTGGCTCAATATCCCACCTCCTCGTGTCTCCTTCTTTGTAGGAACTTTGCTTGTGTGTAAGGAGGTGCAAGTTTGAATGCACATACACCAAGTCCTCTGCCTTTTTTGAATGCAGCCTATTGCGTTTTATTGAGTGGATGTGCTCCAATTCCTCTCAGAAGAAGATGAACTAGCAACCTATTAAGACCAAATTAAATAGTTAAGAGTTACAAAATTTAACTAAACAAAATTTAAAATTAAAATGACAAATATAAAACTTACTTGGGATAAAACTTTTATTGCAATAGGTTGGAGGTGCATGTATTCTTGCCCATGGAAATACCACCAACTATGAGCATCCACCCTGCACTTGTCTCGAAGAGCATCCATATTTTGATCAACACTACCAGAGCAAGCAAAAGCCATGAACTCAGCCCTGACTTGATCGCGTTGGTCATGATCACTGAAGATTCTATGAATTGCTGCCTTGTACCCATGAGCCACTTCACCATCCCTATATGGAGCAACTCTTGATGATGTAGCAAGTACCTTAGGACTATAATACTTGGGACTCAATGCAAAAGCGAGAAGATGCAATGGAGTGGTCATTTTGTTCCATCTATCAACCATGATTTCCTGTAGCTCTTTGAAGAATTTTTCTTCAAGATCTTCCTCTTTTGCATTGATGATGACTTTCATCTTCTCAATCATTGAGTCGATACCATCATATACTTCTCCCAAACAAGGTCTATCCATGTCTGTATAACGGATCATGCTCAGTATAGGCTCAGTGAAACTAACCAGGTACTCAACACGATCCCACCAACACTCATCTAGGATCCTTTGCCTGACCCTATTTGCCCTTTCACTGCTAGATTGCCTCCATATGGCCCAATTAGGGCTGATTACCTTGGCACAGAGTGCCTCATGAACCTTTATAAGCCGTCTCAACACAATTGTGTTGGAGGCAAAACGGGTGTCTGCAACCTGTTTGGAAATCAAAATAAAAATTAAAATGTAATTTAAATTTACAAAATCAAAATTTAAAATTAAAAGAAAACTAAAAATTAAAAAAATATTGAGAATTAACTTACCTTCAACAATTCTAATTTTGAGAATTGTCTAAATATTCCTTGTGTCATATGGTGGTTGGTGATAAACATTTGGATGTCTTCGCCCTCAACATACACCTGTTTGATCCACTCAATTTTGGATCCAATTTTTTGTAGCATTAGATTGAGGGAGAGGACATCACAAGGTGTCCAAAAATTGTTTGGATACTTCTCCTCAACCAATAACCCAGCAGCCCTACAATTTTTGGCATTGTCGGTTATAACTTGCACAACATTTTGATGGCCCACTTCTTCAATAGCTTGGCAAAGGATGTTAACAATAAATGGACCATCTTTCCCCTGTCCTTCACAATCCACTGCTCTCAAAAACATTGCCCCTTTAGGGGACACAGCAATAACATTGATCAATGGGCGATTTTTTGCATCCTTCCATCCATTAGAAACGATGCTCACCCCTGTTTCGATCCATGAATCCCTTATGCGCTTCAAAGAGTCTGCTACATGTTTCACCTCTTTCTCCAATAAGGTGCAACGCACCTTCTCAAAACCTGGGCCCTTATACGCCTTTGGAGCCTCATTAATAGATTTCACCATTTTTTGCCAATATGGTGAATGAACAACGTTGAATGCCAATCCATTGGCATAGACACATCTTACTATGTCTTGATCAACAATCTCTGTTGCCTCATTCTGAAATGAAGCTTCCAACGGTCCCTTGATCTTTTATTTGATGTGGGCACGGTTTGCTCTTGAGGAATGTTCATAAATGGATGGCTATCTGTAGGTCGAATATAACTAGGTGGTGTAGGGGGTTTCATGGCTCGAGATCCTTTCTTCAAAGGATGGCTTGTTTTAAGACTACTAACTTTTTTCTCTGATTTTTCTTGCTCAGCAATATATTTCAACACTATGTCATCCGGAGGGCCTTTGCCATCACCTTCTAGAGGTCCTGGACAAGCTTTGATGCCATTATCAGGGATTCTACACAAGTGGGCTTTCACTCGACTGTATGAGCTTGTATATTGAACTTTGTAGTGACTACAAATCCAAATAAATACTCCACCACCTGGACATTGTTGAACCATTTCTACATATTTCCAAAGGGGAGAGGTTGCATTTATTTTGAAACGAGATTGGGTTGTGGTGTTAGAAGCGAATGCCATTGTAATACCTAAGGCACAACATATTGAAATAATTTTGGTATTGAAATTTCAAATTTGAAACTTAAAAACTTAAATTTAAAAGAATGAGAAGTAGAACAATCAACAATCAACAAAACAAAATATTTTATTTGTTAAAAAAAATGTAGGAAAAAAATAAAAAAAACTTCAAAGAAACCTACCTCTTTTGATTCTTTGAACAAATCTTGCTCTATGATCTTCTTGGCAACGAACAGAGGCTTGCACGTGCTTAGGAATAGCACAACAATCAACTTTGACAAACCAATGATCAGCCTTCGAATCTATTCAAGCTTGTGCAAGCAAAAACGAAAGTTCAGCAATGGAGGCAAGAAAACGTGTTTTTCATTCACAAATTGTGAAATGAGAGTGTTTTTACCTATTTAGTGTCTTTGGAGGTTGAAATTAGGTTTACAATGAATATTAAATCAAATAAGAAGTCAACATTCGGTCAAAAAATATTTAAAAACGTCTAAAAACGCTTTTTTATTTCCTCCTGGGCGTTTTTCCACGAAAATTCGTCGCGGATTTGCGTCGGATACGCCAAGCCGAATCCTGTTTCGAATCCACAGAGGGCGACGAATTTTTGATGAATCCGTAGGCCGAATTCCGTATCCTGTGCGAATTTCATGCGAATCGAATCCGAATTTCGAATCGAACTGAATCGTATCGTATCCAGGCGCAAATACCGACGAATCGGTAACTTAGCTCAAAGGAATAGGGAGTCATTTGGTGTTGCTCAAAGGAATAGGGAGTTAGACTCCTTTTGTAGAAGAGTACTTCCAAAGATGGTCTTGGTGTTGCTAAACTAGTGGGTTTGATGTATTCAGAGGAGCTTGTGTGTGAGTCTTGGTGAAGATTGTAGCTTGGGTTGTTTGGGTTTGAAACCTAGGTCTATGGTAGCTAGGAACATAGTTTTGGAACTTAGACTCGAACTCGTACTCGACTTGGCAGCCCAAAATTTTGACTCGGACTTGAGACTCGGCACTGACTCGGACTCGAGACTTGACACTAACTTGGCGAATAACTTGGCATGGACTAGACAAAAGAAAACCTCATAATTACACAAAAAAAGAAATAAATGCATTTAGAGAACATAAAAGTCTGATTTGACTGTCAAATTGTCATAATTCAAAAATTACACGTCATATGATCCTCAAACTCTCAAAATTTGAAATTTCAGCCACTATGTCTGTTATGTTTAGGTGCCAAAACAGTCTAAGCTCAAGACTCGGGAGTTTGAACCTAAGACTCGAAAGACTCGGCTGAGTACTCTCCAAGACTTGGCTAGACTCAGCTCGGCCAGCTCAGAGACTCGGGAGTTTGGAGAGTCTTGCAGAGTACTCAGAGAGTCCTCAAACTATGGGCCTAGGAGTACTTGTGCCTACATACTAGCTGTTGTGGAGAAATCATAATGACAGTGTGTAAGCAACACACTTGAAATTTAAGCATGATCCAATAAACAATGCTTGATTGTAGGGAAAATGGCAAATACACCTTAATTGTGACCTGAAATTTATCACTTTTAGAGACAAATTTGGCAAAAAACTTGAAGAAAGGAGAGCCCCTTGATTTTTTGGGATGAATTCAAAATTTCAAATCAATTTTGAAAATTTTGAATAGACTTGCTGGATATACAATTTCTTTGAAAGCCTTTATTTGGTGAGAGATTTACAATTGTGAAGCCTCGATAGATGAATTTTTAAGATAGAGGTTTCTGGTGGTAATTTGGAGAAACTCATTCATTCAAAATAGATGATGAGTAGTAGATTTTTTAAAATCTCATGATTTGCATTTGTTAAGACTTGCAAGCCTAGTCATTCCCATTCTATAACATGTGAAAATTGAAGATTGCCTTGAGATCCAACTAAGCATACATATGAGAGATAAGAGATGTTGAAGACCTTGTAGGCAAAGAATGTTTTATGCCAATATATAAACAAAGAAGATAAACAACGAGGTTGGTAATTGTATATATAGACATCCAAGGCATTGACACATGACAGTACTGACTTTTATTCTTCATGTTATGTTGTTGGCCTCAAGGCAACCTATAATGAGGTGTAATAATATATTGGGTCATGTGATGAAGCTGACTCGACCCGATATAATATTACACATCATTATATGTTGCCTGATGGCCAGCAACATACTATGAAAAGTAAATGTCAAGATTACACAAGTTCCAACAATTAGGAACTCCAATCCTTAATTCTAATAATTCATCCTAGTAATGAGCCTCAAAAGTGTCCCAAAATAGTGATTGGAAAATTTGCTATGCAATTTTTTGTTGAGGGATATTTCTCTTGAAGAAAGCAATTGTGGAAAACTTTCTTAACATGATTTTCTTAGTGAAGCCCATTTCTCCTAAAGAAAAGTATTTCTATTAGTAATTTGCTTTAGGATTTCAAGTCATGTTTATGTATTTGAACCTTTGAATGATAGTTACTTATTCCTTCTGTTGTGTCATTATTTTTTTAGGTCTCACAAACTTAAAGGAGCTGCAAATTTCTAGGAGTAAGGTAACTGACTCGGGTATTGCTTCACTGAAAGGTAAAATCACATATTGATAATACACCTCTGTTATTTTGTGGTGTTGAATTACTCAAAGATTGACTTGATTGTCCTTTCTTCTACTCATTTATTGGGTCTATTCCTTTGGAATTGATTACATGCATTAGTTTATCATTTATCCTTGCACAGTTATTTCCATGAAAACTAGTTGAGGATTCTTTGAAACTTTGTTTAATGTATTTTTTATGCCCCAAATTGCACTAAGAAGATATATTCAAATTAGATCTAGTGCTTTGGGTATTTTATACTTTTTAGCAAACTTGCAGACTTTTTGATTCATACATTTAATATAGTTGATGATTTAAAGGATTGGCAAAATTCTTTTCCTTCTTGTTGTTGTGAGGGTTACATTTTGACCTAAGCATGACTACTGATTAAATATAATAACGGAAGCTGGTTTTACAACTTGATGTACATCGAGGTGATCTCATTTGCTATAGACTAATGCTATTGGACTATTGACTGACCATGTACCAATGTTTCTGAGTAGCAATCAGAAGTCATTAGTGTAAGAACCTGCTTGAATATTGTTAGAAGAAGTGTTATGAGGTTAATTTTAATCTATATCTTCAGCTCAAAGAGGACATTCTATGGAACAATATTGGAAGAATTCTTTGTAAATATTTCTAAAACTTTGTTTATTACTTTGAATCAAATGAAACTGTTTTTGCCTTATGTATTTATTCATATACAAATGTGTATCATGGCACGAGAGGCAGGGAAATTGTACAAGAAACTTGAGTTCTTATATTTGGTCTTAGGAATTGGCTTTTGATTTGCCATTTATGGGTTCAATACCTTTGATTGCTTCATTTTTCTTTTGTATTTAGGTCTGGGAATTCGAGTTGCATTATAAATGTGTCCACTTCTACTGTCTTTCTTGTGAAGTTATGAATCAGTGAAACCCCCCAATTTTATATTAACCCTATCAACATTTACTATATTTTCCATTATACTCCTGGACATTGGTTAATGACACTTTTGAGCTTGTTACTGAAATGTATTGACTTATATTTATCGTCCACCCTTTAATTCTTTTATATTGCCTGCTTCAATGGTTGGGGAGTTCTTTGTTGGATTTAAGCTCATTGGTCCCAGGTACACAATGTTGAGTAAATCCTAGATACTTTTTTTTTACCCTTAATTTCTTTCTCAACAATCAGGTGATTCTGAATTGACATCTTCTTTTAGGGCCTTTAATATGCAAAATAGAAAATATTTTTTTTTCATGTTACTTTGATGAACATTGTTTCTGTTGTTAAACAGGTCTGAAAAAACTTTCTATACTTAATATGGAGGGATGTACTGTGACTACTGCATGCATGGAGACAATTTCAGGTATATTATTAGTTATTCAAATTGTGATTTTTTTTTCTTTCAAATTTACCTAATATCCCTCTGGTATAAAACAAATTATTCCTTCATCTTTGGTTATATAACTAATTATATGCACTTGAAATTCCATTGGCAACAGGTGGGTGTTTTTAAATTTTAGTTGTATTTGATTTCATATATTTTCTAAAACTTTATGATTGTTGGGATAGAAGTGTGTTAAGTATTTCGAGTCAAAGTTCAACTATACTGTGGATCTCTAATAGGCTGTGTCTATTAGAGTCAATATATTTTTGATGTACTGGTTGTATTTATGTTAACTTGTTGGGTTGTACTCTAGAAGTTTACAGTACTCATTTAGAGAATTGGATGTAAGCTAACACTAGGAATAAATGAGACGTAAGAAATTTAAGTTAGGACAAACATATACCCAAATTATACTTTGTTAAAGCCAAACATGTGAACGATAAATTTTATTTGATCATATTGTCTGGGCCATGAGGTGATTAATCCCTTTATATGAACATGCTCATTATTAACCCAAGCAGCTATTTCCAGCAACATCCTAGGTAACAACATTGAATTCTACACATATCCCAATCGTGTCATGCCATTACAAATCATAGGACATGTCATTTCTAATATGTATCCCCAAAATTGGCAAAATAAAAAAAAAAAGTGTGAAGATTCTCAAGCTGAACCGCTTCTGCAGGAAGTAAAAACAAGAGTTTATCATTCATTCAGGTCAATTTCTTAATTCCCAACTATGCATATACAAGGATTTTAAATGTTTGGAGTTGAGGTTGAGGTGCCAACAAAGAAACAACATCAGAGTTAGTACCAGGCATGCTATTGTATACTACATGCTGGTTAAAACTACCAATATTATCTGAATGAGAATTACAAAAGAATGGCTAGTCTCTTTTAATTTGCACATTCCTACCAACTATGTCTTGGTAACATCAATGAGTCAGCAAGATTGTGACTGGTCATGATAACTAGAAAAAATTACTTCCTACTCTCAGCATCCAACTTTTTTCTTAATTTTCTAGAACTATAGCGGCTGTAGAACCAAAGATGTGGAGATGTTTTAGCTTTAGTTTTTGTCTGGACCATGCTTTCTTTGGAGTCATTTGCTGCAAGGCTTTTACATGGACTTCTTTTTAGGAAATATACCACTGGACAAATTGCCTTGCCTTAGCTTTGAGACAGCACACCCCTGCTTTGCTATATACCATGTGGCATCTTTATAGTTGTGTGGATCTTCCTTTCGACCAACTCACTGTGTTCTGGGTTGTAAGGAGCTGAGAATCGCCTCTGTATGCCTTGCCATAGTTTTCTTTAAACCATTTGGAAGTAAACTCTTTATTATCTGACTTGAGAATTCTAACAATCATCAACCAAAAGAACAAACAACCTTGCTCCTGATGCTGTTGCTGATTTATAGGATGGTTCACACCATCATCATGAATGAGATCAATAGGTAATCAACCTCAACCTCAACCTTTTTATGATTATTATTATGCCCTAGTGGCCAGCCTGCAACTCTGTCTGCACTTGCAGGATTTCTGCAGCTGTCTGATACGAGTGAATTTCTCTTTGTTTGCAGTGTCTTTGTTACTTACTTATCTGCCCAGATGTCTGCAGCTTCAATGTAGATTGATTTTTATGTTGGCAATCAATCCCAAAATTTCTATGTTGGCAATTAATCCTAGAAGTTTTGGATTGCTCTGATACTAAATATTGTAAGAAGATGGGGAAATTGGTACATATTGAAATGTGTGTGAACTGCTGATTTATTAATGAGTGAGGAACTTACATTGATTATAACTTATATTATGTAAGTTAATTAATTTAGTTATTAGACATAATAACTTACAATTTATATGTTGACACTTAATATCATAAGATCATTAATATTAATAATATCTTATGTATTCTTGTTATATCTAATACGGCTGATAACAGAAAATGATGTCTGGGTTCAGTATGCAATATCATTTTAGATTCTTAGGGAAAATAAATGTGACCTTGTGGCTGCAGATTCTTTGTATGTTGTGTTTGAAGGTGGAAAGTAACTTTGAAGGGCCTGGTTGTAAGAAGGCTGTGTCATTAGAATTTACTTGTCATCACAGTTGCTAAATTCTTTGTGTGTTGGTGGCTCTACATGATCTGCTTACAAGATATGGATGAAACAATAATTGTAAAATTTGGCAATTACTTGCCAAACCCACTTGTCAACCTGGCTCATGAGCAACTCGTTTAATAACTTGTGGGGATTTTTCCAAAAAAAAAAATTATTTCACCAAAAATCACAGGAAAATCTCTGCTATTTTCATGAATAATTAGTCCATAGTCAAAAAGATCATTTTTTGTCTCTATTATCCCAGCAACTTTGGCACGACCTATTTCATTTTCTCTATGAGGTCTTTCAGTGTAAATTGGACCTCCCATTTTTTTATAGTTTTGAAAAAATAGTGTCCATCAATTGTGTGAGAGAGTGGTATCATTGCACTCATCTTAGAGCCATGTGTCCTCGATGAAAAGAGTCCACTACCTAGATAATAGTTTGGTTTTCCTTGTTCAAATTTATAAGAATATGAGAGACCAAAGTAAAATAAATGAGGAAACAAAGCTTTAAAGTCAATTAATGTTTGGGAAAAATAAATACAGTCGACTTCCATGCCATTCATTTTATGTTTGGATGTTCAGTATGCTATGAGATTATTGGGAGGTTTTATTTTGTATGTCATGCACTTTATGTTTAGATGTTACTATGTAATGTCCCCATTTTCAGGTTCCCTTGTAGTGTAGTTGGCACTGACCTTGTGGATGTGTGTCAACGTTATTAGAGGAGTTATTTGATGATTCCAATGAACTCAGGAGGTCTCATATGCCACTTTCTGGGGTGATTTTTGACTTTTGGTGTGCTCTCCAAGATTCTTGGAGAGGACATCTATTTATAATAAGTCACCCGGTTGGCTCTGTTTATCATTATTCTTCATCGGGATCACTCCAGTGTAGTCAGTTTTCGATTTCGATGCATTCCAGAAGTTTCGCAAAATGGGTGTATTAGTGGCTTTATTTTAATTATTTTACTAAGGTCGCTAAATATTATTTAAAAATATTTTAAAAGCACCTTAGTGTTATAGCTCATCATAACTAGGATGAAATGTTTTAAATCATGGATGCATAAAACAGGGACCCTATGTGTCAAATTATGATAATTTTAATTAGAAGGTCCTTTCTGGAGCTAAAATGAAGTTTTAATTAAAAAGTGAATTTTAAAAATATAAGCTTTTGGAGAGTTTGGCAGGAAAAGTATAAAAAAGCATTTGGGGGGCTCATTTGGATAATGGAGATTATTATATTTTTCTTTGATGAAACACTTGTGGTTCTGGGAGATTGAACTTGGTTCATCTCAGCCTTCTTGAGGATGAAAGCCCTCTTGGAGAAGAATAGCTGTAGTGGCGAAAGATCCATCCAGGTTATTACAATGTGACTCATTCAGAGTTACAGTTTGTGCAAGAAAGGAATTATTGGTGGAATCATACAGATTTCACACAGAGCTGAATGTTGCTGGTATTCTCATTGCAGGGATTGTGCTTGAGCTTATTGGACATGACCAATAACTAAAATATAATGGGTTAAGTTTTGAAGACTTTTATATAAAGCAATAATTTGCATGCAGATTTGGTGGTAGCCTAAGTATAAGCCAGTCTTTGTGAATTATTTGGCCTTATTTATGTGATCAATGGGGTTATTTTTATTTAGAGAGGATACCTACATTTCACAACAAGTTTGAAGGTGCTCTACAGTTAGTGCATAACATCATCTAATCTTCTTCACAGAGTAGTGGGGTGGGGATCCACAAGAATATTTTTAAGGCCGACTCTTTTTTTGGATCAGATGTTTGATTTATTGATCTAAATGTGCACTTATTCCTATAAACAAGATCAGTATTAGGTTGCAAGGCTCACAAAAATTTAATGGAGTGCTGATTGGCCCTGAAAGGAAAAGAAATGCCTTTTTTCCTCAAATATAGAGTAAATTAACTAAAATCTCATAAATTGCCTTTGGGGGATGAACTTTGCTGTTTATTTTTTGTTTGTCAGATGATCCAAATGAGCCAGTTTTCTACTGGTATTGAGCTGCTTGACTGTTGTGTTTCCAAGATTAGAGTTTCTGTTAATGGAAACATCAATTGATAGGGTCTTTGCACAATTTGTATGTCTTGTAATCATTTAGACATGTCTCTCATATTGATACAATCACAGGCAAGCTTCTATTGATGTTTAATCACATTGTATTCTGTTGATGATGGTTTTAATAGAAAAAATGGCATTACAAACTTTATAGGCACATCTTTGTTGGTTGAGACAGGCAATCAGTCCTCTCAACAATCTTCTGTAAACAATACTTTACTTTTAGGAAACAAATATTCTCAAGTCATGATTACAAGTTGTGGGTTGAGTGAGCCAAGAGTCAAGAATTTAGAATGATCCTTTTCCTCTTTCTCAGATTTTACTCTGGTGATTAATGCTTGAGCTTATTCCCTTTCATATTAGCATTCTCTATTAAAGAATAGGTAATGCACTGTCATGTCCCCTTCTCAGTGACATCTCTCGGAGCACAGGATTGGCCTATCATACGACCCTCGTAGGCTAATGGACTGGATAGAGGGTCATTTTGGAGCTTGGCTCAGCTTCAGTTGGCGGAGTTTGATCAGTAGGCTTTCGTTTGGGCTCGATCAGAGACTTCTTGCAGAAGTTGCTATTTTTAGCAGTTCGTGACAGCGTGGGACCCTGCTATTTTTAGCGTATGGCTTTGGCAGTTCAGAATCACTTCAGTGTTGACTTCAGATGGATCATCTCGGATGAGTAACGAGAGAAATATTAATATTTAATTGTATTAATTAAATATTAATTAATTGAAGATTATAATATAAAGTTATAATATTAAATTATAACTTAAGTGATTCTGCTTGAGGGGGTCGCCATCATTAGAGAGGGGGCCAAATTGACAATTAAAATTATTATAAAATATTTGGCTGAGACTATGGAAAAAAAATTAAAAGAATTAAAAGTTGAATATTTTGATAAAACCCTATTATTGAGGAAATTGCACTTTTGAGAGATATAGTGCATTTGCATTGGGTTTTGAGCCATTATGATTATTGATTTTGAGATTGATCAACTTTGATCTGAGCAAGAGACTTTAGGGTTTCAAGTTCGAATTCCTTGGGGAACGAGCCATCTCCATCGGAAGCAATTCAGAGGTGTGAAATAACACTTGATTTATTGCAGCAGAGGTTTCTTCATTCAGAGGAAATCATTGAGCTTCAGAGATTATTTATTTTCAGAGTTTTATCAGAGCTTGCCATCCAGAGACACCATTTCTATCAGGGCGCACCTTTTACAGAGTTTAAACACTGATTATAAGAGAGCCGTACAATCTGCATTTATTGCAGCAGCAGGCCGTACCATACTGTCAGGCCGTACTTGCTTGGAAAGACGTGTTTCCTCATCATATGAGAAACGCCTTCTATATTGGCTTCACACATTCATCATTGGAGCCGCCTACTTGTCTAGAGTCATCAGCAATCACCAGACAGAGGGAGAAGGGCATACTTGTTGCAGCTGTACCATTCTCAGCCGCCATTTATTGCTGCTACAGAAATCAGGTTTTCAAATAAAAATCTTTGTTTTAGATTTGCATGTCAATAGATATTCATTGTATTTGTCTCAGAAGTTTAAATCTTGATCAAGTATCAGTATTGGCAAGAAATTATTGCATTTCCGGAGTTGTATGAATTTCTATAGATTTTATATTATTTATTTGCCAAAAATTGTACCTTTTCATTTATGCTCAAAACCCCAAAAAAATCAAAAAAATTGCAAAACACACAAAAACTCAGTCAGATTTAGAACCAGAGGAAACTAGGGTTTCTACAGTGGTATCAGAGCTAAATCCTACCATCCTAAGGGTTTAGCCATCATATGCATCCAGAAGAGTTTGATACATACAGGTACTATACTCGCAGACGAGCCTTGATTGAAAGGCAACGCAGTTTGAGCAGGCAGCCAGGAGACATGGCTGACAGGAATGACAGGGCTGACAGAACAGATGTACCTAGGACAGAGATCCCACCTAATAACAGAGATCAGGACGATGCAGAGGTCTTGCATGCATTCACAGATCTTTGTGCAGGACAACGACGTTCCGATGATGTATTACAGCAGGTGGCAGTAGCACTGCAGAGATTGGGTACTTCGAGGAGACCGTCACCACATCGTGACGATGACAGGAGTGATGCAGGGTCACGGAGAGCTCCTAGGACAGTGTCACGGACAGCAGACAGGCCTACCAGGCCTACATTTGTGAGACAGGAGGCCGAAGAGGTCGAGGCAGATGAGGATCATGAGGAGTTGTTTGTTGATACGCTTATGGCAGCGAACGAGGAATGGGAGTTGGTACCTCCTGCAGTCAGAGAAAGGCTTTCTTTTGACCGTTTTGTCACTCAGAGACGAGAGCATCATAGAGGTCGACAGGATTGGAGGCCTAGATACCAGAACAATGATCTAAAACATGCAACAAACAGGCTTAATCTGGCGATGTTCGATGGTAGTGGTAAAGTGACAGCTCAGGCTTGGATTAGTAAGCTGGACACTTTTCTTACATTGCGTCCGATGGCAGAGAGGGATGCAATCAGGTATGCGACACTACATCTGGAGGGAGTTGCTTATGATTGGTGGCACCACGGCATGGTGACACTACAGCATGACAGGATCACTTCATACCAGGAGTTCGTAGACAGATTGGTTGAGAGGTTTGATAGGAAGGATCCGGAAACCTACTTCAGAGACTTGGCACAGTTGAGGCAGAGTGGCAGTCTAGAGACTTATATCAGTGACTTTCAGAGGCTATCCGTCATGGTTCCGAACATATCAGAGAGGCGTTTGGTAGTACTCTTCATGGAAGGTTTGACTGAGCCACTGAGAGGCTGGATCAAAGCCTTTGATCCTCCGTCATTACAGGAGGCGATGAAGAAAGCACGAAACATGGAGTTAGCGGCACCGTCGAGTAGATTCAACTCCAGAGGTTCTTCATCATTCAGGGATAACAAGGGCTTTAACAGAAATAAGGAAAAATCTGATTTTAATAAAGAAAAATCAGACTTTAGAAACGATTCAAAGGGTAAATCAGCAGCCCCACCTTTGGATTGTGAGGCCCTTAATGACCTACGCAGGAAGAAGCTTTGCTTCTACTGCAAAGGACCATATGACGCCAATCACGATTGTCCTC
>VDFB02000008.1:260200117-260461094 GCA_007258455.2 Sequoia sempervirens | reverse complement strand
TCCCTTTGCCAACCAAGATGGTTGGCTAGGGGTCAAGGGAAGACTTAGGCCATCATTAAGTTCCTCAAGCTAGATGTCCACCATGTCATTAGATTGTTGATCTACTATTGAATGAGTAGCACTATTGTGTCATGTATCTTCTACACCTTTCTGCACTTGGCATTGGGATGCACATTGCAATGTGTGTGCAATTTCATCCGTCAACCATTCGTGTTTTCATGTTGCTATTCTCAACCTACTTGCAAGAGAACTAATATCCAAAATTGCCTTAGTAGGTTGAGGACTGTTGTCCGCTTGTACATTAGGTTATTCTTCAGGTGGAATGTAACCCCTCTTTTATGTGAATGTAACCTTGTTGTGGCTCTCTTCTTTATTGGCTTGGTCCTCATTTTAGCTTTATATTGCACCTATAGACATTAGGAAACATGTTCCAAACAATGATAACAACCATCAATGAACATAGTTAAAGTCAAAGTGATGCATGAACATATTATTTTTCTTTAGTATGTGTGTTGACAATTTATAATACAAAAGTTGTTAATAGTTTGATTTTTATTTGGCCTTTTTACTTTGTTTGTAATGCAAAAGTTGATAATAGTTTGAATTGAACTAAAAACACTTGGTCTTATGCACTTAGAGTGGATTGGGTGTAACAATCACATTTATACAAGAAAAATGCATTGACATTCAATAAGTATAAGTTGAAAGCCCATATATTGAGTTACAAGTGAGTGTGAAACATTTACATTGCATACATCAGATTGGTACTTCCAGGCATAAAGAATATAAATGAAAATCCAATAGGTTGGGTGTAACAATCACATTGTATAGAATATAAATGCATTGACATTCATTAAGAGTAAAAGTTGAAAGCCCATATTTTGAATTACAAGTGAGTGTGAAACATTTATATTGCAACAGATTGACATTCTCAGGCAAAAAGAATATAAATGAAAGTCTAATAGGTTGAACACATACAACAAAGTGGGTGACACAATAACATCCTATAGAATAGATAGGCATTAGTAGCCATTAAGAATTGAAGTGAAAGCACTCGGTGAAACAATCACATTGTATACAACAAATATGCATTAACATTCGTAAACTACACAAGTTGAAACCCCAGATATTGAGTTACAAGTTAGTGTGACAAACATTTACACTGCACATAACAAATTGGCATTTCCAGGCATATAGAATATAAATGAAAATCTAAGAATTGAACCGAAAGCACTTGATGTTATACATTTAGAGCAAATGAGGTGAAATAATCAACATTGTATACAACATATATACATTGACATTCATAAACAATATAAATTCAAACCCAAGTTATTGAGTTGTAGGTTATTGTGACAAAACATTTACATTGCATACAACAAATTGACATTCCCAAACATAAAGAATATAAATGAAAAACCCAATGTAAATAGTATCAGGTTGAAAGATATTGAGTTACACATTTGTAAAAAATATTTGCATAGCATATAACAAATTGGCATTCGTAGGCATATAAAATTAATAGCAATAGTATACCTCTAACTTTATCATATGATGTTGCAGTTGTATACCTCTAACTTGATCTCCGATGTTGCTCCTACGTTACTTTTTCTCCACTATGGAAAAGATAGACATGAATATGAAAGTGAGACATGCTAAATGAAAATTGACAAAGATAGAATAATGCATTTTTGAATTTGTAAATCTCAATAATATGTTCAATACTGGTTTGGTATGAGTCTGCTCCCTTTTCAAACTCAAAATTTGTTTCAGGGCCTAGGGCCTTCAATTGCAGAGCTTGTATACGATTTTGGTGGTCTGACAAATGAAGAGAGGCACCCGTAATTGTGCTGTGAATATTGACTGAAGTCGGCTTTGTCTAACGTGGTTCTTCGCCAACACAATCATGCACATTGAAATCATGTTGATTTGCTGATTTCCAATACGAAATTTTTTGAACAGTAAGAAAATGTTTGCATTTCTGCAGCGATTTTTTTCACATGTTTCTTAGGATAGATGTTTAGGCATGTAATTTTATATTAGCTATGTAGCGAATGTGAACGGCAAGCACTAGGTTTTGTGTTTTTCTGAAAGAATCCGATTTAATCTGCATGCTCCAACCTTAGGTTTAGGTCTTTGCCTGGGTAACTAATGTTATCTGCACATAGCACTTGTTTTTAACTCTTGCTGTCGAGCTGTGGGCTGCTGCTTTGGTGTGAGGGGGATTGAGCTTGTGTAACAAACACAGGGATGCACTCCATTATCAATGCTCTACAAGATCTTTTCCAGCTAATGTTACGGGCTTGCCTTACCAATTGAACCTGGCATATGACGCGCGGACCATCACATAACAATCCATTGGACCGCATTAATTTTCAGACATTGCGGATTCTTTTTTGGTTTTTAATTTTTTTGTTGGTCGGAGATGGAGAGAAGGGCGGAGGGAGAGGGCAATGGGTAGAAAAGTTTGTTTTATTTATTTATAATCACATTCTATGGTAGATTTTAAGCTATTACATGAATTTATTGATTTCCGGACAGGTATCCGAATCAGCATTAGAAGTGAGGAATATTGAAATTACCAAGAGAACATTCTATTGCAACTACTATAATTTGGGAAAATTTGTTGATTTCATCCAGTAGTATCTTTGTCACTGCCTATCTTGATTTCTGCATATCCCATTGGAGATATGAATAATATTTGACATAATTTCATCTTGTAAAGTTTCCATGTCAGCTGAACTGAAATTTATATTTACAAAATGTTTGAGAAACCATAATGAATTTTGCTTCTGGGAGAACCCTGCAAGAACGTAAAACCCAAACACCCAAACTGTGTAAGAGCTTGCAACGGCGACATTTATAATCAGAGCATCATACAAAATAATACGCAAATACCCTAGCAATTTACAAATCAATAATCTATGTTTGTTGTCGATGACTTTGTTATAGTATTCGGAAATTGCAACCTGCACCAGTAAATTATAAATTTCTCAAGTTTAGCATTGAATGCCAGGAGTTAGAGAAATGTTGTGGGAAGAATCATGGGAGATCTGATACATTACAAAATACTAGAAATAAGCTTTAACTGAGCACCTTTAGCACAATTCACGATATATTCTTATACTGATCTGAACCATCAATTTTATAAAGAAAAAAAAAGACTGTTAACACAATGTAAAGCAGACAAACTCCTCACTCTTAAGGATTTATCTCAATCGATTCAACTCCTGAAGGCATCATGCTCTAACATCTATTTGATAATTTGGTTCCACTCTTGATTACAATGATGTGAGTTCAACATGATGGAGGAAAACAAGGGTCCATCTTTCATTTGTTAGATTTCTTTCTAGTGTGTTTTTTCATTCAAAGAAGTTTTCTTTTGAAGCATGTCATTAAATTTTGTTCGAAATGCTTGTGGAGTTATTCTTTTCTGTAGAATTGAGTGGTGACAAGAATCTTCCTTACAATCATGTCAGCCTAAATCGATCATGACAATGTGTGCATAGACATGATTAGCCTTTTTTAAAATCTAACATCCAATTGCATGTTTTGAAAACTACAGCAATGCAAAATATGCCATCTCCATGCTTCTGAATTGCATATTTTGAGAGATATTTGGTGCCTAATCACCAGAGCCACTTTATTAACCATATGTAGTCACTGTTAAAGTATCACCACTATTACTTTATTTTTCTATGAATAGTACAACCTTGAATTCTTAAAAGCATCTTAAATGTTGATTAGGAATTTTTGTTTTCAAAGCTACTGCTATAGACATTTAGTTGTTTAAGGGCCACTAGGTTCTTTAAGGGCATTGCATATTTCTATCTTCCTCGTCTCCTTCTTAATCATTTCCAACTCCAACCAACTTCAGTACTTAGTTGAAGATTCATGCTAAAACACATTGTTAGCCATAAACTTTACCTCCACAAATTGATTATGGGCAGTACGTGGGACTAAGTACCTCCTCTATTATTACAAGGTGGAATATACAAGAATATGGACATATGTTCAAAGATTAACTTTTGGGTGAATCATTGAGTAACATGTAACCATAGAAAGAAATCAACACTATTCAGAGAAATAAGGACATAGTTTCCCCAACTAATGCTATGCTTTAGAATGTCAAATATCCACCTGAATAATGCAAATAACCCAATGGAGGTAGGCCTGTTTCATCAACCAATATGCAATATTGTTAGGACTAAGTGTTGTACACCTTGCGAACCCTAGGTAAATTGTAAATATCTAATTATTATAATACATTATAATCTTTGCACCCTAATGGAACAAGGTGTTGTCCTTGGAGGGAATCTTAAGATTCCTTGTATGACACACTACGCCACTCAGCCAATGTATTATGCTAGGTGTAGGAGAACATTAAAGATAATAAACTAGGAAGAGCATCTTTGACTAGCAAAAAATTTCAAAATAGCCATGTTTAAGTGGTGTGTATGTTGGAACTTTGGTTCTCTATTCACTCATAGAGTTCCAAGTAAGGTTTTTGGCAAAAGAAGTTGATGGACTTTGTTCTAAGTTCATGTTCTAAGATGCAGCAGAAACAAAAGCAGGAGACATTTATTAGAGACATCCTAGTTGAAGATGGTGGTGACACTAAGAAGTCATTACCTTCCAGTTCAAGGGTGGACCTGCAGCCAGCTACAAGTAGTAGGACGCCGCCCATTGCTAGGATGTATATGGCGAAGAGAAAATTATGAATTGTTGTAACTTATATTGAATTATAATATTCTATGATGATTTTCAATTATGATGAGATTCATATCATATTATTGGCTGTTGTATTTGCATATTGATGTGAAACTGTACACTTTGTTTATTCAAATCTAAAAGAAAATATTTCCCCAATGTTCTACAAAGTCATTCCATATGTTTCATAACTATATTTTGCATGAAATTTATGACTTTTTATAAATGTAATCAAACCTTCTGTCAAATTGAGAGACTAAGGGTTCTAAAGAGATTCTAAGTTCAAGGATTCTATAAAAATTCTAAGTCAGATTTTTCGATTTCCAGATTTTATTTACTGAATGTGCTGATTGCAGAACATTTTTTATTTCGATGTCTGCATATCAAGATTGGAATCACCTTTTGTATGTAAGGAGACCCGCCTCCAAGGGATGCGTCTCTTGAGAGGACGTGTCTCCACACGTGGAGACATGTCTGCTCAAGGGACGTGTCCCTTTGGGTGCGGGTTTCTCTTACAACCGATCATTCGGTTTAAACAAACTTAGCGTATAAACACACCCTTACACATGGCGGATGTATTACAAGAATTCTGAATTTTAATCAATGCGAATTCTGAACATCATTTAGATAAATTCGATTTTATACATACTTTATAAAATTCTATTACTTACTTATTTCTAGAAATATTAAACATGAAGAGTATTTGATCTTATATAAATGATGATGATGCTTATAGCAATCATCATTTATATCTGACCTAAGCTACCATTCATTAACACTCCCTCTTAGCTAGGGAAGATATTTCAAATCAAATAAGTGGAGATATCACCTTTACATGTGATATCGAAGATAAGGAATGTTTTCTCAAAGTTGTCAAGTCACATGACATTCTTCATAACACATCTTCATTATGGTATGTGCACTGACATCAAGTCACATGATGTCTACCATAATTCATGGCATATCCACGAATATAAATATCCACCATGATTATCTCTTAAAGATCACAATGATCTTCAGATGATATCAAGTCCCATGATATCCATCAAAGTGTCCAAGAGATACTATCATGACATGTCCACAGATATCAAGTCACATGATATCTATCATGATAGTTTATCATTGTAGAGTCGCCACTTTACAATGTCAAATACAAGTGTTCACATAGAAAGATCGTCACCTTCAATAATGTCTGCTACCGCATCTTCGCTTTGGATTCGGCATGCATGAGAATCCCAGATGGGATTCGCAAAAAATTTGGGGTTAAAAATGGCTTGGATAATGGGCTTCTGGATACGACAATACAAAAAACATATAAAAATCAGAAATATATACATATTTGCAGCAGTAATTAAGTACAGAATACACCACCATATTAATAATAATAGTCTAAGAGACTAAGACTAATAACATAGCAAAAATACATCACCACTTTCATAGTCACTAAGTATTACTCGAATGTCATCATCATGATATAAAATTATAAATTAAAGTTCAAACGTTTACAATCAGCCATTATTGATCATTGATCAATCAAAATCATATGGGTCATCAAACAAACTAGCATCATTAGATGCTACATTTTGTGTAGAACCACAAATAGCATTAGTGGCACTCGCACAAGCACTGCCACTAGCAGTAGCACTCGCACTGACACTACCACTCTCGTAATCAGTAGCTACTTTAGGTTCATAGTCATCATCAATATCAAGTGCTGCTAACTGACTTGTGGAAGCATCCAAGTCAAGCTGCTCTGGCTCAATATCCCACCTCCTTGTGTTTCCTTCTTTGTAGGAACTTTGCTTGTGTGTAAGGAGGCGCAAGTTTGAATTCACATACACCAAGTCCTCTGCCTTTTTTGAATGCAGCCTATTGCGTTTTATTGAGTGGATGAAGGAGTATGTGCTCCAATTCCTCTCAAAAGAAGATGAACTAGCAACCTATTAAGACCAAATTAAATAGTTAAGAGTTACAAAATTTAACTAAACAAAATTAAAAATTAAAATGACAAATATAAAACTTACTTGGGATAAAACTTTTATTGCAATAGGTTGGAGGTGCATGTATTCTTGCCCATGGAAGTACCACCAACTATGAGCATCCACCCTGCACTTGTCTCGAAGAGCATCCATATTTTGATCAACACTACCAGAGCAAGTAAAAGCCATGAACTCAGCCCTGACTCGATCGCGTTGGTCACGATCACTGAAGATTCTACGAATTGCTGCCTTGTACCCATGAGCCACTTCACCATCCCTATATGGAGCAACGCTTGATGATGTAGCAAGTACCTCAGGACTATAATACTTGGGACTCAATGCAAAAGCGAGAAGATGCAATGGAGTGGTCATTTTGTTCCATCTATCAACCATGATTTCCTGTAGCTCTTTGAAGAATTTTTCTTCAAGATCTTCCTCTTTTGCATTGATGATGACTTTCATCTTCTCAATCATTGAGTCGATACCATCATATACTTCTCCCAAACAAGGTCTATCCATGTCTGTATAACGGATCATGCTCAGTATAGGCTCAGTGAAACTAACCAGGTACTCAACACGATCCCACCAACACTCATCTAGGATCCTTTGCCTGACCCTATTTGCCCTTTCACTGCTAGATTGCCTCCATATGGCCCAATTAGGGCTGATTACCTTGGCACAGAGTGCCTCATGAACCTTTATAAGCCGTCTCAACACAATTGTGTTGGAGGCAAAACGGGTGTCTGCAACCTGTTTGGAAATCAAAATAAAAATTAAAATGTAATTTAAATTTACAAAATCAAAATTTAAAATTAAAAGAAAACTAAAAATTAAAAAAATATTGAGAATTAACTTACCTTCAACAATTCTAATTTTGAGAATTGTCTAAATATTCCTTGTGTCATATGGTGGTTGGTGATAAACATTTGGATGTCTTCGCCCTCAACATACACCTGTTTGATCCACTCAATTTTGGATCCAATTTTTTGTAGCATTAGATTGAGGGAGAGGACATCACAAGGTGTCCAAAAATTGTTTGGATACTTCTCCTCAACCAATAACCCAGCAGCCCTACAATTTTTGGCATTGTCGGTTATAACTTGCACAACATTTTGATGGCCCACTTCTTCAATAGCTTGGCAAAGGATGTTAACAATAAATGGACCATCTTTCCCCTGTCCTTCACAATCCACTGCTCTCAAAAACATTGCCCCTTTAGGGGACACAGCAATAACATTGATCAATGGGCGATTTTTTGCATCCTTCCATCCATTAGAAACGATGCTCACCCCTGTTTCGATCCATGAATCCCTTATGCGCTTCAAAGAGTCTGCTACATGTTTCACCTCTTTCTCCAATAAGGTGCAACGCACCTTCTCAAAACCTGGGCCCTTATACGCCTTTGGAGCCTCATTAATAGATTTCACCATTTTTTGCCAATATGGTGAATGAACAACGTTGAATGCCAATCCATTGGCATAGACACATCTTACTATGTCTTGATCAACAATCTCTGTTGCCTCATTCTGAAATGAAGCTTCCAACGGTCCCTTGATCTTTTATTTGATGTGGGCACGGTTTGCTCTTGAGGAATGTTCATAAATGGATGGCTATCTGTAGGTCGAATATAACTAGGTGGTGTAGGGGGTTTCATGGCTCGAGATCCTTTCTTCAAAGGATGGCTTGTTTTAAGACTACTAACTTTTTTCTCTGATTTTTCTTGCTCAGCAATATATTTCAACACTATGTCATCCGGAGGGCCTTTGCCATCACCTTCTAGAGGTCCTGGACAAGCTTTGATGCCATTATCAGGGATTCTACACAAGTGGGCTTTCACTCGACTGTATGAGCTTGTATATTGAACTTTGTAGTGACTACAAATCCAAATAAATACTCCACCACCTGGACATTGTTGAACCATTTCTACATATTTCCAAAGGGGAGAGGTTGCATTTATTTTGAAACGAGATTGGGTTGTGGTGTTAGAAGCGAATGCCATTGTAATACCTAAGGCACAACATATTGAAATAATTTTGGTATTGAAATTTCAAATTTGAAACTTAAAAACTTAAATTTAAAAGAATGAGAAGTAGAACAATCAACAATCAACAAAACAAAATATTTTATTTGTTAAAAAAAATGTAGGAAAAAAATAAAAAAAACTTCAAAGAAACCTACCTCTTTTGATTCTTTGAACAAATCTTGCTCTATGATCTTCTTGGCAACGAACAGAGGCTTGCACGTGCTTAGGAATAGCACAACAATCAACTTTGACAAACCAATGATCAGCCTTCGAATCTATTCAAGCTTGTGCAAGCAAAAACGAAAGTTCAGCAATGGAGGCAAGAAAACGTGTTTTTCATTCACAAATTGTGAAATGAGAGTGTTTTTACCTATTTAGTGTCTTTGGAGGTTGAAATTAGGTTTACAATGAATATTAAATCAAATAAGAAGTCAACATTCGGTCAAAAAATATTTAAAAACGTCTAAAAACGCTTTTTTATTTCCTCCTGGGCGTTTTTCCACGAAAATTCGTCGCGGATTTGCGTCGGATACGCCAAGCCGAATCCTGTTTCGAATCCACAGAGGGCGACGAATTTTTGATGAATCCGTAGGCCGAATTCCGTATCCTGTGCGAATTTCATGCGAATCGAATCCGAATTTCGAATCGAACTGAATCGTATCGTATCCAGGCGCAAATACCGACGAATCGGTAACTTAGCTCAAAGGAATAGGGAGTCATTTGGTGTTGCTCAAAGGAATAGGGAGTTAGACTCCTTTTGTAGAAGAGTACTTCCAAAGATGGTCTTGGTGTTGCTAAACTAGTGGGTTTGATGTATTCAGAGGAGCTTGTGTGTGAGTCTTGGTGAAGATTGTAGCTTGGGTTGTTTGGGTTTGAAACCTAGGTCTATGGTAGCTAGGAACATAGTTTTGGAACTTAGACTCGAACTCGTACTCGACTTGGCAGCCCAAAATTTTGACTCGGACTTGAGACTCGGCACTGACTCGGACTCGAGACTTGACACTAACTTGGCGAATAACTTGGCATGGACTAGACAAAAGAAAACCTCATAATTACACAAAAAAAGAAATAAATGCATTTAGAGAACATAAAAGTCTGATTTGACTGTCAAATTGTCATAATTCAAAAATTACACGTCATATGATCCTCAAACTCTCAAAATTTGAAATTTCAGCCACTATGTCTGTTATGTTTAGGTGCCAAAACAGTCTAAGCTCAAGACTCGGGAGTTTGAACCTAAGACTCGAAAGACTCGGCTGAGTACTCTCCAAGACTTGGCTAGACTCAGCTCGGCCAGCTCAGAGACTCGGGAGTTTGGAGAGTCTTGCAGAGTACTCAGAGAGTCCTCAAACTATGGGCCTAGGAGTACTTGTGCCTACATACTAGCTGTTGTGGAGAAATCATAATGACAGTGTGTAAGCAACACACTTGAAATTTAAGCATGATCCAATAAACAATGCTTGATTGTAGGGAAAATGGCAAATACACCTTAATTGTGACCTGAAATTTATCACTTTTAGAGACAAATTTGGCAAAAAACTTGAAGAAAGGAGAGCCCCTTGATTTTTTGGGATGAATTCAAAATTTCAAATCAATTTTGAAAATTTTGAATAGACTTGCTGGATATACAATTTCTTTGAAAGCCTTTATTTGGTGAGAGATTTACAATTGTGAAGCCTCGATAGATGAATTTTTAAGATAGAGGTTTCTGGTGGTAATTTGGAGAAACTCATTCATTCAAAATAGATGATGAGTAGTAGATTTTTTAAAATCTCATGATTTGCATTTGTTAAGACTTGCAAGCCTAGTCATTCCCATTCTATAACATGTGAAAATTGAAGATTGCCTTGAGATCCAACTAAGCATACATATGAGAGATAAGAGATGTTGAAGACCTTGTAGGCAAAGAATGTTTTATGCCAATATATAAACAAAGAAGATAAACAACGAGGTTGGTAATTGTATATATAGACATCCAAGGCATTGACACATGACAGTACTGACTTTTATTCTTCATGTTATGTTGTTGGCCTCAAGGCAACCTATAATGAGGTGTAATAATATATTGGGTCATGTGATGAAGCTGACTCGACCCGATATAATATTACACATCATTATATGTTGCCTGATGGCCAGCAACATACTATGAAAAGTAAATGTCAAGATTACACAAGTTCCAACAATTAGGAACTCCAATCCTTAATTCTAATAATTCATCCTAGTAATGAGCCTCAAAAGTGTCCCAAAATAGTGATTGGAAAATTTGCTATGCAATTTTTTGTTGAGGGATATTTCTCTTGAAGAAAGCAATTGTGGAAAACTTTCTTAACATGATTTTCTTAGTGAAGCCCATTTCTCCTAAAGAAAAGTATTTCTATTAGTAATTTGCTTTAGGATTTCAAGTCATGTTTATGTATTTGAACCTTTGAATGATAGTTACTTATTCCTTCTGTTGTGTCATTATTTTTTTAGGTCTCACAAACTTAAAGGAGCTGCAAATTTCTAGGAGTAAGGTAACTGACTCGGGTATTGCTTCACTGAAAGGTAAAATCACATATTGATAATACACCTCTGTTATTTTGTGGTGTTGAATTACTCAAAGATTGACTTGATTGTCCTTTCTTCTACTCATTTATTGGGTCTATTCCTTTGGAATTGATTACATGCATTAGTTTATCATTTATCCTTGCACAGTTATTTCCATGAAAACTAGTTGAGGATTCTTTGAAACTTTGTTTAATGTATTTTTTATGCCCCAAATTGCACTAAGAAGATATATTCAAATTAGATCTAGTGCTTTGGGTATTTTATACTTTTTAGCAAACTTGCAGACTTTTTGATTCATACATTTAATATAGTTGATGATTTAAAGGATTGGCAAAATTCTTTTCCTTCTTGTTGTTGTGAGGGTTACATTTTGACCTAAGCATGACTACTGATTAAATATAATAACGGAAGCTGGTTTTACAACTTGATGTACATCGAGGTGATCTCATTTGCTATAGACTAATGCTATTGGACTATTGACTGACCATGTACCAATGTTTCTGAGTAGCAATCAGAAGTCATTAGTGTAAGAACCTGCTTGAATATTGTTAGAAGAAGTGTTATGAGGTTAATTTTAATCTATATCTTCAGCTCAAAGAGGACATTCTATGGAACAATATTGGAAGAATTCTTTGTAAATATTTCTAAAACTTTGTTTATTACTTTGAATCAAATGAAACTGTTTTTGCCTTATGTATTTATTCATATACAAATGTGTATCATGGCACGAGAGGCAGGGAAATTGTACAAGAAACTTGAGTTCTTATATTTGGTCTTAGGAATTGGCTTTTGATTTGCCATTTATGGGTTCAATACCTTTGATTGCTTCATTTTTCTTTTGTATTTAGGTCTGGGAATTCGAGTTGCATTATAAATGTGTCCACTTCTACTGTCTTTCTTGTGAAGTTATGAATCAGTGAAACCCCCCAATTTTATATTAACCCTATCAACATTTACTATATTTTCCATTATACTCCTGGACATTGGTTAATGACACTTTTGAGCTTGTTACTGAAATGTATTGACTTATATTTATCGTCCACCCTTTAATTCTTTTATATTGCCTGCTTCAATGGTTGGGGAGTTCTTTGTTGGATTTAAGCTCATTGGTCCCAGGTACACAATGTTGAGTAAATCCTAGATACTTTTTTTTTACCCTTAATTTCTTTCTCAACAATCAGGTGATTCTGAATTGACATCTTCTTTTAGGGCCTTTAATATGCAAAATAGAAAATATTTTTTTTTCATGTTACTTTGATGAACATTGTTTCTGTTGTTAAACAGGTCTGAAAAAACTTTCTATACTTAATATGGAGGGATGTACTGTGACTACTGCATGCATGGAGACAATTTCAGGTATATTATTAGTTATTCAAATTGTGATTTTTTTTTCTTTCAAATTTACCTAATATCCCTCTGGTATAAAACAAATTATTCCTTCATCTTTGGTTATATAACTAATTATATGCACTTGAAATTCCATTGGCAACAGGTGGGTGTTTTTAAATTTTAGTTGTATTTGATTTCATATATTTTCTAAAACTTTATGATTGTTGGGATAGAAGTGTGTTAAGTATTTCGAGTCAAAGTTCAACTATACTGTGGATCTCTAATAGGCTGTGTCTATTAGAGTCAATATATTTTTGATGTACTGGTTGTATTTATGTTAACTTGTTGGGTTGTACTCTAGAAGTTTACAGTACTCATTTAGAGAATTGGATGTAAGCTAACACTAGGAATAAATGAGACGTAAGAAATTTAAGTTAGGACAAACATATACCCAAATTATACTTTGTTAAAGCCAAACATGTGAACGATAAATTTTATTTGATCATATTGTCTGGGCCATGAGGTGATTAATCCCTTTATATGAACATGCTCATTATTAACCCAAGCAGCTATTTCCAGCAACATCCTAGGTAACAACATTGAATTCTACACATATCCCAATCGTGTCATGCCATTACAAATCATAGGACATGTCATTTCTAATATGTATCCCCAAAATTGGCAAAATAAAAAAAAAAAGTGTGAAGATTCTCAAGCTGAACCGCTTCTGCAGGAAGTAAAAACAAGAGTTTATCATTCATTCAGGTCAATTTCTTAATTCCCAACTATGCATATACAAGGATTTTAAATGTTTGGAGTTGAGGTTGAGGTGCCAACAAAGAAACAACATCAGAGTTAGTACCAGGCATGCTATTGTATACTACATGCTGGTTAAAACTACCAATATTATCTGAATGAGAATTACAAAAGAATGGCTAGTCTCTTTTAATTTGCACATTCCTACCAACTATGTCTTGGTAACATCAATGAGTCAGCAAGATTGTGACTGGTCATGATAACTAGAAAAAATTACTTCCTACTCTCAGCATCCAACTTTTTTCTTAATTTTCTAGAACTATAGCGGCTGTAGAACCAAAGATGTGGAGATGTTTTAGCTTTAGTTTTTGTCTGGACCATGCTTTCTTTGGAGTCATTTGCTGCAAGGCTTTTACATGGACTTCTTTTTAGGAAATATACCACTGGACAAATTGCCTTGCCTTAGCTTTGAGACAGCACACCCCTGCTTTGCTATATACCATGTGGCATCTTTATAGTTGTGTGGATCTTCCTTTCGACCAACTCACTGTGTTCTGGGTTGTAAGGAGCTGAGAATCGCCTCTGTATGCCTTGCCATAGTTTTCTTTAAACCATTTGGAAGTAAACTCTTTATTATCTGACTTGAGAATTCTAACAATCATCAACCAAAAGAACAAACAACCTTGCTCCTGATGCTGTTGCTGATTTATAGGATGGTTCACACCATCATCATGAATGAGATCAATAGGTAATCAACCTCAACCTCAACCTTTTTATGATTATTATTATGCCCTAGTGGCCAGCCTGCAACTCTGTCTGCACTTGCAGGATTTCTGCAGCTGTCTGATACGAGTGAATTTCTCTTTGTTTGCAGTGTCTTTGTTACTTACTTATCTGCCCAGATGTCTGCAGCTTCAATGTAGATTGATTTTTATGTTGGCAATCAATCCCAAAATTTCTATGTTGGCAATTAATCCTAGAAGTTTTGGATTGCTCTGATACTAAATATTGTAAGAAGATGGGGAAATTGGTACATATTGAAATGTGTGTGAACTGCTGATTTATTAATGAGTGAGGAACTTACATTGATTATAACTTATATTATGTAAGTTAATTAATTTAGTTATTAGACATAATAACTTACAATTTATATGTTGACACTTAATATCATAAGATCATTAATATTAATAATATCTTATGTATTCTTGTTATATCTAATACGGCTGATAACAGAAAATGATGTCTGGGTTCAGTATGCAATATCATTTTAGATTCTTAGGGAAAATAAATGTGACCTTGTGGCTGCAGATTCTTTGTATGTTGTGTTTGAAGGTGGAAAGTAACTTTGAAGGGCCTGGTTGTAAGAAGGCTGTGTCATTAGAATTTACTTGTCATCACAGTTGCTAAATTCTTTGTGTGTTGGTGGCTCTACATGATCTGCTTACAAGATATGGATGAAACAATAATTGTAAAATTTGGCAATTACTTGCCAAACCCACTTGTCAACCTGGCTCATGAGCAACTCGTTTAATAACTTGTGGGGATTTTTCCAAAAAAAAAAATTATTTCACCAAAAATCACAGGAAAATCTCTGCTATTTTCATGAATAATTAGTCCATAGTCAAAAAGATCATTTTTTGTCTCTATTATCCCAGCAACTTTGGCACGACCTATTTCATTTTCTCTATGAGGTCTTTCAGTGTAAATTGGACCTCCCATTTTTTTATAGTTTTGAAAAAATAGTGTCCATCAATTGTGTGAGAGAGTGGTATCATTGCACTCATCTTAGAGCCATGTGTCCTCGATGAAAAGAGTCCACTACCTAGATAATAGTTTGGTTTTCCTTGTTCAAATTTATAAGAATATGAGAGACCAAAGTAAAATAAATGAGGAAACAAAGCTTTAAAGTCAATTAATGTTTGGGAAAAATAAATACAGTCGACTTCCATGCCATTCATTTTATGTTTGGATGTTCAGTATGCTATGAGATTATTGGGAGGTTTTATTTTGTATGTCATGCACTTTATGTTTAGATGTTACTATGTAATGTCCCCATTTTCAGGTTCCCTTGTAGTGTAGTTGGCACTGACCTTGTGGATGTGTGTCAACGTTATTAGAGGAGTTATTTGATGATTCCAATGAACTCAGGAGGTCTCATATGCCACTTTCTGGGGTGATTTTTGACTTTTGGTGTGCTCTCCAAGATTCTTGGAGAGGACATCTATTTATAATAAGTCACCCGGTTGGCTCTGTTTATCATTATTCTTCATCGGGATCACTCCAGTGTAGTCAGTTTTCGATTTCGATGCATTCCAGAAGTTTCGCAAAATGGGTGTATTAGTGGCTTTATTTTAATTATTTTACTAAGGTCGCTAAATATTATTTAAAAATATTTTAAAAGCACCTTAGTGTTATAGCTCATCATAACTAGGATGAAATGTTTTAAATCATGGATGCATAAAACAGGGACCCTATGTGTCAAATTATGATAATTTTAATTAGAAGGTCCTTTCTGGAGCTAAAATGAAGTTTTAATTAAAAAGTGAATTTTAAAAATATAAGCTTTTGGAGAGTTTGGCAGGAAAAGTATAAAAAAGCATTTGGGGGGCTCATTTGGATAATGGAGATTATTATATTTTTCTTTGATGAAACACTTGTGGTTCTGGGAGATTGAACTTGGTTCATCTCAGCCTTCTTGAGGATGAAAGCCCTCTTGGAGAAGAATAGCTGTAGTGGCGAAAGATCCATCCAGGTTATTACAATGTGACTCATTCAGAGTTACAGTTTGTGCAAGAAAGGAATTATTGGTGGAATCATACAGATTTCACACAGAGCTGAATGTTGCTGGTATTCTCATTGCAGGGATTGTGCTTGAGCTTATTGGACATGACCAATAACTAAAATATAATGGGTTAAGTTTTGAAGACTTTTATATAAAGCAATAATTTGCATGCAGATTTGGTGGTAGCCTAAGTATAAGCCAGTCTTTGTGAATTATTTGGCCTTATTTATGTGATCAATGGGGTTATTTTTATTTAGAGAGGATACCTACATTTCACAACAAGTTTGAAGGTGCTCTACAGTTAGTGCATAACATCATCTAATCTTCTTCACAGAGTAGTGGGGTGGGGATCCACAAGAATATTTTTAAGGCCGACTCTTTTTTTGGATCAGATGTTTGATTTATTGATCTAAATGTGCACTTATTCCTATAAACAAGATCAGTATTAGGTTGCAAGGCTCACAAAAATTTAATGGAGTGCTGATTGGCCCTGAAAGGAAAAGAAATGCCTTTTTTCCTCAAATATAGAGTAAATTAACTAAAATCTCATAAATTGCCTTTGGGGGATGAACTTTGCTGTTTATTTTTTGTTTGTCAGATGATCCAAATGAGCCAGTTTTCTACTGGTATTGAGCTGCTTGACTGTTGTGTTTCCAAGATTAGAGTTTCTGTTAATGGAAACATCAATTGATAGGGTCTTTGCACAATTTGTATGTCTTGTAATCATTTAGACATGTCTCTCATATTGATACAATCACAGGCAAGCTTCTATTGATGTTTAATCACATTGTATTCTGTTGATGATGGTTTTAATAGAAAAAATGGCATTACAAACTTTATAGGCACATCTTTGTTGGTTGAGACAGGCAATCAGTCCTCTCAACAATCTTCTGTAAACAATACTTTACTTTTAGGAAACAAATATTCTCAAGTCATGATTACAAGTTGTGGGTTGAGTGAGCCAAGAGTCAAGAATTTAGAATGATCCTTTTCCTCTTTCTCAGATTTTACTCTGGTGATTAATGCTTGAGCTTATTCCCTTTCATATTAGCATTCTCTATTAAAGAATAGGTAATGCACTGTCATGTCCCCTTCTCAGTGACATCTCTCGGAGCACAGGATTGGCCTATCATACGACCCTCGTAGGCTAATGGACTGGATAGAGGGTCATTTTGGAGCTTGGCTCAGCTTCAGTTGGCGGAGTTTGATCAGTAGGCTTTCGTTTGGGCTCGATCAGAGACTTCTTGCAGAGTTGCTATTTTTAGCAGTTCCTGGCAGGCAGCGTGGGACCCCTGCTATTTGCTTAGCAGTATGGCTTTGGCAGCGTTCAGAATCGCTTCAGTGTTCGTCAGCTTCAGATGGATCAGTCATCGGATGAGTAACGAGAGAAATATTAATATTTAATTGTATTAATTAAATATTAATTAATTGAAGATATAATATAAAGTTATAATATTAAATTATAACTTAAGTGATTCTGCTTGAGGGGTCGCCATATTAGAGAGGGGGCCAAATTGACAATTAAAATTATTATAAAATATTTGGCTGAGACTATATGAAAAAAAATTAAAAGAATTAAAAGTTGAATATTTTGATAAAACCCTATTATTGAGGAAATTGCACTTTTGAGAGATATAGTGCATTTGCATTGGGTTTTGAGCCATTATGATTATTGATTTTGAGATTGATCAACTTTGATCTGAGCAAGAGACTTTAGGGTTTCAAGTTCGAATTCCTTGGGGAACGAGCCATCTCCATCGGAAGCAATTCAGAGGTGTGAAATAACACTTGATTTATTGCAGCAGAGGTTTCTTCATTCAGAGGAAATCATTGAGCTTCAGAGATTATTTATTTTCAGAGTTTTATCAGAGCTTGCCATCCAGAGACACCATTTCTATCAGGGCGCACCTTTTACAGAGTTTAAACACTGATTATAAGAGAGCCGTACAATCTGCATTTATTGCAGCAGCAGGCCGTACCATACTGTCAGGCCGTACTTGCTTGGAAAGACGTGTTTCCTCATCATATGAGAAACGCCTTCTATATTGGCTTCACACATTCATCATTGGAGCCGCCTACTTGTCTAGAGTCATCAGCAATCACCAGACAGAGGGAGAAGGGCATACTTGTTGCAGCTGTACCATTCTCAGCCGCCATTTATTGCTGCTACAGAAATCAGGTTTTCAAATAAAAATCTTTGTTTTAGATTTGCATGTCAATAGATATTCATTGTATTTGTCTCAGAAGTTTAAATCTTGATCAAGTATCAGTATTGGCAAGAAATTATTGCATTTCCGGAGTTGTATGAATTTCTATAGATTTTATATTATTTATTTGCCAAAAATTGTACCTTTTCATTTATGCTCAAAACCCCAAAAAAATCAAAAAAATTGCAAAACACACAAAAACTCAGTCAGATTTAGAACCAGAGGAAACTAGGGTTTCTACAGTGGTATCAGAGCTAAATCCTACCATCCTAAGGGTTTAGCCATCATATGCATCCAGAAGAGTTTGATACATACAGGTACTATACTCGCAGACGAGCCTTGATTGAAAGGCAACGCAGTTTGAGCAGGCAGCCAGGAGACATGGCTGACAGGAATGACAGGGCTGACAGAACAGATGTACCTAGGACAGAGATCCCACCTAATAACAGAGATCAGGACGATGCAGAGGTCTTGCATGCATTCACAGATCTTTGTGCAGGACAACGACGTTCCGATGATGTATTACAGCAGGTGGCAGTAGCACTGCAGAGATTGGGTACTTCGAGGAGACCGTCACCACATCGTGACGATGACAGGAGTGATGCAGGGTCACGGAGAGCTCCTAGGACAGTGTCACGGACAGCAGACAGGCCTACCAGGCCTACATTTGTGAGACAGGAGGCCGAAGAGGTCGAGGCAGATGAGGATCATGAGGAGTTGTTTGTTGATACGCTTATGGCAGCGAACGAGGAATGGGAGTTGGTACCTCCTGCAGTCAGAGAAAGGCTTTCTTTTGACCGTTTTGTCACTCAGAGACGAGAGCATCATAGAGGTCGACAGGATTGGAGGCCTAGATACCAGAACAATGATCTAAAACATGCAACAAACAGGCTTAATCTGGCGATGTTCGATGGTAGTGGTAAAGTGACAGCTCAGGCTTGGATTAGTAAGCTGGACACTTTTCTTACATTGCGTCCGATGGCAGAGAGGGATGCAATCAGGTATGCGACACTACATCTGGAGGGAGTTGCTTATGATTGGTGGCACCACGGTATGGTGACGCTACAGCATGACAGGATCACTTCATACCAGGAGTTCGTAGACAGATTGGTTGAGAGGTTTGATAGGAAGGATCCGGAAACCTACTTCAGAGACTTGGCACAGTTGAGGCAGAGTGGCAGTCTAGAGACTTATATCAGTGACTTTTAGAGGCTATCCTTCATGGTTCCGAACATATCAGAGAGGCGTTTGGTAGTACTCTTCATGGAAGGTTTGACAGAGCCACTGAGAGGCTGGATCAAAGCCTTTGATCCTCCATCATTACAGGAGGCGATGAAGAAAGCACGAACATGGAGTTAGCAGCACCGTCGAGTAGATTCAACTCCAGAGGTTCTTCATCATTCAGGGATAACAAGGGCTTTAACAGAAATAAGGATAAATCTGATTTTAATAAAGAAAAATCAGACTTTAGAAACGATTCAAAAGGTAAATCAGCAGCCCCACCTTTGGATCGTGAGGCCCTTAATGACCTTCGCAGGAAGAAGCTTTGCTTCTACTGCAAAGGACCATATGACGCCAATCACGATTGTCCTCTAAGACCTAAGGGCAAGGCAAATCGTGTGATGTGGGCGTATTATGAGGACTCCGAATCAGAAAATTCCAAACAGCAGGATCATTCCGATGATTCAGAGTCAGAGGCTCCAGAGCCTAGAGCAGAGACAGAGCCCGAGCTTCAGTTACAGGAGGCCCGTTTATCTAGCATTCAGCAGGAGGGTTCTTTCCGGATTTGTGGTGTATTAGCAGGACAGAGGGTCATTACCCTACTGGATAGAGGAGCTACACACAACTTTATAGATGCTAGATTCGTTGAGAAACGTGGACTCATCACCGAGGAGTTCGAGGGCATTAAAGTCAAAGTTGCTGATGGGTACACTTTGAGATGTGAACGCATGATTAAGGATCTCCCTTTACGCTTGAACAATTATGAGTTCAAGGCAGATTATTATGTTGTTAATATGGGGGACATTGATTTGGTCTTGGGAATGAAGTGGTTACACTCATTGGAGGAGGTCACACTTCGTCTCAGGGACATGGAGATCCGTTTTGAGGTCGACGGGAAGACTCACATACTTAAGGCAATTTGGGACAGCGACCTCAAAACAATTTCTTTTCGCCGGATGGAGCGGCTCATGCGTCATGACATGGTAGAGTGGGCTGCCGAGTGTCATTTAGCACCTATACAGGAGGGACAGCAAAAGACAGAATATCATCCGGACATTCAGAAGTTGAGAATCAAGCATGACAAGGTGTTCAGTGATATTCCGCTAGGTAGACCTCCAGACAGGGGCATAGAGCACATCATTGAGTCGAGGAGGGTGCGAAACCCGTTATGATAACTCCTTACAGGCATCCTAAAAGATTAAAGGATGAGATAGAGAAGACAATAAAGGAGTTACTTGCTATGGGTCACATTCGACCTAGCAAATCACCGTTCGCTTCTTCAGTTGTATTGGTGAAGAAGGATGGAACGTTACGTATGTGCATTGATTACAGGGTCCTGAATAAGAGGACAATCAAGAATAGATACCCGATACTGAGGATTGATGAGCTCCATGGGGCATGTTACTTCACTAAAATTGATTTACGATCGGGGTATCATCAGATTAGAGTCCGTGAGCAGGACATAGAGAAGACTGCCTTCAGATGTCATTGTGGGCACTTCGAGTTCGTAGTGATGCCATTTGGGCTCACTAACGCGCCAGCCACTTTTCAGTCTACGATGAACAGGGTTTTTCATTCATTGCTGAGGAGGTTTGTGTTGGTCTTTTTCGATGACATCCTTATATATAGCAGGACTTGGCAGGAGCACTTAGCTCATTTGGAGACGGTGTTGAGTATCTTGGAGAGGGAGTCCTTGTACGCCAAGGAATCCAAGTGCGACTTGGGAATGACCGAATTGCTTTATCTAGGTCATATTATCAGTGCAGATGGAGTGCGCATGGATCCTGAAAAGATCCGCGCCATTATTGATTGGCCTACACCGGAAAACCTGACACAGTTGAGAGGGTTTCTCGGTTTGTGTGGATTCTACCACAGGTTCGTGAATGGTTATTCACGACATGCAGCCCCGATGACAGATTTATTGAAGAAGGGGGCATTTATTTGGACTCCTGAGGCACAGGAATGCTTTGATAGATTCAAGGAGTTGATGACCACATGCCCAGTGTTAGCACTTCCAGATTTTACGAAGCTTTTTGAGCTTCAGTGTGATGCATCAGGTGAAGGCATTGGTGCGGTGCTTATGCAGGACAAGCACCCGATTGTGTATGAGAGCCGCAAGCTCAGGGGACCCGAGAGACTGTATAGCATATATGATAAGGAGATGCTCGCGATTATGCATGCCTTAGCAAAATTCAGGCAGTATCTTGTTGGCAGCAAATTTTGCATAAAAACTGATCATAGGTTTGGAAGGACACTTTTAGAACAGCGGATCTTATTGTGGATAGCGAAAGTAAGATTGATGGGGTTGCGGGCTTATGACTTTGATATTTCATATATCAAAGGTACACAAAACGTAGTAGCTGATGCACTTTCATGTAGACCCTATTTGAGCACTATGGTTCATATCTCGGAGGATTGGAGGCATATGATAGTGGCAGAGTATGCCAAGGATAGTTGGGCCTCCAGCATTGTTGAGGGATCAGCAGTTGATACCAGGTATACGCTTGTAAATGACTTGATCATTTACAAGAACAGGATATTTTTGATCCCAGGTTCAGGAGTGAAGAACATAATTTTGTGGGCCTTTCATGACATGCCTACAGCTGGACATCCCGGATACTTTAAAACTTACAGGCAGATACGGGAGAGGTTCACATGGAAAGGACTCAAGGGAGATGTTCTTCAATATGTGCGTGAGTGCCCTGTTTGTCAGCAGAACAAGCAGGAGAACACGTACCCGGCAGGTTTGTTGCAGCCACTTCCGATTCCTGACAGGAAGTGGGAATGCCTGTCGATGGACTTTATTACAGGCTTGCCTAAAGCCCAAGGGCGTGATTGCATGTGGATCGGTTTATTTAAGTATGCCCACTTCTTCCGATCACCACGACTTACAATGCTCACGTAAAGCAGGTATCTCTTTCGCAGGTATCTCGCACTCGGCGGGTTGCCCGTGAAAGAATGTGGAGACAGAGATAGCCTGGCCTCGAAAGTAACTTCTGGCAGGAGGTTTTCAGACTGTGTGGAACCGAGCTCACTCCGAGCACTAGTTACCACCCGCAGACTGATGGGCAGACGGAGATTGTGAACAAGTGGGTGGAAGGTTACCTCTGAAACTACATAGCAGGGCAGCAGAAGGCGTGGGTCAAATGGATACATTTGTGTGAGTATTGCTATAACTCAACATTCCATATGACCATTCAGATGTCACCCTTCATGGCGTTGTACGGGTATGAGGCGCCGAGTTTGATTTGCCAATGAAAGCGCATGAGTGCCGAAAGCGTGGCGGTTGGCTGCAGGAGAGTCAGGACACTATGCGGGCTCTCAAGGAAAATATAGCCAAGGCACAGAATCAGCAGAAACAGTATGCAGATCAGAAGAGGACGGAGAGGCATTTCGAGGTTGGTGACATGGTTTACCTCATGCCGCAGCCCTACCGTCAGTCCACTCTTAGGAAGAGTGGGCTCCAGCTTGGGTTAATGCTATTACTAGCCCTTCGTGATCCCCGAGGAGAGTTGGCTTAGGTGGCTTACTTAGCCTTGAGCTTCCAGCCAGAGAGCCAGGCACACAACGCCATGTATCACGCCAAGAAGGTGTTGGGTCATCGTAGGGCACCGGGCTCCCAGCTCTACCTCCCTGGGATGATGAGGGTTTGACTTTAGTACCTGAAATCATCCCGAGTATAGGAGCCATAGCTATGAGGACACCGTGGAATATCCGGGTGAAATGGAGAGATTTGCCCGCTGAGGGATGCTACATGGGAGACAGGATATTCTCAAGAAGATCCTAAGATCGGTGATTGCTTGAGGACAAGCAATTTCTGTGGAGGGCTTAACCACATGTCCCTCGCTGACATCTCTCGGAGCACAGGATTGGCCTATCATACGACCCTCGTAGGCTAATGGACTGGATAGAGGGTCATTTTGGAGCTTGGCTCAGCTTCAGTTGGCGGAGTTTGATCAGCAGGCTTTCGTTTGGGCTCGATCGGAGACTTCTTGCAGAAGTTGCTATTTTTAGCAGTTCCTTGCAGGCAGCGTGGGACCCCTGCTATTTTTAGTAGTATGGCTTTGGCAGCGTTCAGAATCACTTCAGTGTTCGTCAGCTTCAGACGGATCAGTCATCGGATGAGTAACGAGAGAAATATTAATATTTAATTGTATTAATTAAATATTAATTAATTGAAGATTATAATATAAAGTTATAATATTAAATTATAACTTAAGTGATTCTGCTTGAGGGGGTCGCCATCATCAGAGAGGGGGCCAAATTGACAATTAAAATTATTATAAAATATTTGGCTGAGACTATGGAAAAAAAATTAAAAGAATTAAAAGTTGAATATTTTGATAAAACCCTATTATTGAGGAAATCGCACTTTTGAGAGATATAGTGCATTTGCATTGGGTTTTGAGCCATTATGATGATTATTGATTTTGAGATTGATCAACTTTGATCTGAGCAAGAGACTTTAGGGTTTCAAGTTCGAATTCCTTGGGGAACGAGCCATCTCCATCGGAAGCAATTCAGAGGGTGTGAAATAACACTTGATTTATTGCAGCAGAGGTTTCTTCATTCAGAGGAAATCATTGAGCTTCAGAGATTATTTATTTTCAGAGTTTTATCAGAGCTTGCCATCTAGAGACACCATTTCTATTAGGGCGCACCTTTTACAGAGTTTAGACACTGATTATAAGAGAGCCGTACAATCTGCATTTATTGCAGCAGCAGGCCGTACCATACTGTCAGGCCGTACTTGTTTGGAAAGACGTGTTTCTTCATCATATGAGAAACGCCTTCTATATTGGCTTCACACATTCATCACTGGAGGCGCCTACTTGTCTAGAGTCATCAGCAATCACCAGAAAGAGGGAGAAGGGCATACTTGTTGCAGCCGTACCATTCTCAGCCGCCATTTATTGCTGCTACAGAAATCAGGTTTTCAAATAAAATCTTTGTTTTAGATTTGCATGTCAATAGATATTCATTGTATCTGTCTCAGAAGTTTAAATCTTGATCAAGTATCAGTATTGGCAAGAAATTATTGCATTTCCGGAGTTGTATGAATTTCTATAGATTTTATATTATTTATTTGCCAAAAATTGTACCTTTTCATTTATGCTCAAAACCCGAAAAAAATCAAAAAAATTGCATAACACACAAAAAACTCAGTCAGATTCAGAACCAGAGGAAACTAGGGTTTCTACATGCACACAAGGATAATAATTTAAAGGCCTTGTTTCCTCAAAGGGTGTTAGTCATATATTCTTTTTGTGATTAGGAGGAGATGAGGGGACATAAATTTTGGACTGATTTAGGGTTTGTTATATTTGTTTGGTGGATACTCTCTACATCTTTGGTTTGATCTTGAATGCAACCAAATGTATCAATCCCTTGCTGAATGTGTGAGAGAATACCTCCAGTGAAACTTAGCTTCAAAATTCTCCAGTATTGGCGATTTCCAAATACTTCATCATCTTTGTCACACTGTCAAAGACATCTTGATCTTTATATTTGGCAAAATTGTTATCATGATGGTTATTAAGATTTATATCTGATATTTATTAAGATATTTTTCTTTGCAGAATTGTGGTTTATGTGTGACAATTTATTTCTTGTTCTTATCTGGTTAATGATGATAACTTCACTATCAAGACTATTTGATTAATAATTTAATATATTTGTCTATTTAAACAGGCCTTGTTGCTTTGCTATATTTGAACATGAATTCGTGCTGCATGACTGATGCTGGATGTCAAAAGCTTGGAGGTAACTGTGGAAGGATGTTGAACAATGTTGCACTCCTTATTTCTTTGTTGTAAATTTAAGCCTGATCAGAAAATGTTCTGTACCTTACTGTTAAAACAATTGAGTATGGTCGTCCACAACACTGCTCTTGAAATTATTAGTGAATTCATTTCTTAATAACTATCGCTTTTCGTCTGCAGTCAAAATTTGTTTAGCTGTGTTATGGTGATGCATGCATGCATTTGTAAGAAATAAATCTATTATTAGGCTGGTGATTACTTTTATGATGTCCATTTTCTTATTGAAATTTCCAAATTTTTTGTCAATAGCAAACAAAAATGTTAAGTAGGGAGGCGGCTTTTGAGATATGTTCTTGCCACAAGGGAGTCTCTGTGATTGCACCTAGTTTACATATTAAAAGTGAAAGTTAATCTTTTTACAGATAAAATACATAAACAGGGAGTGAGTAACTCTTTAGCAAATGTCGAAGATATCTTTATACAAACTGAAGCGTGAACCATTGGTTGTCCGGATTCCAGGAGATACCTGTTGGACAGTACTGTAAATGGTTATAATCTAGATGTGTTATATGCAGTTGTGATGTTAAACAATGGATTCAAAAGTAGTGATCAAAGGAGGATGCACAGGTATTATAATAAAATTGAAAGAAACCTTTATTAATTTCTGTGTTATAAACAAGGCATATTTTGGAGGGAGATTTATGGTTGTCTGTCTTCTTAGCTATGTTCATGCAATCTGATTTATACACAATCTTAATACTGCGAAGGCTAAAAAGATGTTATTGAAGTTTAAATGGTTGCTCATCATGTGTGACTCTTCACCTCCTGGTGATTGGGCAGAAATTTGGGTGGCAATGACCCTTTAAGGACAAAGGCAGGAACATTGTTAACCAGCAGTACATGTTTTGTGAGTCTCTAGCAGTTTGGTCTGTAGGCTGTCAAACTAGACACCATGACAAAGCCAATTTTGAAGACCGCTTAAGGTTTGGTATGTGCTTGGATGTGGCCACTTCCTATGTGACCAGATTGCCCAGTGCCATTGGAGGGGGACAAAATGATAAAGATCCCAAGATATATTGAGTGGACAAAAATCTAAATTGTTGGAACTTAAACAAGTATTAGCTTTGATTGTTTCCCTGATGATGGATCCAGTTGAGGCCTGAAAAGTTGGAACCAGCTGAGGCTTGAAAAGTTGGAACCCGATAAAACTATGTAGTTTATGCCATACAAACAAATATTGCAAACAAAATAGTCTCAAATATAAAAAATTAAATTGTTGGAACTTAGATGTGTTGTATGTAAAATAAATTAAAACAAGAAATCTAAATAAAAAATAACATTAGACTACAAGACATGACAAAATTAGATCTGTAACAGAATATTTTATCAATCTGAATGTTCTGTACATGACATTTTATGTGAATGTCTATCTTTTCTATTTAATCTTATCCATGTGTAAACATGAATAACAATGCTCTAGAGGGAGGAGAAACTATTATGGAAGGCGAGTCAACTGCTGTTCCATGTGTGATTATCTTCTGTTGGGTATGGATGAGTTGCATCTCAATATAATGGGCAGTCATAGCCCTTAGGGTATAAGGGGGTTTCTGTCACACAAAAGACAAGAACAGAGTTGACATTGAGCTTCTACTACATCATGTGCCAATATGGGTATTAGCATGGAAACTTTTGTAAGACCAAATAAGACTCAACTGGTTAAAAGGTTGGTTAAGCCGTGTAGTCAGCAAGCTATTTGCATAGCCCACGTATTAAGCAGTATCATATCGGTGGGCTGTAATAGTTATAAAATTGTGAAAGTGGTTCCTGCTTCAACCAATGCCGCACCATTTTGTAAAAAGCTTGGTTTTGTATAAGCATTGATTCACAACATTCAAAAATGCTTTTTCTAAACAAAACTCCAAAAAGCTAAAAACAGATAAAATTTTGGAAACATGGCATGCCTAACCAATCTAATGGGTTCCAAAGCAGGACAAATTGCTAACTGAGGGAGATGGTTCATAAAATTGTGAAAGTGATTCTTGCATCGACCAATTCTGCACCAGTTTGTAAAAAGCTTTGTCTATATAGAGTTAGACATCAACCACAACATTAAAAAATGCTTTTTCTCTAGCAGAAGAAAACCTCAAAATACCTGTTGGCGTAACAACTAGCACCTCTAGAGTAAGAGTTGGTACGGATAGCTATGCACAGTACGCAATGAGTGCTCTTCAAATTAGGAGGGGAAGCTCCCTCGTTGTGCTTGACAAAAGTGCTTTGAAAAGGAAAGTAAACTAAACTAAGTCCTGTCTTTTTGTTTCAGCTGTAGAGGTACAAGGCTTTCTCGAAAACTATATATGTTGCAGCTGAGTATTTTCTGGTTTCGCAGACTACTAACTACAACTATGCCAATTACTTAAAATCTATCCAGTTTCCTCAAGAAAAACAGAGCATGAGGGAATGGAGCAAGGTTTGACTATCAGACGATAAACGAGTATAGATTCTCAACTTGAAGGCAAGGTGGCACATCTATCAGCTCAATCTAAACACGTTTATTGGTAACAACATCACACGATAAACTGAATACGGATTCTCAACTTGAAGGCAAGGTGGCACAACTATCAGCTCAATCCGAACAAGTTTATTGTTCACAACAACACACGATAACCAAGCGCAGATTCTCTACTTGAAGGCAAGGTGGCACAACTATCATCTCAACTGAACAAGCTTATTGAACACAAAATAGATTTGATCTAACTAAGGAAAGAATTCACCATCACAATTGCATGAAACCCTATGTGGCATAACAATTCATATAACAGTAAAGTGCATGAACAGATACAGAATGAGCAATATTGAAGGCAAGGTAGGCACAACATATATTCCCTCTCGTGCAAAAGTTATTTACAAATGAGCAAAAACTCTTATTTATAGACATCGAAGGTGTAGGGAACCCTAAAATCACCTTGAGTCAATCAATTCATGCCTTGCAATGCATGCAAGATTTATTACTAAACCCTAATAAAGTAAACTATACAGTTAACCGAAAGCTACCATCGCTAACCAGGTACATCTAACCTAAATGGACAATGTGCAAGCATGCACGCCCTTATTTTAAGAAGTTAACTTGACACTACCCCGAGTTAATTGGAAACCCTAACCCTAACTCCCGTGAAGATAATTCCAAGGAAGAGATAAGCAGTGTGAAGTCAGCAAGTGAACTCAAGACTGAAGTGGAGTTAACTGCTGCTCATGACTCAACCCTCAAAACTAACTGCAGGTTCCAACTGGCAGATCACTCCATGTCATCTCGGTCTAACACTTCGACCAAGAACTCGTCAATCTCTCTGTCATCTGGCACTTTGATGCTATCCAAAACAACAGTCTGTTTCTTAAGTTCTCTGCCACTTTCCTTGACTGTATGCATGCCTTCTTTAACATCTTTAGTCACCTTTCTGAAACTAGCTGAAATAATTGAAATATTCTCTAATTTAGCCACCATAGGATCTCCTTCAAGGTTATCACGAATCAGTTTTACGAATTCAGCTTGTACTTTGTCCAATTCAATATACGTGCCATCCTCAAGAAGATAATGACATGGAATTTGAACAACAAAACCACTGACAAGTGCAAGTGCTCCAACCACATCATCTTTCAGTGAAAACAACTTGGTAGAGATCTTTTCACATATCTCCATTTTGAAAAGGTGCTGCTCTCTCCAAGTAAATTTTTTTTCTTGATCTTCATCATTCTCCAAGGCATCGTATGCAACAGAAAACTGAGATACAAGAACACGATCCTTGGCTAAACTCTCTGCAACTGAAATCTCGAGCAACTGAATACCTTGATGAAGCTTATGTGCATCACTCCTCAATTGATACAAATCCGCTAGAAGATGTCGACCTGTAGCAACTAAACTTTCAATCCAGTTGTCCAAAAGTCTACCATGACTGACTAATGGATCTAGCTTTTGTTGTTCTGCAGGTGTATTCTAAGGAAGGACAGGCGCTCTACTCGAATTTCCATGAACAAGATCAGAAATATATTGACGAAGTTGACTATTTTCAGCCTTAAGCAATGCCTTATCCTCTCCATCCTTCGTGATGCGTTCTTCAAGATTATTGGTGACAATCTTAAGAAGAGTCACGTCTGTCTCTCGAGTGGTCCTGCCAAGATTTGCCTTAGTAAAAGTAAAGTCACCAACTTCGACTTCATCTAGGCTCTTACCCTTTGGAGGAACAACAACTTCTATAACAATCTCTGATTCTGGAGTCTTCTCAATATGCACCTGTTTCTTGATTTTCTTGTTCGACCTTTTCTGATAAGGCTCACTGAACTCAAATAAATCAAGGTTATACGAAGGTTCTTGCCTCTGTCTCCCCAAAGACCTCTCGAGCCAACAAGACTGAACAATATCATCAATTCGAGGAGAGACTGTCCCTGATGTATTCACCTGTGTTGGCTCAGTTGTCTCTGATCCAACTCGAATTGGTATCTTAGGCTCCGAATCTATGTCAATAGGTTGCATATGCGGCAAACTAGGAGGCGAAACGTGAGGTTCAGCCTGAATGACTGTCTCTACTGGTATCTCAGGAACATTCTCAACTTGCTTCTGCTTCCTCTTACCAATAGCTCTCTTCCCCGTGTTTCCACTGAGTCTAACTCCTTCAGGAGGTATCACAATAGCCTTGACCCGAGGTCTTGACCTAGAAGTAGAAGGCAATGAAGAAAACTTCTCTGGCGGCTTTGTCACAGGAACTGACTTTCGCTTTCATTTACTCTCCAAGAACTGCTTGCTGGTCTTGATAACCAATCTAGAAACTTCCTCAATAGAAGTATTCTCCTTAGCATACCAATCTGGTGAACGAAGTGGCTGCCGAGCAATTTGATCTCTGACATATGAATTGAGAAGAACTTCTCCATCATCATCTGATAGACCATCAACATCTTCTGATAAGTAATCAGAGAGCTGAGTGATAGTGAGTCTACAATAGTGATGATGACAAACCTTGAATTCGTCTTCACAATTAGCCCAAAAATCTTCAAGTGCTGGCTTATGTGCAATCCCTCGCTCTAACCTGGTTGCATAATGACCCAAAGGATCATAGGAACACCTCTCAATATGAGTTTTAAGCTTGAATCTTTCTATCTCGGTTGACATAAGCTTGGCATCTGTTGCCGCACTGCATGTAAAAATCCCTAATGCAAATGGAAAAGTAGCTATAGTCTTATGACGATTGCGAAGAAAGAAATGAACATGTTGCATCTGCCTGAGAAACTCCATGAAGATGATCTTGTCTGAAGGATACCTCGGCAACATCAGAGGTTCTCCAACATATCCATAAACCCGGATGTATGTGAAAGTAGGGAATTGGATAAACCAATCCGCCCAAGTCTCCATCGCTGATTTCACCTCGACAGAAATATGAATGTGCATTTCGTTGTCAAGATCTCTAACTGTCCTCATAGGAAAATGATCATTCACTGCCCGGAAGTCTTGTTCAGACTTGGAGAACTCCAACTGAGGATAATACTCGTGAACACGTTGAACACTGAGAGTGCCATTAGTTTTTAAATGCTTATAGCTGCCTTGGAATGCAACTAAGTAAACCAAGTAAGATATCATATGAAACTCATGAAACTTGAGAAAATTAGTAATCTGTTGATGTAGGCAATCACTAATCAACATAGCCCAATCAAAATGTTCTGTGCCATCAAGAATTCTAGAAATAAGGTAAAACATCCATGATCGGAAAGTGCTAGCATCCTCTTGGCCTGTAACTCGATTGAGCAAAGTTATCAAAACAGCAACTTCATCCTTGAATTCACCACGGCCAACCTTTTTAGGCATGTTAGTCTTCTGAACTTTCAGCCATCTCTGAGCCAGCTTTCTCTACGAACGTTCTTGATCTCCATCCCATATCTTCTCACAGGCTTCAATAACCACAGTGAAGTTATCTGAACGCGGAGGAATAGCAAAACATTTCTCTATATCCTTTGGTTTGAGACTGCAAACAACCCTCCCATCAACTGATTTGATTTGTCGTGAAGATGAGTCATAATGCTTGATACAAGCAAGAACGAACTCGAGATCAAAAGTAGTAACTGGAATAGATGCCGCTGCCAACAATCCGGAACGCTCAAGATTCCTCAACGAATTGCTGCTAACACCCCCCAGACTGCTCAGATTAACCATTGGATAAACATGATTTAGGTTTGTATCTGAAGTTTTGACAAAATTATGCATAAGGGCCAATTTGATCTTATAATCAATGAGATTGAACTGCATTTTGAAAATGAAGACTTTTGATTGTAAAGTCGAATATAATACTTGAACAACTTTATGAAAAAACTGAAAACCTCTATACAAGGCTAAAAATAACCTAAGGCAGGAGAAATTTTCGAAATTTTTCTGAAACGTGGGTTTTGTACAAAATCAAATTCTAAGACAACCTAGATAGTTTGATTCTCGAAAAAATCTAAGACATGGGTTTTGTTGCAAATACTGAAATATGCGGACCCAGATGGTCAGATTCTGAATATATGTTGAATTTCTTTGACATGCGAAGAAAGTACCTAAGACGAGAAATAGAAGAAATAAGACAGAAGATAGAAAGTTTTGTTTGCTCTGCTTCTGAAGAATTCGCCAATCTCTTTTTTGAACTTGATGAAACCTGCATGCAAAGTGAAAACAAAGTCTTGAATCTTCTTCCTCTGAACAATCTGAATCCGTTGCTATGAAGAACGCTGAATTTTGACACCTGTAGCACCTTTAACTTGCTGCTCGCTCAAGAAGAATGTATATTTCAAAGCTTGTGATGAAGAAATAATGGACACCAATGCTTGAATAAATAGATTTTCATCATTGAAATTCACACAAAAGCATTAAACCTTGAAAAATGCGCTTGGCTTATGATTGGACCCCAATTTTAGTTAATTGAAACTAAAATGAACTAAATAAGGCATCATGCTTTAGGGCGTCCCTTTTCAGTCTTCAGTTGACAACACCATTTAAAGCATCATGCAAATTTGACTTCAGTTGAAAATCCTTGTTGAATTCGCCATACTTCAAAATTCATTAAATTCACGACTAAGAATTAAAGCGTCCCTTTTAGAAACTGAAGTTGACAAAGTGAATTCGCCATACTTCATGCTTTAAATCTTTAAAAATTCTAAATAAGGCGTCCCTTTTGAAAACTCCAGTTAACAATCAAAGGTAAATTCGCCAACTTCACAAAGTCAAAATTCATGCTTTAATTTAAATATGGCGACCCTTTTGAAACTTCAGTTGATAACAAGTGAAGTGCCAACTTCACAAAGTCTTCACAATTTCAACCAATTGCGCCATGCATGCAAACTCAAGTTGATTTTCAAGCATAAACTTCAGTTAAGTGAACATGCAAACAAGTTAACTCAACATGCAAAGTTGTTAACTGGACATGCAAACTAGTTAACTCGACATGCGAACTGAAAGATCACTCAACATGCCAATATATGAACTAGAGAGAAATCATTCAGTCTAACTGAAGTTAGAACTCAAGTTAAGGCGCACCAGTCAACTTCTTTCGAAAAATCAACTTTAACCTCTTAAGGCGTTTTCCAGACTTCGCCAATTTTCATGAAAATTTGGACTTAAACCTCTTTCGAGACCTCTGTTCATCCCCTGACACTGGCTGACTGACTCCACCGATTGGCTGGCTGACAGGTGCGTCGCAGAGCAGGACAAAAATTGATCAAAAGGTACCGTGAGACTGAACATCATAAAACTAACATCTGAAGGCTCAAAAATCCAAGCGCCCTTTTCAAGAACTGCTCTTTTTCTCAGTCTTAGCCATATTTTCTAATCTCGATCTCGTACGAAGGGAAAAACAAATCCTTCATAACTTCTGATTAACCAAGTTTTAGGACTGGATCTCAGGTTCACTGCGGAGCTGACTTCATTCTGCATGACAAGTGCAAAGGCGCATTTCTCCAGAAAACATCATCTAAGGGGTGAAAATCAAGGGCGCCATTTTGAAAAGTTGTTCTTTTTCCTCCAAAGATAGCCATTTCTGGAACTGACTAAAATAATACTAAAACTCCGACTGCAAGTTGCTGAGTCATCTTCTGACCTGACGGAGTCAGACAACGAAAAGCTGAACATAACACGGACAAATTGGATATTTGAGATCATCAAAAAGAAGGCATTAAAGGCTTGAAAAGCTCAGGCGCCTTTCTGAAAAAGTGCTCTTTTTTCCAATGTTAGCCAATTCTGGCTCTCCTCGTTTTGCGCTATATCTTCCGTAACTTGCACGAAACAGGTCCGTTTGACAAGCTTGATAGCCTGTTGTGAAGTTGACATGATGCCAGACAAATGTCTGCTGGAGGTGACAAACCCTAAAAACAGGATCTGAGCCCCTAAAAGATAGGGCGCCCTTTTGAAAATGTGCTCCCCTCTCCAGAGATAGAAAATTTTGATGATTTTCCTTCAGATTTTCACTTTTCTTAAATTTCTTCAGAAACAGACTGACATGACACTAACACCAACTCCATATTTAAAAACCCCAAAAACCACCCTCTGTCATCACTTTAACAAGATTAAGACTCAATTAAGCAAAATGCCTTAGTGAAGCAAAAATTTTGGTTTTGGGTACAACAATACCTAAAGCAGATAAAATTTTGGAAACATGGCATGCCTAACCAATCTAATCGGTGCCAAAGCAGGACAAATTGCTAGCCAAGGGCAATGGTTCATCAAGGTTCAGCTGGAAGACAAGTTTCCGTGTTTGCTTCATATACTTGAAAGTTGATACAACCAAGATTATTGCTTTTGAAGCACAGTTGAGTTATCTAGGTGGAAGCTGTACTTGTACAACTGGCCTTTGCTGCTTATACAATTGTACTGTTTAGCTATCCAACTAAACAGATTTTCCATATCCTTCATAGTTGCCTCGTAACTCATCTACCCCAGAAACATATGTTGTAAAAGTTATCTCAATCTGTTCCACTTCCATAGGAACCTGCTTGTTTCAAGAAAGTCATGAACTCCCTCATCTTTTAGCACCACAAAAAAGGGAAGCAATGGTACAAAAGTAATATTGGAAGGTTTTACTAATTTATGTTTCATCTTCTCAGAGATTATCCAAGACATCTTTGATGGCTCAATTTGTTTTCAGATTCATGCTTGTATTTTTACACGTTGTAAGGATTTTTTTAAAGGGACATCCATTCTCATGATTGTGTTACCCCAACTAAAATAAATGAGGCATAAACATAGCAAACTCCCATATTACACCTATGAGCAGTACTGCCATCTGAGAGCATCGGGCTTTTGAATGCTCTTTCTTCTCCATTCTAAATATAGAAAACAATGGGAGGAAGAAGACATTGGGGGCAAATTGTTGAAATAGTGGATATAATCGATTGCTTTTACATGGCCCTAGCAATCCAAAGATTTTGGATGACTTTCAGAGTGACATTCATCAGGTCCCTACTCAAGGATCGAAAAAGTATGTTCTACCCAGACATTTGAGGATTTTAGCAATCCTATTATTTGTTAGACATTTTTTCTCAAGTTTCTCCTTTGGGTCAAAGCTCCTCGGCCTCCTAAAATTCTAGTATTCTTTTGTGCGTTTCTGTTTTTCCCTAGAGGGCATGTTAGGAAACTTGATCCAGTGTATGTCTGTATTGGCATGCTTGTTCTGGAGTGAATGCATTGCTTGATGGTTGAATGTAAGTCTTCTTGCAGTATCTGCTTCATTGCCTCCTTTCTTTTATGAATAACAAAAGCATACCCTCTTCCAAGACGAGGATTGTTTTTCCCAACATTTGCTGCTACAATTGTCCTGATGTTATTAAATCATTTATGATGTGTATCATTATTTAATGGCATCCATTGGAGAAAAAATAAAACTGCAGCCTCTTTTATCAGCATTTTTGTAACTGACTTAATTCATTACTAGCAAACTTTACACTTCAATTGCCCACTTTGGAAAGTTTGTACTTTCATACCAAGGAGGTATAGTATTATTTCTGTAACAAATCCCTTTTGCGTTTGAATTCCCCCACTTTGGAAGATTCACCTCTTGTTTTATCTCCATACTAGCAAGTGGTTATGGGTTGGGTTGTTCTCTTTCAAGTTATTTTTCTTATAAGTTTTAATCTTATGCCTGCTTGAATAAATCTGCCTTTTTTATTTAGTTAGCTCTTGTTGTCTATGCTCTCATTAATGCCAACTTTCTCAACTCTTGCTCGGACATCTCTTGGATCACAGTTAATTTGATTTTTCAATCAACAAGCTTCGAAGATCCTCAGACACAAAGTAATAAAGGTTCAATAGCAAAAATGGCAAGCACTACTGCCATGAAACCATTTATCTCATTTTCGTTGCATAATGCCCTTTTCTGCAACACTATGTCAATCGCATTCTTAGGTGTTACACCTGCTATTTTGTGCTATACAGGAAAATGGCAACACAAGAGCATGGTTCTCAAGAAAGAGGAGACTGGAATAGGGAGCCTATCATACTGTTTTGGAATGTAGGATATAGCTTTTGTCATTGGGAGCTGGAACTATTAAGTACATAAATAGGCCTTCTAAGTATAGTGTTATGAAATAACTTGCACAAAGGAAGAATATAATATGAAATATGCTAGAAATATTTGATAATATTATGCCATTTCGAGGGGGCAATCTCCCAATCCACTTTGAGGGGGATAACTCCAATAGTCTTCACTACAAACACAATACTCAACATGATCATAACTACTAACCTATACCTCCTATATATACCATACTTATGCCCACCTAGGCTGACTTAGATACTTAAAGTATAACTCTTAGGATAACTTAAATACATATATATGATTATAAGAATGATTATGTAACTTATTTAAGAGTTAAGGTACCCACAATTCAATTTCTCATAAAAAAATACACACTATAGGGTTTGGGGCATAACATTGCCTCCCTCTTTACAAAAGAATTGTCCTCAATGCGTAAAATATTCATCATCTTCTTCTTCTATTGATTCTACTTGCTCTTGTTTTTGATCTTGCTCTTGCCCTTGCTCTTGCCCTTGTTCTTGTTCTTTCTCTTACTCTTGTTCTTGTTCTCTCTCTCTCTCTCTCTCTTGTTTTTGATCTTGCAATTGCGCTTGTTCTTTCTCTTGCTTTTGGTTTTTCTCTGTCGCTCGCTCTTGTTATTTCTCTTGTTGTTGTTCTTCTACTTCTTGCTCTTGTTCTACTTCATGTTCTTATTCTTGTTCTTGTTCTTTTTCTTCTTCTTTTGCTACTTATTGTTGTAAAGTTCTCGAAAAATAGTTTCATAATAAATCACAGAAATGAAATCCTAATGATATGAAATTTTTACTGTAGCTTACCAAAGCTTAGATCTCACTTTTCGCAGAAAAACCTCCAAGAAATTAGCTGATATGCAGCTTTGAGAGTGAATTTGTTGGAAACACTAATTCTGCAATAAATCACTTAGTTCTGCTCCAATTCCTCTGAAATTTGGACTATAGACACTTCAATGTATTCTTAAAATACCCTCTAAAAATCATAAAAACACAACTAAATTTGAAAGCCCAAATAAATTTGGCAGAAACCCTAATTCTGCAATAAATTGCTTAATTCTGTTCCAGTTCCTCTAAATTTTGATTGTAGATACACCAATATGTTTTCAAAAACCCTCCAAAAATCAGGAAAAAATTAGCCAAAACTTGAGAGACATGCACTTCCCAAAATGACCTCCAAAATTGAAAAAACTCACTTGCCTTCACGATGCCAAGATCATGCTCTTAATACCACTTGTTATGAAATAACTTGCACAAAAAAATAATATAATATGAAATATGCTGCAAATACTTGATAACGTTATGCCACTTCAAGGGGGCAACCTCTTAATCCATTTTGAGGGGATACCTCCAATAGTCTTCACTAAGAACACAATACTCAACGGCATGCTCTTAATACCACTTGTTATGAAATAACTTGCACAAAAAAATAATATAATATGAAATATGCTGCAAATACTTGATAACGTTATGCCACTTCAAGGGGGCACCTCTTAATCCATTTTGAGGGGATACCTCCAATCTGTGTCACAAGGTTTGGCGAACTTCAAGCTTGAAGTTCGAATTTCACCAAATCTGAAAGTTTTGTTTTAAATTCGTTGAAATTCGCCGTATTTCATCCACTGACATGTCGTCTTCTAATGTGCGCCAAAGGGTAATCAAAATGCAAGCACTGAGTTTTCCATCGATTGCAGGCAATTTCTCTGCGGGTGCCAGTGACCTTCACGTATATCCGCTACTTCATCGGGTCCCTGCAACCATAATATCCCTTGAATTTCCTTTGTTTCCGCACAGCGGGCAATATGTGTGGGCACGGGAGTTCTTGCAATGGTTCGCGCAATACCACCAATACCTACCTCACACTTGCACTATCTATTCTTCATGGGCTGGGTGTAGCCTCGATCCCACGAGGAGATCCTCGGTAGCTTGGAACATCATAAATCTTTATTTGCAGTCAGATTGCTCCGCGACAAGCATTTCGGTTATAACTCTGCTACCGTTATATTGTGTTTTGATATATTTTTAATATAATTTTATATGTAATAAATTATTTTTACTTATAAGTTATATATATGAGAAAAAATATATTATATTTATATATTATATTATAATTTATATATTATATATTATATATATAAGAAAATGTTTTGCATTATATATATTTTAGTATATATAATATTAACTAGTTTTTATATACTTGTAATATTATTTAATTTCCTTTAAATAATTTTGTGGATATATTACTTATATTTATAAAAATAAAAATAAAAATTACATAAGGTGAATTTAATCCGAATTTTTTACTTTTCGCATTTTTTCCTTGCCGAACTTCATCCGAATTTCAATGTTGCCGAACTCGAATTCGAATTCGAACCTTGTGACTTAGCCTCCAATAGTCTTCACTAAGAACACAATACTCAACATGATGATAACAACTAACCTATACCTCTTATATATACCATACTTACGTCTTGGATATCACCTAGGCTGACTCAGATACTTAAATATAACTCCTAGGATGACCTAAATACATATATATAATTATAATAATGATTATATAGCTTATTAAGAGTTAAGGTAGCCACAAGCTGACCACTCATAACAAAATACATACTATACGGTTAGGGGTATAACATACACACATCGGCTTTTGGATGTATTTTATGTAGAGATTCAAATGACGTGTTTATTTGTTATGAGAGAAACATCAAGGAATAATAGCTATCCTTAACTACAGAATATGAAAACTTTAGAGTAATTCAGAAGGTAAAATAATTTGCTGCTTTCCTGATAGAAAGACGTTGAGGGAAATGGGATTTCTCATCTATTTGTTTTAGACTTAAAAAAACTTGCTAGTGTAATCTTCAGATCTTGTCAATTAAAAGCTACACAGTTTGGATTAAACTGTAAATGCAGCACCATACTCATAATCTCAAAGCAAATTTAGAAGTCTCAAAATCACTTATATGGTGGCCAATGCCATAGTTCTAGTGTTCAGATACTTTCTGGTTCTTATGTTATTTGGTGAATATTTTTTTCCTACATTTCTATAATTGTACATTATATAGGCCATATTTCTTTAGTACGGTTTTTAAGGCTTAAAATTATGGTAAAATTTCCTCCAGTATTTTTTGATGGATTAGTGGAAGCGCTGAGAGTCTGATACTCGCATGTTTGATTACATTCTGTATAGTTATGCAATGTGTTAGAATCTTAATTATGCTTATTTTATATTATTGCTTGTTGTTTTTATTGTACATTCTTTTAAAAATTTAAATAATAATTAGTTATAATTTTAAAGATCAATTTTGTTCTTTTTAATTTCTTTGGATTTTGTTCTTGCCACACTGTGGTCATGTTATAGCCACACAGTGGAGTTTAATGCTATCCCTTATGTATTTGCAGGGCTTGTGAATTTAAAGACTCTGATCCTTGGCTATAATAACATTACTGATGCTGGTCTAGTACATTTAAGAGGTGCCCTCTCTATTCTCTTACAAAGATATTTGCTTGTTTCCCCATCATGTGTAAATTTCTAGAATTACAAATTTTGGTCACATGGACAAGTCATGGACTATATTTCAATTTATTGACAGTAATGGCTGATTAAATGGTTGCAATTAAATATTTGTTAAATAGAACAAAGTTGGATATGTTGATTTTTGTTACAGCTTTTGACATAGGACTTAGCATCTGATGTATGATGCCTCAAGCTTTAGGGTTATTTGGAATGCGTGCTTGCTAGATTCAAAATCAGCATTTGGTTGAATTTATATGTTCATGTTAAATGCTATTCCTGATTTCTTAATTTAACGTGATTTTTCTAAGTTACCCAAAACAGCTTCATGTAAGAGCTTGTCCCTAGTTTTTGAAATTAATTGTGGATGTGACAAAAGATACTAGGAAGGTGCCCTTTTTAACTCCAATTTAGGAAACGTTTGCTGTCCCCTTTTCAGCAAGTAGGGAGTACCTTCTTACTTAGATATTTTCTGTTGTTGTGTGTGTACTAGTAAAGTTAGTGCTATTATCGACCTCGCTGATATGCTCTTTTAAAGGAACAATTCATATCAGCTCAAAGTGTGTAGTTGGATGTAGTCGGCCATAGTTGATCATAGTCGGCCGTAGTCGGTAGTAATTTAATAAAACTATAGTTAGATAGCAAATATTTCATACACTTTATGTTACATGTTTCGGGAAACTAAGTCCTCGACTAGTTGGATTAGTTATAATGAAACATCATGACGGTTTGTTTCTTAACCACCGCCAACAACTATATGTACTTGGTTCATTTTAGTTGGGAGGGAACTATGCTATTATGCTGATAACATTATGCTATTGTATTTGTTGTTAATTGATGAATAAATACAATATCTTATTTTGTGCACTATGTGTTCGTGAATGATTTTTATACATGTCCTATGTTTCGTAAGTTTCATCTGTTTACTCTTGTAGTACATTACAGTTATCCCAACAAGTAAACATTTGGCGCAATTGCCTAAGTGAACTTGGTAAAATTACCCAGATGAGAGAATGCTGTTGTAATGGGTCAACTGACCAAGGAACCGGTGCAAGCAAACGAATTAGGGAAGACACGCTGACAGAGGATTTGGTGAACCTATGGAACATCTCGTTGAGGGATCACGTATGGAGGGAGGCTCTCAAGCGAGAGATCCCTCAGTTGGTCATCTGGGATAGACTGCACGTCAACCTAGAGTTTGATCGTCTCCCCACGATTACCAAGGTTGCTTGCATGTCGTTACATCATACTTCAAGATTTTCAGGTAGAGAGTGACCAAGAACGCCGAATACAACAAATACTACAACAGTATGAGGAAAGAAGCAAATGGGAGGAGGAACGCAACACTAGTTGAAGGCGTACTCCCGACAATTAATGCTCGTATGACCCAATAAGAACAAAAACTGAGTACCAAGCAGGCAAGAAACTCCAGAGGAAAGAATATGATCACTTATACTTAAGGAACAAGAAACTAGACGAAGAAGACTAAAATAAATTGTCGAAGAAGCAAATGATGTTCTTAATTAAATAAATCAATCCATTGCTAAGTTACACCAAAACCTTGCCAAGGAAACCAATGAAGGAACCTTCAAGACACTGTTTGTAGTAGATAAAGAAAAATTTAAAAATGATGAAAATGAACTACTAAAAGAACTTGAAAACAGTATAAGCTACATTCGAGTTGTTCATATCGGACGATGAGGGATCGAGAATTGGAGGATCCGAGCCAAAGACCCTTAGACAGAGGGAGTCCCGAAACGAACCCTAGGGGAGTAAAGGTGTAGAGGATGTTGAGAGGGGACGTGTTGTTGACTTGTACATGGCCAAGAGTGCAATAGAGGCACCAAAACGTCAAGGGAGAATCCAATCAGGTCCAACGTACGAAGAGGGCATCGGGGAAGAAACATGGTGACTCTGCTAGCTAGTTTGAGTGTGGAAAGGTAGAAGCTACCGAAGTTCACGAGGAATGTTTCAAAGGATCCAATACATCATTGCAAAACATGCGAGACAATATGAATAGCGAATGGGCAGGATGACGTGGATTATTGGCTACAAGCGTTCCCAGTGACACTGAGAGGCATAGCCATAGATTGGTGTATGAAACTTGAAGTAGCATAGAAAGTCTCATGGCGAGCATTGAGGAGAGCATTTGAGGAAGAATTCAAACTTCTTAGGGATGACAATGAAATAGTAGCAAAAATTTACAACATGAAGCAAAGAAAGCATGAAAACGTATGAGCCTATAATTGTAGGCTGAAGGAGTTGCTGGTGAAACTGGAGACTCAGCCCACCGATGGTTTGAAGAAACGATGGTTCATCGAAGGGCTGCTCTTGTTGTTGAGGAAGAAGATGAAGGTCATACCTCCATCATCGTACGTCGAAGCATACAATCGGGTGATGAATTTAGAAAGTGAAAACAAAACAGCCTCCCTAGGGAAGAGGAAGATAGATGATGAGGAGGGTACAAATGATAGCAACAAGGGTGAGTCAAAGACTGTACAAGCACTAAGGAGAGACATGATAAGAATGACGAAGGAACTGAAGGTCAAAAAGGAGAGTTCAAAGGAGTCCAAGGAATTATGGTGTACCGAATTCAAAACAGAAGGTCATACCAAGGCAAACTACCCTAAGAAATTGTTCTGTTACATCTGCCAAGGTATGGGACACTCCATCAAGGAGTGCCCGTACAATCTAAAGACGAGAAATGCACAAGTAGTCTTCGCACAAGGAGAACAGGCAACCTCGCCCAACACACCACCGAAGCCCTAGCATAATAGCAATGCATTCCCTGGAGGTTATCGAAACAACAAAAGTCCGAGAAACAAAATCTAGTACGACAACAAGGGTAGACACATGATACAATGCCGAAAGTGCAATGAATGGCGTCACTTCACTAGGGAATGTCAAAACAATCAAGGTACGGGAGGAAGATTCTGTAAGTGGTGTGGACCGGGCGATCACAAAGACACCAACTGCTCGAAGCAGAAAAGCATAAATATGTTGGAGGTAGCTGACGAGGAGGTCCTGGTGATCACAAGAGCACAGGCAAAGAAAACTACCTATCCAAACCCTCGTATGGAGAAGGAAAGACTTCGAGAAGCCAAGGTGGAAGTGGAAGAGGCAATAGCCAAGGAATGAAGAATCTCCAACAAGGTAGCCAATGTGTCGTTGCAGTCAGAGTCGGAAAAGAACATAGTACATATGGAAATCATGGGGAGGAAACTCTCCAATACCATTGTCGATGTCACTCAACGAAGACTCTGGAGTAAACGTACTACCAGAAGAAACTTGGAAGTGTTTGGGGAAGCTAACTCTTTTGCCCCCCACATTTCACTTGGTAGGCGCAAATCAACATCACATCAAACCTCTTGGTACATTGATGGCACAAAGAGTAATGATCAGAACACAACAGTCCCTGTTGAACTTTGTCATCATCCCACTGCAGAAGAAGGCGTACAACGCATTACTCAAGAGAGGATGGTTGATTGCTGCCAAGGCAGATCACAACTAGAAGCGGAACACACTCGATTGAAAGCAACAGGAGGAAGTATGTCACCGACCTAAAGAACCAAGCTGTGAGTGAAGAGTTGGCATCCTCTGGATTATAATTTGACGGGGGAGAGTCAGATGCAAATGAGGGAAGGAAGGCTATGGAGCCGAACGATAAAGGCGTACTTGAACTTGAGAGTTGCTCGGAGGACGAGACGAGTTCTCTCAATGGACTATTCCATTGCCAAATGGAAGATTATGAGGTGTTTCATCGAGAGTGTAACATGTTGCATATTGGAGAAATCCAAGAAGTAGAGAAGGGCATGACCAACCCGACAATTCCGGTCGAGTACGGAGAGTACAATGAGGAGTAGCAGAATCAGATGATATGCCAGCCCACAAGTTCGAATGAGATAAAATAGTCAAGTACTAGGAACCATGGGTGAAAAAAGTGAACCTGGGGGATGAAGACAAACCAAAGACAATCTTGGTCAAAGATGATGGAGACCTAGCATTGAAAGTGTTGGAGTCGGAAAATGGAAAAAAATATATGGAGGGAGTTGAAAAATAGAAAAAGTGGGAAAATTAGAAAGATGGAGTTAAAAATGGAAAAAATCGATTTTTTTTTAAAGAAGTTGAAAATAGGAAAAAAAGAAAAAAAAAGTGGAATAGTTAAAATTTCAAAAATGAAGAAATTGGAAAAAAAGGACGAGAAAATAAAAAATTGGAGAAAAATAAAGGAGAAGAAGAGAAAATTAAAATAAAAGAGAAAAGTATTATAATTGGGAAAAATAAAATACAAGGAAAAAGAGAATTATTAGAAAAATAAAGACAAGAAAAAATATTTAAATAAGAAGTATTATTAAGGTTCAAAATTTTAAGAGGCCTTTAAAGCTCGTACGACCATGCAGAAATCAAAAGACATTGATTGAGGGCAAAAATTTGCATCAACAAGTCTTCAAAATAAACCCGTACACCGTATGGGAAAGGGTAGAAGTTGCATTTGGAAAACTTGTACGAGAGTCTGGGAAAAGTTGGGAAGGACAAAGCACCAATGGAGCATGACATTGGAAGAATCTAATACGGAAAATTCACCAAGACATTACATGACAGGAAGAAGGCATTAAAGGCATACAAGCTTGCATCGTACAGAACCAAAGTTGGGGAACATACATAACACGTCTTCACAAAGACACAGTGCAGAGCCATGGTGAAGGTATAAGGCGACAATATTACCAAGACTCATTGTAGAGAAATACTTAGGAAGACACCATAAGGCGGGCAATACACATAAAGGAAGACCTGCACGGGAATGGCAAAAGAATAATAAGCAAACTACATTGTATGCAAGGCATAAGGGGGAGTCGAATAGGGAAGGAAGCTAGGAGAGAAAACAGCAAATGGCAAGACCACGCATTGCATAAACTTTAAGGATTAACAAATAGAAGTAGCATCGTACGGCACAAGAAGCAAAGTTGGCGTCGTATGAAAACCATACAGAAGGATTCACAGACAATAGCATAGAATTGCACCCCATGTTGAAAGGAAAATTATTGGCATAAATGCAACATGCAATGTGTTCATCTGTAATATCCCTCGCCTCATTCTGAAATGTGTTCTTCAATGGGGTCTCTTTTGTGGGAAGAAATAGAGGAAACTTCTTCTTGGGTAGATGGTGTCTGTATGAAAGGATGTGGGGCGGCCACTATTGATGGAGATGCTATAGGTGGCTTCCCTAATCCTTCTTTGGCTAAGGATGATATCTTAATTTTTCTCTCATCCACAACATCATCTTTTTCTTTATCTGATTTTTTCCCCATTTTTTCTCAAACTTTTCCTGATTTTTTCACAAAATCTTATACTTTTGGTTTGGTGATTTTTTCCCCAAATGATTTTTGCTGCTATGGTACTAATCATTTATGTGAGATTATGTTCTAACCTTTTTCTGGTAAATTCATCCACTTGCTAATTAAATCTGAAAGCATTGGACTTTAAATACTTGCCTATATCCTGTACCAATTAGACTTGATTTCTGGAATTAGGAGAAGACATGTAGGGCCACTGATTGAGAGGGGAGACTAGATGTATTGCTTTTAGTGTGAAATTTATACACTTAAGGTATAATAGGTTTTAATTTGAATTTATTTTTTAATGCCTTAACTTGGAGTTATGTAATGTATTTTGAAATTTGATATTGTAAGATACTACTTTTCAGGGTTGACAAATTTGGAGAACTTAAATTTGGACTCATGTAGAATTGGAGATGCAGGACTGGAATGCTTGAGAGGTTTATTTCTTGATCTCAATGCTGTGATTTATTATGAAAAAATGTTCTGTTTCTTTTGTTTTTTCCAATTTAAAAATTTAATGCCTTAGAATAACAAAGTATGCTTTGTTTTAAACATAGGACGTAGCTGTTTTGGAATTTTTAATGAGTTTAAATCTGCATGTGTGTTGTATATATATCTTGTTTTGCTTCTTTGGATCTTGAAATTTATTTATTGCAACATTCTAGAATCTAAAGTCAAAAGAAAATTGAAATTGGTCATACTGATTAAATGATCCATGCTACCTTCTTGTTGTGCAAATCCTATAGGCATTAAAATTCATTTCGAGATTGAATTCCACAATAATCATAGATATCCTGTGAAATTATTTAAAATTTCTAGATACTTTGTAATGTGGGCGAACATAATGTTATATGGTCAAAGCAATGCATTTAGATTTTCCTATTAAAGAATTTTCTCAAAATATTTTCATCTTCTTGTCATATACAGCCCTGCATTTCCTTTGCTCTAATGCACAATGTAGTAAAAATAAAAATGCAAAGCCAGTTAATCCTGAAGGTTGCCTTCTGAAATCAACATTGGTTAGCTGAATACTGAGACATCTAGAGTGGTCTGATTCTGGGGGTTCTCTCATTTGTTGAGGTCAACATCATGGAGCATATTCAAGGATGAAGGCTGCAAATTGTTTTGATGTATAGTGTTTGAACAATGGATTTGTAAATCTAAAGAAAGGCTTTGCTGCATTTGGTTAATTGATTGGCCTGATTGTTTGATAGACCATTAAGTTAGTCCCTACCATACATATGGGGGATTCAAATGAAAACCCTTCTAAAAAGGAAAATAGTTGCATGTACTTGCACACTCAAACATGTACTCATTTGTGTGTATGCTTACATGTATATACCCAATATATTTTTAGCGGTTCAAAGTTATCTGATTTCTTTCATTGAGTTTGTGATCCACACACTACCATGTAAGTGCATGTGCCAACCTTAGACATTTTCCCAACAATGAATAACCTTGTGCAGAACTTCTTGCATCATGTGCATGCTTGGAACCATGTTGCACAACTTAGAAGTTACTCCCTAGCTTGTGCACAAGTCTTAGCATCATTTGCCACTTGTGCAACATTAAGAATTGTGCCGCATAGCTTTGCTAACAATTCAGTTCGTCTTTTGCACCACACCTACATTCTCATGCCTTAGTGCACATAGGGCACACAATTTAGACTACATCACAAACTGTTGCACAACATTTCAAGGCACCAAACAACAATTCAATGCACCTTTTGGAGCTGTTTCTTGACACACCACTTGTTAGCACAACGTGTGACCAAAATTCTAATCATTGGGAAATGAATCATCACAGATGGACATTCAACTTCCTTGATGTTCTTTGTCTTCATGATCTGGTAGTCTATAAATGTACATTTTTAGCATTAATGGATAGGCAAGCACTAGATAAGATGGATAGGAGTAAATACATCTCTTTGAGAGTATGCCATGTACAAAACATGCAGATTAATAAAATGGTTTGTTCTAGTTTTCATGTTCTATTTTTTCTAATCCTTTGTCTTCCTAATTGCTTTTGTATGCTCTCAACACATCTGGGTCCTCATCTAGAGTATTGTCCCCTAAGGCTCTAGGAAAATTCACCGCCAACAATTCACCAATGGAAAATTCACTGTCAACAATTCACTGCGGGAAATTCACCGTCACCAGCAATTCACCCCCATGGAAAATTAACCGCCAAAAATTCATGCAATTAATTTTTCGCATGGTGAATTGTCATGGCGGTGAATTTTCCGTCGGTGAATTGCTGGCAGTGAATTTTCTGTATGCCGTCCCCTAAACCACATGGGATCTAGATTATTGGTATTAGAGCAGTTTGTCTTGTATGTCTTATGAAACAAAATTGCAGTATTTCATAATTAGGAACAAACCAAGGGATCCATCAAATCACCTTCTAAGTTGTATTGGACAAGTTTGGATGGTAGAAGAGTGAGATGCAGTCCACTCAGTGATTAAAGAAGAAATTGCAAAGGCTTTTCGATAACAATGCACATTTTTGTTCAGCTAGTTCGTAGAAGTCTTCAAATGGGTGGTTCGATTGCTGCAATTGTCAAGTAAAGTGGTTGAGTGCCCCCAAGATTTCAAGTGGATATATATGTTCCTGTTTTAGATGGTAAAATAGATGTAGATGTTGTAGACAATTGGTTAGTTCAGTTAGAGTCATATTTACCTGTGAATAACTTTTCAGATGAAGAAAAGATAAGGTTGCACTTTTGGAAGTTTCTTTGCTTGTCAAGAAGTGGTGGCAAGTGCAAAGGCTTGGGAGGAGGACCATGCATAAGAAAGATTTGAGTCAATCTGGTAGAATTTCTTGGAAGTCTTCAAGGATGAATACTGTCATGAAGATATCTCTGATGACTGCTATATTTAGTGGCAACAACTTTTCCAAGGACATACTAGTTAGTCTGTGTTTGCACCGATGCCTTACACAACCTCTATGTAATATTTGAGTCTAAGCAACATCGCTCTATGTAATATTCGAGTATAAGCAACATTGAGTCCTCAAGTATCACAGTGGCCCACACCCATTCATTCCTTCCAACTTGAAGCTGGCCAAGGTCAAGGCAATGGGAGAAACCTATTAAAGATTTAAGGGAAAGAGAGGTAAATTCCCTATACCAAAGAAGAAACCTTCAAACAAGAGCAAACCATCCAAGACAGGTAAATGGTATGACAAATATAAGTCCAACAACGACTCTAATGCTATTCATCCTTTCCATGAGGAGCTAGAATGTGATTCCACCAATTGATTCTAGTGATATAATCCTTGGGCATCTCTACCTGCATTGTTGCCAAGTTGTTTACACCATAGCAGCAAAAATCTTTTGGGGAAAAAATTAGCAAACCAAAAGTATAAAGATTTTTTGAAAAAATCAGGAAAAAATCGGATTTAAAAAAAAAAAAAGGTAAAAATTTGTAGAACAAGAGATAAAACTATTTTTTTTGAAATTGAAAGGCATTCCCATAGCGAGATATAGAGAGCAAATAAAATAAAGAGTTTAACTAATGAATTGTATAAAATAGATTTTTGTAGTTTATATTGATATCGCTGATTACATTGCACTGCACATCTTTCAAACCCAAATAATTACTTCACATTCCATAACTAGTAACTAAATTCATATTTTCAAACAGTTCACTGCCTTGTCTATGCTACCACATTTTTCATACATGTCTAACAAAGCATTTTCTCAAACAGTTCACTGCCTTGCTGCTATGGCTAAAAGCCTAAAATAGGTGCATTCGAACAAGCTATGGATGCTTCAAAAAAATCTATCAAAGCATAATAGTAAGCAATAGCATAGACAAGGCCGTGAACTGTTTGAAAAAATGCCTCAAAGAAATGTGGTCTCATGGTGATGGAATGCCATGACAAGTAAATAGCAATAGCATAGTTAAGGCAGTGAACTGTTTGAAAAAATGCCTCAAAGAATGTAATGTCCCCATTTTGGCACTACACTCTTCAATAGGATTTAGCCTATTTTCGGAAATCCGTAGGCTAAGCTGAGGTGGAAAATTAGGGTTTCCTCTTTCAAATATTGCTCAGTTGGCGTTCAGAGGATGTTGTGCAGACTTACTATTTATAGCAGTTGCTATTTTTAGCAAGTCTATCTTTTGGCAGTATCTGTCTAGCAGCAGTTCAATCCTTTGCAAGTTAGTGTTCAGTTTGGCTATCTGTTGTTTTGATGTGAACTTACTATTTATAGCAGTTGGCTATTTTTAGTAAGTCTAAATTTGGCAGTAGCATCATCAGCAGCTCAACTCAAGTCATCTTGCTATCCATCAGTTTCAGTATTGGCATTGGTTTTGGTTATCTCCATGGACTCAGTTTTTATACTTAGTCAAATTTCTTGTTTCTCAGTTGTACCCCACGCCTAGGAGTAATAACTTCATGTTGTTTTTAAAGAGGGGCCATTAAGGGGGTCAATTGTGCATTTAATAATTTATTAAATGCTTATTTGTTGCAAAGTGAAAAAAGAGGTTGAGTAATATTATATTATTTCAAAAAGTAAAATGCAAAAAGGTGGCATCCCTTTTGGAAGTTGAAGTGATTCAACTTCTTGGAATTTGAAGAGTTCTTGTTGCTTCATTTGCCAATTGAAGTTTATATATTGCTGCTGTTTGAAGAGTTGATTATGCATATTTTTGAAGAGCAAAGTTACGCTGCTGGAATGAATCCAGAATCCGGCTAAGGGAAAGCTTAGCAAATTTACTCCATTCTTCCGGCCTGCAACTATGGTTCCCTAGGTGGTGGATTGAGAGTGTGCTTCATCCAGAAGTACATATTGAGCATTATTGTGGAGTTTTGGTGAGATATTTCTAGTTTTTATGTTGCTGGTTTATCATGGCTGAAAGTGATTTTTGTATATAGCTTTTAGTATGAATTTTATTTGGTTCTGGGTATTTGATCATTGCATTTCTATAATAGAGGCGACCATATTTGGAGGTTATTAAAGTTTAATTCCAAGTTTCAAATTTTATTAAGCAAAATCGCCCTTGCAAGGAGGCCGTACCTTTTTGGAGAGTATCGGGATTCGTGCATAAATTAATGGTTGAGTTTAGATGCTATTTTATCATTGTGAATTGGGCGCCAACCTTCTCAAGAGCTTTTGCAAGCTATATTTCATCTTCTGGAGGTATTGTGAAGGAGTTGTGATTATTTTTATGTGTTTTCAGTTTGCTGATAATCATTTCCAGATTGCTGATTTTTATATCAGTTTGCTTCAGTATTCAGATTTTGGTTTTAAGCTTCATTAATTGAGAGGATATCAAGTGGAAAAATCTTCTATTTCATTGTGCTTTGTAAAGATTGTAATAACACTTGAAAATTGCAGTTGTTTATCATTGTAAGACTGTAAACAGTAGTACTGTTCCAGTCATTTAATTAGCTGCAAAATCTTATGATTAATCTCTCATATATGTAACCCCTGGATGGTTTACCGCCAGTGTGGATAAAGAACATTCTAGAAGCTTATCTCTCTTATTTGCAGCTATTTCTATTCATTGTAAAGCTAGTTAGTAGTACTAACAGCTATTTCATTTTATTGCTGCAATTTATACTTGATTACACTCCCACAATTGAGTGGTTGAGTTTTAGAATAAACATCTTTCTTGATTGTAAATTCCCCCCACAAAATAAGTGGTTGTGTGGATAGTATTCCCCCCACGTTAATAAGTGGAAGAGTGGATTTAAAGGCTGGCTTGCCGCCTAATAATTGTTGTAAACTCACCCACTGAATAAGTGGAGTATTCCCACCGCTTGTGGATGCCTGCACTGCAGATGAATTGTACTTTCAGCTCTGTTTATGCCTAATGATCCTTTGACCATATGCTATCACCTCGCCCACATTGGGATCTTGGTGAACATTCTTGGTTAGAGTTATTTTCTTTGCTGGTTTACATTTTGGAGCTAACGCTAATCAGTGTTTGGTTGCTGATTTGAATGTTAATTTTGGGAAAAAATTAAGGGGAATATTTCAGAAATGTGGTCTCATGGTGATGGAATGCCATGACAAGTAATAGCATATATAGTCAAGGCAGTGAATTGTTTGAAAAATGCCTCAAAGAAATGTGGTCTCATGGCCATGAATGCCATGAGTAGCAATTTACTTGTAGCACATATATTTTTTCAAACAGTGCCTTGTTATGCTACCACATTTTTCGCATATCTACCAAAGCATTTTATCAAACAGTTCACTGCCTTGCTGGTATGGCTAAAAAGCCTAAAACAGGTGCTTTTAACAAGCTATGGATGCTTGGAAAAATCTATCAAAGCAGAGAAAAATAGATAGAAGTCAAGGATGAAAATGCTTCAAAGAAATGTGGTCTCACAGTGATGGAATGCCAAAATCATAGCAATTTGCTTGTCATGGCATTCCATCACCATGAGACTGCATTTCTTTGAGGCATTTTTCAAACAGTTCACGCCTTGTCTATGCTACTACATTTTTCATACATGTCTACCAAAGCATTTTATCCAACAGTTCACTGCCATGCTGCTATGGCTAAAAGCCTAAAATAGGTGCTTTCAAACGAGCTATGGATCTTGGAAAAAATCTATCAATGCAGAATAGTAAGCAACAAGCTATGGTCTCATGGTTTTTTTTTTGTGTGAAAATCAGCGCGATTTATTTGTGTTTTTTTGCAGGTTTTAAATGCAATTTTTTGGCGATTTTGCAGTTTGAAACGGGAATTTTTTTTTTTTTGGTCAACAATTTTCTCAAAAAATTGGGGAAAAAATCGTACAGCCTGCTGATTTTTTAAAAATCTCGATTAATCGGGATTTTCTGCAGATTTATGCTTCTATGGTTTACACAACCAATCCATGGAACATCACTATATTGGTGAGTGGTAAGAGATATTGGATGTGAAAATTGATTCCACAAATCAAATAGGCTGTCCAACCTCCACTCTAGATTGCACAAGTTTCATAAAATACAATTGGGATGATTGTTCAAGAAGGGTTGAATGATTTGTGCACTATTGTGCAAGCACTTGTGTTAGCCTCAAACACTTGCCTGATACTACATAACCTAATGTGCCGCTTCTTGCACTATGTGCCATGCACACAATGCTTGGAACCATGCTGTGCAATTTAGAAGTCACTTCCTAGCTTGTGCACAACAGTTTGCATCACACACTTGTGGAATATTAAGGGTCACGTGTAACTTTGCTGATAATTTTGTCTATGTTTTGTACCACACATTACATATAGGGTTACATATAGGGCTGAACATCACACAATATTTGAGAGCATCACACAACAATTCAATACACCTTGTGCAGCCATTTTATGACATGCTACTTTTCAACATAATGCATGACCAAAATTTTACTATTGGGAAATGAAGTATCACACATGGAAGCTCAATCAATCTAACATCTATAACGGCCTTTGACTCCATGCTTATGTAATCTATAAATGTCTATGTTCCATTGAGTTTCTAGGATGGGGACAATAGGGGATAGGGAGATGCATTTCTTGTTGGCAGATGGTCAGCGCTCCCCTCAGGATTTGCGACATGGCTTAACCACCTCTCGTGGATCCGTTAACTTTGGCGGTTGTATCAAGCATTAATAGGTTGACCTTTTGGTGCAATGACAACAGTGGGGCCGAGAATTGGTATCAAAGCCAAAGGTACGGGTTCGAATCCCCTCGGGTAATGCTGAGGGGGAGATTGTTGGCAGATGGTCAGCGCTCCCCTCAGGATTGGCGACATGGCTTAACCACCTCCCGTGGATCCGTTAACTCTAGTAGTTGTATTGGGTTTTAATAGGTTGACCTTTTGGCACAACAACAACTTTGGGGCCAATCGTGGAGGCCATTTTTGAGGGATGATAGGGGACAACAATTTAAAAAATAGAGAAATTTTTGAGGGACAATGGGGGACAGAGGGATGCATTTCAAGGATGGCTGGAGCAGAAGGCCTTGTTTTGAGGGATGATAGGGGACACCAATTTAAAAAGTAGGGAAATTTTAAAAAATATAGGAAATTTCAATTATTCATCTATACAGCATTTATCATATATATTATAGAATCATGTTACATAATATTAGAGCTGAATTAAGAATTCACATGAGAGTTACACACAAATAAGGGTAATATAAAAACATATGATAAGGCATTCACTATATTGCTTATATAACCATATTATGAATCATTTCAATGTCTAATCATTTGAGTTTTCATACAATCTCTTTGGGCTATTAGATTCAGTCTTTTTAAATGAAAACTTGAACCTAACTACATTTGAAAATAAAAAAGTCCTTTCTAATATTCATGTTAAGATTCTAGATGCATCTTACAAAACATGTATATCATGATAAGAGTCATAAAATAATACCAGGAGCCAGATTGAATTCTAAGCTTGGTTGGGTAAGAATATTTCTCTACTCAGCCACAGATTGAACTTTTAATGAATACAAAATGACATTTCAAAGGAAAAACTTTGACAGAGAAGATACTGGCTTTTTCTATATTATAAGCAGTAAGAACATTGGCAATGATTCAAAGATATTTAATGTGCTAAGACACATATTTTGAAAAGCTGGTGCAGTCTTAGTCGATTGTTATCAGTCAAGGAAGTTGGTGTATTAGTGGGTTCGTTGGACTTACTATTTCTAAAAAGATTTTCTGAAGACCATCAGATGCAGATACCTGCAATGGGAAAAACTTAAACCCAGCTTTCTCTCGATTTAATAAATCATACACTCAGCTGGCGACTCTTGCAACATTTCTTAATGAACATTCAGTGGCCTTTTGAGGCCATTATGTGTAGATTATCTTACCTAGATATTGAATCAGAGAAATTTGAAAGTATTTCTGGTATATTCCATGACATGATAATTTTGAACTTTCAAAATATCACATTAGTAAATTAAAAAATGAAATCTAGATTAATAGATTGAAAGTCCTTTTTTTTTGTAGTTTTTTTGCATTTGTTGCATGCTGGGCCGTAGGGGACAGCTAGCCATCCTTGGGATGCTTGATGTGTTGGTTGACTATCCCCTGCTGTATCTGCAGCATCCCTGGGACATTTATGATATTTTTAATAGGGATGGCTCTAGAGACGTTTCCTACCTGTCCCTGCACCCCCAAAATGTCTTTGTTGCAGGGATGGGTGGAAATTTCCAAGGGAGCATTCCTGTGGAACATAGATAAAAGTACATCTGTAACGTAAAGAGATAGGCAGACACAGGACAGATAGGAGTAAATGGATAGCTATACATCTCCTCAAGAGTATGCCATGTATAGAATGCACAGATAAATAGAAGGGTATGTTCTAGTTTTCATATTCTTTTCTGTCAAATCCTTTGTCTCCCTAATTGCTTTTTAATGCATGTAGCACATCTAGGTCCTCATCGAGAGCATGTTCCCTAGACTGCCTGGGATACAGAGAATTAATTTGTCAAGCATAGTGAAAAAGTTGCATCCACTTGCACAGATAGACAAACTAGGCATCAAGGTAATTTAAGTAGTTCTATGCCATATTGTTTCTTTTGATAGTTGAAATTTATCAAATACTTAAAAGAGCTTAAAAGGCTGGTGTAATATTTAACAACGATTTTTGAAATTTTGGGCTATAGCCTAGTCTCCATCTTCTGTTTTTCAAAAACAACATTTGGAAATTATGATGAAGGACCAGTGGCCTACAAAACATTTTGTAGCCTGCAACTTCCATAAAATCATAGCTGTCAGAAGTTTAGGGATGCCACAATAATCTAATAGATTGAATGGTTTTGCAAGGAATTGCTCTTTGACAATTGTTATCCTTCTTTGATATTACATGAACAATTTTACTTTCAAATTAGTCATTACGCTTGTGTGCAGAGCTAATTGTGCCAGAAGAACATGAGCAGATTTCCATCACATTAAAGATTATTATTTGTGCTTGTTACCCAATTTAGTAGGCATTACAACCTTTAGTTCTGAAATTTGACCCACCGAGGCTTGCATCACAAACTTTGGAGTCTCAATATTGAAATTACAATACATTGAGTGCAAAAACTACTTCTACATGTATGATTTCGTTTTTGGCATTTTGGGGTGGGGGGCCATGTTATGAACATGGATGTCCCCAGCCTCTTTTTTGGTAAGTTAACAATTCTATTCTATGGAGGGGGGAGATGACAGGAATTGTCATTCACTTAATTTACAAAGAGGTGGTGCTTTCTATACTTAATTTTGGAATCATATCCAAGATCTCAGCTTGAACCTTACTAGAAGAGAAGAATGAGTTTTAATGCAAACCTCATACAACTGGTTGTGGTGATGAATATGAAGTATTTAATTGCAATGACATATGTTCATTTGTTTAGTTACCTTGTTTGTTGTGTTGATTTAGCTTAGTAGCATTAACTGGTGGAGTTTCTTTGGATATTGTCATATTCATCATAGCCACTGACAGGCATGGAATGGGGGTATAGGGACTGCAGCAAGGGCATCATTTTGGGATGGGTTATTAGGGTATATGAGTAAGGATATGATTATATTACATTTAATATAGGCACACCGATATATGATCCCTTGAAACTGAAATTCCTGGTGAAAGTGGTAATCACTAATTGGTTGTAGTTTATATTTATATTCCTTTGTATGTTATCAGGTTCTGCAGGAACCTTGGCTTAAACTGGACTGCTCCAAACTAGTCTCTAATCCTGGGTCAGGTCGGTCCTGGGTTAGCCCAGAGTCCTAACTCGGACCTCTGGATTTTGCTTAAGTATGTCTGAACATACCCAGGAAGAATCTGCCTGGGATCTGCCCACCGCACCCCTGCTCCTACCTCCAAAAAATAAAATCCTAACCCTAACTAACAATTTTCCTTAATCTTGTATGAGGATGAGGGGATGAGGCACTACAGAACATCCTTTGCATGGTGCAGCTAAGGGGGAGTGGCAACGGTGCTTCTTGTCATTCTAACGAACCAGCTGATGTTGATGCACTTGTTGAAGAGCAATATGATGATTTCTATTGAGTTTACATTTGTAGATGCACTAGTTTAAACAATTTTGATTTGTCTTTAATATATGACAATTGACATTGAACTATCAATTACAGGTGTAATCTGTATTTAATCTTGTATATTTTCTGCAAATAATGTGTTTGTGTGTATAGAACCCAGCCATACCAAACCTGAGGAAAAATAAATTGGTCAACTGCCAAAGCTGAACCCCAAACTTTAACCTGAACTGGCAACATAAATTCCTTTCCATGCCAATGACAGGTTCTTAACACTCAAGTAGATTAATATAATTTGGGATTAACATGGCATGTTGTACTTTATCTCAATATGCCTGATTTTATGTATTGTAAAAAGGTAATGTTTTTGGTTTTAGTAAAGTTACTCAGGTTAAGTTTCCTTATTATATTTTGTAGATTCCTTGTGGGTGGTGCAAGATTTGAAGTGGACAACATATGCACCAATTCCAATCTTTTTGTTTTGCATTGATGAAGGAATCACCATTTAAATATAAGATTGCAGGGCTTACCTTTTTGAAGAACTGATATTCTTCTATTTACAGGGCTTACCTTTTTGAAGAACTTGGATCTGTCAGACTCTGAAGTTGGCAGCAGTGGACTCCACCATTTGTCAGGTATCTGTACTTATATATATATTTTCTTCATTTTAATGTCAGTAAGATTCTTTTTTGGCACTTTGTGTTCTCAGATGGGCCCTTAAAAGTATTGCAAGTACAAACATTTTTGTACATGTTTACTATATTAGGATGTTGCCGGCACAAGATTTCAAAACTTAATTTTTTTTTTTTTTCCTTTGTTGAATATTTAGTTCTGTAGTTGAATTATGATTTTAAGTATCATGTGATTTTAGGAAAAGTAGTTGAGGTTGCTCATTATTTCCAACTTTCGACATAGAACCCAATCTGCATCTTCTCATCTTTCTGGAGAAAATTACAGACAACAATTGGGTCCTGGAACCACCCTGTTTTTGTGAAAATTCTAGCTTAGCACAGTTTACCTATACATATATTGCAAACAAACAAAAAAAAAAATCCTACAATTACATTGTTTGAGTTTAAAGGGAAAAAAACTTAAAGTGAGAACAAAAGAGACATGCTAAACGAATGTGATTTAGATAAAATGAGCCTTTTCATTCAGGAATATTTAAATCAAACAACAAGTAGTAGCAAACGGTATATAGTTGAAATACAGTACATTTGTGTGTAAGTTTAATGCGGATTTGTTAATTTATCTGTGAGCAACTACACATGTATAAATTAACTCAACAATACCAGGTATCGATTATTTGATAAACACTTACAAATAACAGAGATTAAATGAAAATGCAAATCAGAGGATCATAGAGTGAACAACATTTAACAGATTTTGTTATTACTTGGCAATGAATATGAATAGAATAAGCTTAAACTGCATTCAGTTGCAAAGATGAGAAAGCAACAAACCATTACCGTCACCCTCAAAATTCTTGTAGAAAGAAAGGAATTATGTTAATGCCTACAAATGACCAAAAATAGGCCAAAGAGACTGATTAGTTTCGGTGAGTCCCTTCATCTTTCGAAGAAGGAAAATTTAGAGGAAGATTCTTAATTGTTACTGAATAAAGTTTTGGAAAAAATTTCAAGCATTTTTTGGTTTATTAATTGAATGAATAATTACTTTCTTAAACAACAAAGAAAATCTTGCACGACAGCTGCTTATTTAGACTTAAGGTAAATGACGCATCTTTGATTGGAGTCCACTAAAAGTTTTGGGCACACTTTATTAGTAAGTGAAAGAGCTAAGAGGAGGACCATTCAATTAAATGTTTGATTGGTGGCAAAGAAAAGCTTTCAACAATCAAATGAATAGAACAGCTCTTGGACTTACATAGCAGTTGGTTTTTGGGTTAAATCCACAGTATATAAAGCCTATTTGAAGGCATCAGTGAAACCTCAAAATTAAATCCTGCTTTCTTAAAATAAATGAACTAATCAAAATAGAGAGTCAGGAATAATATGGTTAAACGAAGAAGACCAATGGCAACAATCAGGAAGATGAGCACACCTTGCTAAAATATATTAATGTTTAATTATTATAAACACAGAAAGCACAGAGAGCTTTTGGGAATCAAAGGAAAGAAAAAATCAAGGGCCAGTGCAAAAGGAAATATAGAATTTTGCACAGATTCAGAAATGGCATGAAATTAGGAATTTGAATGTCATTGTGAATATAAATGATGACTCTCTGGGGTAATAGTCCTTAGTTTTAGGAGAACCCAAACCCTTTAGTTTCGTTGAATTTATGACAGATGAATTTAAAGAGAATTCATAAGAAGGACTTACAAATTAACATCACCCAATATTTTATCACAAGGACCATTATTTAATGGGAGTTAGTGCATAATATTGATCCATATCTTCTACCTTTAATTTTAGAAATGCACAAACCACTTCCAAATTTTTCAAATAGAGGTCTCATAATGTTGTTTAGGAACTGAAAACAATTAACTGAAAGCCAATAAATTTTGCAACATTACACAATGTTTTTACCTTGGAAATCCCTGGTAAGGGGAAAAAACTAGATGGTAGTGGCAATTGCTTGTCTGCCTGATTATTATTTTTCAGAACAAACAAGTACAAATATGAGAGATACAAGTTTTAGTTATCCTTACTATCATGTCTGCTTGTCCACTTTTCAGTTGGAAATTTTCTTCTAGTTGCTTTTACATTCAAACTTGCCTCCTATGCTCTATTTCACCATTTGCATGTCTTCATATAGGTGCTGGACATACCTAACTGTGTATTGAAAGGTCTTCTTGCTTAGAGATGAATAGACAAAATTGGACTGGTTGGTTTAAATTCTCATACGTTTTGTAGATATTGTAGAGATTGGTGATTAATATGTACAATAGTTTCTTTACCCAACAAATCATATCTCCATTTCTTAATTTCCTTAATGCATCAAGAAAACCCCGATAGCATACTCACCAGCAGCTTTGGTCTCTACTTCGAAACATGGCTACATGTTAGGAAGAGCAAGCACTAGAACACAGCTGATTTTATATTTAAGTAAACCCAAAAGCAACAACATGGTCTTTATCCCAAATAAAACACTAAAAATTCTTATCCATGGATGTGATTGCATGTAGATGTGAGCCTGTGGCCAAGAAACCTGGAATGAAATTTTCATGCATTGAACTATGCCTGAAAAAGTCCTTGTGTCTATAGCACTCTTTGGTGTAGGCCAATTAGTGATGGCTTCCACCTTGGTTGGGCCTACTTTGAGCTTACCTTTGCTAACCACATTCCCAAGTAGAAAGTGATTATTTTGCAAGCTTAAATTTGCTCATGTTGCACAAAAGTTGTTTTTCCTTTATAAATTTACAAAACTTGCTTCAAGTGAATTGGATGTTCTTCTAATGTATCACTGAAAACTAGAATGTTGTCCACGTACACTATATAACATGAATCTATAAATTCTATTAACACATCATTTATCAATATCATGAAAATTGTTTTTGCGATACACAAATCGAAAGGAAGAACTAACCATTCATATAGACCTTGTTTTGTATTGAAAGTAGTCTTCCATGCAATCTCCATCATTAGAACTTGAAGGTATCTTGATTTGAGGTCCAACTTTTGTGAAGTGTTTGGCATGTTGTAGTTGATTCAATAGGTCATCTATTTGTAGGAGAGAATAGTTGTTCTTCATGGCGATCTTATTTAATTCTCAATAGTCAATGCACATTCTCCAAGAGCCATCCTTCTTTTGTACCTTGAGAATTGGTGAATCACGTGGTAAAGTACTTGGCCAAATGACCTCTTGTTCAAGTAACTGAAAGGGTTGCTTTTTGGCTTCATTGCTTTCCAAAAGTAATTGCTTGTACAAACCAATGTTAGGTAAAGAGGTAATAGGAAGCAATTGAATTTCATACTCTACCTCCTTTCTAGGTGGCAGCACCTTCGGTGCTTGGATTTTTTTTTTTGAAAAGATGGAAGCATTTCATTCAACTCTTTCTTATGTTTGTTAGTATTTGGAATTGCAATAGCCCATCTTCTTGTTTATCCTTCAAAAGAAGAGAACAAAACTGCAAATTTTCTTGAATTGGTATAATAGCTTGATTGGCACTTACACTTGCAACTTTTGTCTTGCTTTGGTGTGCCTTTTTATGGTGTAGTTGATCCCAATCTTGACTTTTCTGTATTTGTTAGCCCTTCTCATAAAATTAATATCTTTAAATTTCCAACTACTATATCAAATGCATCAAGAAGAATCACATCTGAATCCACTTCATCAATATACCGTGTATAAATACCAAATTAAAATTTACATTTCCTTATCATTTGAATGTCTATGTTCTTTTGCATTGAACCCAAAGGATATGGGTGAGGATGACCATATATTTTTAAACCAAGTTTCTTAAAAATATCAATCAAAATAAAATTACAATGAGAGCTACAATTAACAAGTGCATTTACCTTTGTTCTCTTGAATTGCCCGTTGAGTTGGAAGAACTTGCTTATTTCCTCTTGTTCCTTTTCTGCACAAATGGCATTCATTACAACACAACCTAGCCTTTCATCTACTTTTGAGGGCTACTGCAGATCTCTTAGAGTCCTCTTTGTGTCAATTCTTTGGGTGAAATTCTGGATGTAACTTCTTATGCAACTTCCAACATTTTGTGTTAGTATGCCCATGCATGACACAATGGATTTTAGGATTCTTGCATTGATGTGCATGTCATGCCCCCGCCATTCACAACATAGACCAGTGCCAATAATAATAAATAAATAATAAAAAATGATGACGTTTTTTCAAGGAAGCCGACCTCCCTCCAATAAACTGCCACATTCTGAAGCATTCAAGCCGACTACTTAATCGCCAATATCTTGCCGGCTCAAATCACTGACCCCTCATATTAAGGCGATTAATATTTAAAGGAGATAGTGATTAAGGGATAATGCTAATAAATTAATTATCCTTGAGTGATTAATTAAGCCAATTAACAAAAGAAGTGATTAGTTAAGCTGACTAACAATTGATGAAAGGAGGCGACCCTCAGCCCAACGGGGGTATAAGATGGAGAAGATTTCGAAGCAAAGGACAAGTGATTGGAAAAAAGGAAGAATTGAGTTGAGAATATAAACGTTTCAGATAACCAGATATAAAGAAATCGGGTTTGCCTTTCCCAAGCTAGGAGTTTTAATTAATTATTATTTCTGGCAGCTGATCAATTATCTGGATTGGTGGTATGAAAGTCTAATTTGCAGTCATAGGATATAGTAAATTTCAAGTAAATGGCCTTGATTAATTAATTAGAGATCTCAATTACTAATGATCTATATTGCTGCTAGGGCCATATCAGTAATAAAATTAATCTTGTTTGTCATATGCCTTGAAAGCTCAACATGGTGGAAGGAGCTGAGACTACAAAGGGGAAACAGTGATGGGGCACTCTCCTAGGTACGCCACCCCCATTGGGGACATGATGAGCCTTAGGGGGCCAAGGGGGTACAGAGGGTACTACTGCCTTTGGGATTAGGAGAGGTGGGATTTTCAGGGCACCCCTTGGAACCTTACTCCTTCGTCATGATGAACAGCACATGAGGTCAAAAGCATAGGAAGAAGGAAATGATTGACAAGATGAGGGGATAATGGATAAGACACCTCCTAGATAGGTCACCTCATATGAATGGCATGCACCACTTGAGGCCAAGGGTGATGGTAAGTCCCCTTGGGTCTAGGGAAAAAGGGTCCAAGGCACCCCATCAAGCCGCATTCTCCCACTCTCCCCTATGATTGAACCTTCCAAGGATGTTAGAGTACTTTCTGATTGAATTAATGTTGGCCATGAGTTAATTAATATTTAATTATGGAAATCTGTTAATGATTATTCTTGTAATAAATGATTCTAATCCGCTAATTAGTTGATTGTTGTAAATGGTTCTAACCTGTGTGCAGGGTTCTAATCAGGGCTTCAATCAGAAAAAAGGTATCATCTGACCCCATTGTTATTTAAATTGAGGAAAATTAGGACACATTTGGGGCACACCCAATTAGGGGACATTACAAGTGGTATCAGAGCATGATCCTGCCACCCTGAGGGGAGGAATAGTTGATGATTAGCCAAAGAACCTTGAGAGCCCTTGAGAGAGAAAAATAGAATAGCTCAAAACAACTACTACAACCAAAAACAAGCAAGAAAGGAACAAATGGACAGCGAAATTAGAAACTTCATGGAACAAACAACCCGAGCCCTACAAAACATGAGTGCTACCATAGACGCTCTTAGGTCTCACCAAGGAAATGGGAAGGAAGCCACCCCAAACCAATTGGAAAATAACACCATAGCAAGGTCTACCCCAAGAGTAACTTGAGCCCCCTTCTTATCTAGGGAAGGGTCATTAGGGGAAGAAGGGGAAGTTAACAAGTGTAGGGAAAGATGGGAACCTGGGCATATATGTGGACGAAAAAGGAGCCAAGCCCACAACATTGAAGCAATGCCCAATCAAGGGACAAGAAATGAGAATGGAGGACCAAACAAAAGAATAAGGTACGAGGAGGAAAATGACGAAGGGGGAACTTTGGCCTCCATCTCAAAAGCATCAAAACATCATCCCTTTAGAATCCGTGGCATAATTAAGGGTAAAAAATAATAGCCCTTGTGGATAGTGTGGCTACCCACAATTTTATAGATGAGAACCTGGTTGCAAAGCTAAGGTTAGAATTAGAAGACTTCAAAGGATTTAAGGTAACTTTAGTAGATGGATTCACCACACCCTACTCGAAGAAGATTCCCCAACTTAACATCACTATGGGGAGACACCAAATCAAAGACAAGTTCTATGTTGTAAAACTAGGAGATACTGATGTAATTTTGGGTACTCTGTGGTTACATTCATTAGGGGATGTCAATATAAACTTATAAAAATTGGAAATAAGCTTTGAACAAAATGGGGAAAGGTTATTATTGCAAGGTCTATCTAATGGATCTCCAAGGTTAGTTTCAACCAAGAAAATGGAAAAAATCCTTAGGCACGACCAAGTAGAGTGGGTGGCTCAATGTCTAATCCTAGATAAAACTACTCCTAAGAGGAAATCAATCCATGTAGACATACAACCATTACTGAAAAAGCATAAGGTCTTCAGTGACATTCCTTCGGGTCTTCCCCCAGAAAGAGGTTTTGAACATTCCATCAAATTAGAAGAAGGATCAAAACCAATGGTTACTACCCCCTACTGCTACCCTCACAAATACAAGGAGGAAGTTGAAAAAACAATAAAAGAATTATTAGAATTAGGGCATGCCCAGCCAAATTCCAGCTTTTGCCTCATCAGTTGTACTTTCCAAGAAGAAAGATGACACAATGAGAATGTGCATTGACTATAGGGCATGAAATAAAAAGACAATAAAAATAGATACCCAATCCCTCGAGTTGATGAGCTCCATGGAGTAGTCTACTTCTCAAAAGTTGATTTAAAGTCAAGATATCATCAAATCAGACTAAGGGAAGAGAACATTCCAAAGACTGCTTGTAGATGCCACTATGACCATTTTGAGTTTCTTGTCCTACCATTTGGATTAACCAACGCCCTAGCCACCTTCCAATCTTGTATGAATCATATCTTCAGAGGACAGTTGAGGAAGTTCTTATTGGTCTTATTTGATGACATCTTAATCTATAGTAAAACTTGGGAGGAACATTTGAAACATGTGGATGAAGTATTAGGTATACTTGAGCAACAATCCTTATTCGCCAAATTACCCAAATGTGAATTTGGCATGGATGAAATCTTGTACTTGGGTCACAAAATTAGTGCCCAGGGAGTGAAGGTAGACAAAGAAAAGATTGAGGCGATTCAAAGTTGGTCTAGACCCAAAACTCTAACAAACCTTCGAGGATTCTTGGGACTTTGTAGTTATTACTGAAGATTTGTGAAAGGGTTCTCAAAACTAACTGTACCACTCACTGGCTTCACTAAGAAAGGAGCATTCAAATGGAATAAAGAAAAGCAACCTTTGAGAGACTCAAGGAAGTGATGAGCTCTTGTCTCGTATTAGCCATACCAAATTTCTCCTCACCATTCGAGTTATACTGTGATGCTTCAGGGGAAGGCATTGGGGCAGTATTAATGCAAAGAAAGCATCCCATAGCCTTTGAGAGTAGGAAACTCAAGGACATAGAAAGGACTTATTCAGTTTATGACAAGGAAATGCTTGCAATTATGCATGCTCTGGAAAAATTTAGGCAGTACTTGATTTGTGGAAGATTTATTAAGACTGACCACAACAGTCTAAGATTTTTCTTAAACCAAAAAGACCTAAATGATAGGCAACAAAAATGGGTAAGTAAACTACAAGCATATGATTTTCACATTGAATACATGAAGGGCAAGAACAACATTGTAGCTGATGCATTATCACGAAAACCTTACCTAGGATCAATGACAACAATATCCACAGAATGGAAAACATCTATACTCACCGAATATGCTAAGGACCCATTCTCAAATGATGTAATAGAAGGGAAGATACAAGACGAGTGATACCGGGTCATTGATGACCTCATCCTTTATAAGGACCGGATATACATCACATCAGAATCAAAAGTAAAGAAGGAAATCTTGAAAAACTATCATGACAACCCATCTGTGGGGCGTCAAGGATATTACAAAACTTATAAATAGATTAGGGAGAGGTTCTCATGGAAGGGCCTTAAGGGAGATGTGCTAAAACATGTGAGAAAATGTATGGTGTGTCAAAGAAACAAAGAGGAGCACACTTATCCATTGTTTGGTAATTTTGTGTGCATTCTCCAAGTAAGTGCAGCCATTGCACCCCAAGAACCATCTCAGTGTCACTTATGCCGATCACATAGAAGTCATCCCTCATCTTATGACCACCAAGATTCAAATTTAGTTGCTGAATTCTATGATTACATGGAAGAGTGTAGCCATCTGCCACTGTGACATTGAATCCTTCAAAGTCCTCTGTCTTCAACCCCAATTTAGCCACCAACCTCTCATCAATAAAATTGTGAGTAGCCCCACTATCAATCAAAACATTCACTCACTGCCCTTGTAAAACTCCCTTGACTCAAAATGAATGGTACCTCGGTGCTCCTGATAGGGCTGCAAGGGTTCCTCCTGGATGTCCTTGTCCTTTGGGTTCATGCTCTTCCTCAATCATCATTAGTTCTGGATCAACTTCTTCTTCAGAGTCATCATCGGAAATAACCTCAATGTAATGTATTTGACCCTTCCCCAAACAATGATGACCTTGTTGCCATGGTGCCTTACAATCTAAACATAACTATCTCCTTCAAAGCTCATTCTTTGTCATATCCGAAGGGTTAGGTTTGGGTGGGGCCATTCTTGGAGGAGGAAGGTCGCTTTGAGGAAACTTCTTCGTCACAATGGGTGGTGCCTTGTTGGAGTATGGTCTGCCCTTCATTGATGAGTCTTCCAAGTTCAAGGCTGTCCTAATGGCATCTTGTAGTGAGCTCGGATCCAAATCCTTCACCGAACCTCTAAGGGGTTTAGAGAGGCCTTCAACAAAGAGGACTATGAGCCTTCTTTCCGTTACATCTGGAGCCATCACTCGCAATATCTTGAATTCAGCAACATAGTTCTCCACTTTCACTTCTTGCTTCAGTTGTGCTAATTCCTGAAAGTGAATTTCTGGATCCTTCCTATCAAATCTCTTTGTCAACCTTTGGCTTAATTCTTCCAATGTTTTTATGGAACTGTGGCCTTGTGTTACCATACCATGATACCACCATTCGTGGGCCAAACCTTCAAAATGTAAGGTTGCAAACTTGATGGCCTCTTCTTCGTACATGGGATTCAAGGAGAAATATGCATCTAATTTCTACAACTAAGCCCTTGCTGATGAACACCCGGAACCATCAAAAATTGGGATGGTGATTTTTCCCAAGGGATGTTGGATGTCCTTCCTATCTTCATACCTTATCCTCCTATGCCCTCTTTTAGTTTTCATTTCATGAAATTCTGTGAAAGTTAAATCTCTGCTAATAGTTGCACTTGGAGTATTGTATTCGTTATGCAATTGGGCAATTTCATCCTCCTCTTCAGGTGGTATTTTTGATTCACTTTCTGCCCCTTGGTCCAGGGATTTGGCTTTGAAGAAATCAGTGGAGGCTGCTGGTTTTGAATACTCCTGAACTGCTGCTCTCAGGACCATTTTGTACAACTTTACCAACACCCAATTGTTGGTTCAATCCCCTCAAAAGTTGGACCATCTTCACCATAGTGTCCTTCATGGTGGATTGGAACTCCCTGGATTCTTTGACAAATTGTTGTCCATCATCTTGTCTCCCATTGCTTTCTTCTTCTCCCTGAGATGATATCTTAGATCTCTATCACTCATGAAAGGGTACACAGGCTGGCAGGATGCCAAGCGCTGATACCATTGTAATAGGCTTGCTTAGAAATGAAAGACAAAATGGTTCCTAATACAAAATTCAAACAATCAAGGATTGATCATAGGTAGATTACAAAAAATAACCAACATCACATACTGTACGACTGATTACTGAAACTGAGAGACAAGCACTGGAACTGATGCAAACTGAAATCTGCTTAGTACAGTGAAGGAATATAGAACATAACTAGTGTTAAGCTTAATACTGATGATAAAGCAATCATAATAGATTCGGATATACTCAGTTACATACAAGTTCATTCAAATGTAAATCAGATCGCAGCTACAGGTAGGAGTCGAATATGATGAAGACGCCAAGCACTCTGCTAGTGTAAGCCCGCACAAACTTGTATGAATGTTGTTGTTGTACTCAGGTAATGATCATTCAGAATTGATCGACGATGTTGGAATGGATGTGCCACAAGCTTGCTTGTAGAACCTGTAATTTCAAGCCGATCCAATGTAGATCCTCAAATTTGGCAACTCCCCCAATTTGGTTTGCTTATGAATTTTTGCTCATACAAGGAGAGTTTGTGAGATACCCACGCTAGTCACCACTTTGTGATTTCGCCAATTGTAGATGATCTTGCAATAGGCAGTAATCAATGGATGATCGGTTGAGTAGTTGGTGTCAAGAAAATGTCGCTCACGTGAAGGATGAGCACACGCGCAAAGATTAGAATGTTGGATGCCAACGTCAAATGTGATCGGAGTGTCGACCACGAGCCGAGTGGTAATTGTTAAGTTGAAGCTACGCCTAGGGTGTTGATGATTGTGGCTAGAGCAGGAGGCTCGGTCACGGTCTGCTAAATCACACCTCTTAGATGACCTTGTAGAATGTATAAAGCAGCTCGGGTGTAATGCAAATATGAAGTAGAGACAATGCACACGTATTCACAGATTAGGATGAACATCTCGACCTGTGTTTGATCGGCAAGGGGGCTATGTCCCTCAATAGATCACCATGGATGGAATACCAAATTGTGATACTTTAGCAAACCAAAATAACTCACATAAATATGCAAACTCAACAAAGCCTTCCACAAGGTCGACCACACCAACACGCCTCCCAACGGGTCGGCTAGACAGAAAAATCAAATTTAAATGTTATTTTTAAAATGATTTAAATTTAAATTATTATTTTATTTTATTTTAAATTTAAGGATAGTGTTAAGAAACACTTTTTGCCGCCACTTTTGAAGATAAGTCCCCTTCAAGAGACAGGGACATGACATACCACTAATTATATTATGACAGCATAATAATATCCAATAATATTAATAAAACTTAGTAACTTAGTAATTTTTATGATAATTTTAACTCTAAGACCAATAATAATATTATATCTCAAACCTCCTTAGAAATCATATTATAATATTAATAATATCTTATTATTGTATTAAATGATGAATTATTCTTTTCATTTCGTGCTCTGATTTATAGTAACAGGATATTATGCTAATATTTTCAACATGATTATATTGTTAATTGTTATAATGTCATTATAGTTTTATAATTTGACACCACCATAATAATATGGTTTAATTATAATACTTACATTACTAATTATAATGACAATTTAATTTTTATAACATAATAATTATTATAATTTAATAACTTGACCATTTTGTTTGGTCTTCTGATTGTATATAGTTCTTTGTTAACAGGGTTTTCTCTTTGTTCTCATAATACATAACAATAGTACTTGCAATCTGTATTGAGTTTTTTTTATCTTGATGATATCATGGAGTGTGATCCAAAACATTGATGTACCACAGTTAAATCCAGAAGCACTCTCTCTCGCGCTTTTATAACTTAACATCACAACAGATCATGCAAGTGCCAAGAATTCATATCTAAAATTTTGTAGACTATATGCAATAATGATTTTTTCAGTGCCCCCATTTGTCTCTCAACTACTTTTTCCTAAAATATCATTTGAAAACAAGAAGCAGAAGTCAAACTCAGATGTGGTGTTTGTGGCACTGCAGGCTTGACAAAGTTAGAAAGCTTGAACCTATCATTCACACAAGTAACTGATACTGGCTTGCGAAGATTATCTGGGCTCACTGCTCTTAAATCTCTGAATCTGGACATACGACAAGTCACAGATACTGGATTGGCTGCTCTTACAAGTAAGGATTTGAAGGAGGTTGAAAGATGCCTCTCAAGAATAGCTATTAAAATTATAAAGAGAATGAAGCACTAAAGTTCCAAAACAATTTCTGTATTATTATGAACAGGCCAAAATGTTACATAGCAAGATACTGGATTTGCGAATTGAATCCTGTTTATACTTGCAGTTTCTTTATTAACTTGATCTTTAAACTTTTAAAGTTTTTAGTTAAAAACACATGTAAGTAATTAGTGTTAAGAGTTTTTTAAAAAAAGTTGTAAAGAGAATCACTGCAATTGTATAACATATCATAGTCTGACAGATTATATAAGGCAAAACATGAGCCAGTAGTTAGGTGTGCATAAATTCTGGAACTAAGATGTCATGGTTATCCAGGACACCTTCCTTTATGCATATGTCTTAACTAAAACCCTCATGTGAGTTAAGTGTGGAAAAAATGCTTGATATGTGTTGGATCTTAGTTTATTACTATTGCTTTTATTGTTAATGTCACAATGAAGATTGTTTCTGTTGTCTGCATGTTTTTTGATATCCTATGTTTTCCTAATGATTGTGAAGGTAATGATAACGAATATAGAAACCATGTCATGATTAAAATGCATTCCTTTTATTTCTGATACTCTTATTTTCCTTGATGGGCATTGAATGTGAAGATAATGCTAATGATAGAAAAAAATCATGCTGGGATACGTATACATTGTTTTTTATTTTAAAATATGGGTGATAAGATCAAGCAGATTGATGATGCATACATTTAATCCAGTAGATAAAATTCACAGTGATAAAGGTAGCTTAGGTCACTATCATTGAAGCCCTCCTTGTGTCCGTATAGTATGAATTAGAGCATGCCAACTTTTCTGATAGTCAACGCTAGCCTAAGATTTATTCAAAAAGTTTTTGTTTAAATCAAGTATCATGCATATTATATATCTTTTTTAATATAAATTGTCCATGAATTTTAACTGTTTATTATGTATTTACTTGCATTTTCACTAGCATACACATAAATTTTGTTAATAAAGGAAATAAAATCTTCTAATCTCCTGTGTATAGAGTATTGCATGATCTGAATTCAACACATGCATGTGCATCTAATGTTAAAGGCCTGGGTATGATAGAATTTTAGCAATGAATGAGTCTTATTTGAGGTTATGATCATGGTAAGATTAAATATAAGGTTAGTGAATGCAGACCATGACAACCCTTCAAGATTGTTTTTTCTAGGGATGCATATATTTAGAATGAACAAATCACAGTTATTGGTTGGATATGTTTAGAATCAAACCAACCATGGAGGTGGAGCTTGTTACATGACCATTTATAATGGATTATTGGAAAATATGCTATCTTCAGAAAGCATTGAAAAGCTAAGATTGCAGACCAAATCACATTCAAAGCTGTGTAGAATTGGTTGCCTATGGAAAGGACATGAAGACAAATTTGATCATAGTAAACGGTTACACTTGAGTTGCACATGGATGGAATTTGTTGTGATGTGATTCTGGTAGATGAATGTCGGATCTTTTTCAGTTGAAGTGTGGCAATACAATAGTTATGATATCTTAGGCCATAGTTTAAACATAATCACATTCAGGTGTCACAACAGAGGGGTTCATATTGTCACCTAGAGCAGAATTGGAGTTGAAAATTTTATTATCAAGTAGTTTTTGAGGGTATTAGGAAAAGAGGGAAAATGTTTGTGGCAAAGAGAGCAGATGATTTTGTAATGAAGCTTGAATTAGCTTACCCGAAGGCTTCCATGCTCAACAAAATTGATCTTATTGCATTATCAACCTCTTCAAAGTCATGCTTTGAAATTAAATCACTAGAGGATGTGAAGACATGGAGGCATTATTAAGGAAGATGTTATCTCAAAGGAAATGAGTGTTATCTCAATAGGAGATGATGCCGAGAAAGCCATCATTTCATGCCCAAAAAGAAATGTGTGTTATCTTAAAAGGAAATTGTGCCAAAACAGCTTTTCCATGGAAGAGATGGAAAATAGACTTTACCTGCCCAAAGAAAAGAATATGATCTGTATGTTTAGAGGAGCATTTTTTGTTCCTACAACATTGAGAACCTGGGTGCAAGAGAACTAGCAACCTGCAAACTTGGTATATATCTTGATGATGCAAAAAGGATATTTGAATTTCATGGCTTTCTTGGTATCCTTGCAGGAGGACTAGGATTTCTAAGATGGACACAAGTTTATGAAAAATAAGGTTTATTCATGAAGCCATTGTCTACAGCCTTTATTCATTAAGATATTCTAAGTTCTTCCAACGAATATTAGCAAGAATCTACTCCATAAAAAATTAGGAAGTGCAATTGGAGAGTATGACGGAATCTTAAGGGTTTACCAAGCATCCAGAATTTCTCAACTATGCCTGTATCTGTGCAAATGTAGATAGCCTTTGCCATAAAAAAATGCTTCTTGAAATGGTAGGAAGAGAACGAGATCAGCCGAGATTATGAAAGTATCCCATTCATACACCTGGCAAGGTTCTGCATTCTCAGCAACAAATGGACCAGTGACCTGAATAACAAGAAAACCAAAATGACACTCACCAGCAGTAAATGGCCAAAAAAGAAGACCTTGTCTCTGATATCAAAAATAAATAGAAAACTCATATTCTAGGAATTCCTAGCAAAGAGGATAAAGTGGGAAAATACGTTGGTTATGGATTTTTCCTAAGGACTGTTTTCATGGACCAATCAAAGAAAGGGAAGTGGTTAGATTGCAGAAATATGAGAAAGGATCCCTATGGTAAGAGTTTTGTGAAGGTAAACTTACAATCTCCAATGACATATATGGGCTTTCCTCTCCAATGGAATCACACAAGCTTTATGGTATCCAATTATAAACAGGGTAAAACAAAAATTGTCTTGCTGGACAAATATAAGGCTTACTTTTGTGGTTTGAAGACATCAAGTAGAAGCTGGCCTACAAGCTGTTACTTTGTACCAGCTAAGTTTTCTTCCAGCATACAACTTAGCTACTGACACTCTCATTGGCATCCAAAGAAATTTTCATGAGAGTGTATGAAGACAGGTTCAAACATCCCCCTGGTGGAATGAAATAAAATCATTCAGCCAAAAGCTTCTGGAGATCATAATATCAAATATATATGAATTTTCAGCAAAGCTCTTGCAACTAAAGTGGCTTGTAGTCTCTGGCATTTTGTCAATTTCCTTATTGGTTCATATGTGGATTGAATGCTTAATCAATCCTAAAATTGATCCTCTCAAAAAACCTTGAGGTTTCAACAGCAGGATGGTACATCAAAAATGGTTTTAGAAATTTTCCGCAACCATTCAAATTTTTATGTGAAGTTGCTATAGTCTATTTTCAAGCATTTTCATTTCCACTCACAGGTACTATTTGGCCCATGATGGTCTCACACTTACCTAACAACATTTAAATAGCTTATGCATAAGGTATTTTCATTTCAAATAATTTAAAGCATATTATTTGAATAAATCTATTAAACTCTTTAAATATCTTTTCAACAAGCAATAATACAAATACATAAGACCTTTTATCGAGTGTTAGGTGTAGGTTTTTTTATTTTTCTTTGTTGTATAGTATGCATTTGTCTACACATTCAATTTAGCTTGTGTAGTTGTAGTGAGTGGGTCATAATAAAGATAGATGATATTTTTTATGAGTTTAGGGTTTAGGGGGCTGCCTGAAGGTGGCCAAAACTCAGCTTTTTTATGCCTGGTCTATCATACAAAAATTCTGAAGGTTGATATATTCAGAAAAGAGGATGGATGAGCCTAAGCAGATGCTCATAAAGATCGATCATCTTTTCTTGCAATACTCACATGCTATGATAGTATGGAAGGAAATAACAAAATCCCTTGTACACACCATTACAGTGCTCAACGAGTTCCTGCAAGCAATAACTTGCCTTTCATATATGGAGTCTGTAGAAGGAAAGAAACAGAATATTTGAAGATGACCCTAGGATGCATGCATCAGTTCAGTAGAACTATAATTATAAATTTATAAATCAGGTCAATGGCCCAGATTCACTTGAGCCAATCAATTGACCATTTCCAATCATAAAATATGGAGGACTTAGTTTCAGAATTGTATATTCTTTTCTGTTGTCTATTAACTTAATGGTCAAAGGAAATAATGAGTTCTTGTGTCTTCAGGATTGCTCAAACTGAATTTGATGGTGCCACCAACAAAAATTCAGACATGGCAAGGATTGGAGGGGTAGTCAAAATTAAGAAGGGGATATGTCCTCAGTTTCAGCAGAATATTGGGCAGAATACCAACAATTGTTTGAATTCGCTGCTTTGTATGCATGGATCCAGATAGCTCCCAATGATGGCATGAACAATCTACAAATAAAGGAAGCTAGCTTCAATAAAGAGTGGAAAAGTGAAATGGCCATACCATTAAGTGCCTTAAATTGGAAGATGGAACACATCATCAGCCAGATTGTTGACATCATTGAGATGCAAAATGTTTGTGGTGTGCATGCCACTAAAAGCAGTACAAATGGACCCGCTCTCACAATTGACTCTTTAGCAAGATGAGTGCCAACTACCAAAAGAGGTCAATATAATGCAGTATTCCTTGGAAATGCGTCACTAGGGTAAAAGGAGCACAAAACCCCTCATCATCCGTTTAGGTGGCATTGCATGGGATGTTCATGGGGATGTTCCCCTCTCCAAGGGATATTCTCTATGCTTAAAAATCAGTGTTACCCCAAGTTTTCGGGATGGGGATGACAGGGGACAGCGGGATGAGTCCCCAAGTTTTCGGATTTTGAGGCCAAATTTGGGGACGGCAAGGGGACGACTATATAAAATATAGTGAAAAATTTAAATATATAGGGAAATTTTAAAGATTTATATGAAAATATGGATAAGGCATGCATAATATACATTATAGAACCTTAACTATAACATTTGTGTTCAACATTATTTTCCAATACTCAATACGCATTCAAAATTCAAAATTAACATACATGAATCATGAAACAACCTCCAAGTTATAATTTATAGATTATATCAAAATGCCCACAGGCTACATTGCTGCCATATAGTTTCAAAGTATGATGTGAAAATCAAAATACAATAAACAAAGAGCACTAGCACTGCTGCCCCTAATGCGTATCTCCCATAACTGCATCAAAATCAGAGTCATCCTCTAAGTCACTGCCAATGCCACTGCGATGGTCCAGCTTAGCCTCAACCAACGGAATCCAAACCAAACCCTCTAGTGTCTCCTCCTCATCAACCTGGGCCACGTCCTTGGGATCAATATCCCACAGTAGAGCTGGAGTTTGTCGATCCTGAAGCTGAAGAGCACTATGCACGACCACTAGCTCTTGCACTCGTATAGAGGTAAGTCTATTCCTCTTGAGGGAGTGGATAAAGCTATATGTGGACCAATTCCTCTTTGCAGCATAGGAACTGGCAACCTGTGCAAGAAGGCAAGTAGCAAGTGTCTTCAACTGCAGTGTATCCCTCCCATGCCATGTCCACCATCCAATAGGGTTTGTTTGAGATAATATAGCTCTATCCAACCTTGCCTGTGGTTTACTCAAAGTTGGGCCACAAAGATTAGCAAAGTTAAGGAATTGTGTCCAAAGTACTAAAGCCTGCTCTGCTGAAAACATCTTATCAATGGCCTGTGTGAACCCATCTAAAACCTCAGGATAATCACATGGAGGCACCCTACCATCCCTTGGTGCATACCATTTGGGATTTAGAGCAAAGGCAGCCATATGAAGCGGCACGTTCATTGTGTTCCACCTCCGCATCACAATGGACCTAATGTGTTGCTCATATAAACCCAAAGTGGGATCCTTCGCCAAAATTGTTTGCTTGATCTTCCCAAGCATACTATCAAATGTCTCATATATCTCTCCAAGACTAGGAGAGTCTGTATCAGCATATCGGATGACATCTACAATAGGTGAGATGAAGCAGCAAATATATCTGCAAAATGCAAACAAAATCTTCAAAAGAATTAATTGACAAGTTAATTAACATGTTAGAAACTTCAAAAGTTGGAACATTAAACAATCAAATTAAAATATTAAAATCAGAAATTTAATATGAAAATCATCAATCTAATATGTCTTACCTCACACTGGACTACCAATCGTCATCAAGGATCTTTTGTTTGATGGCTTTTCCTTGAGCAGAACTTGAATTAGGCCATCTAGTCCACTCTGCATTGGCCATCATCAATTGTAGAGGCTCATGCACCTCAAGCATCCTCTCCAACAAGATGATGTATGTGGCATATCTACATTCATTGATTCAATGATTCATTAAAATTTAAAACAAAATTAAATTTAGAATACAAATTGAAATGTTTGAAGTTTCAAAATTTGAAAAATTGAAATTGAAACAAAATGAAGTGGCATACCTTGTCTCAACAGGTTTGAGAAACTCCTTTGAAAATCCTCTGAAGAGAGCAAGTGAGGTGTGGTGATTGCAAATGAACATTTGAATATCTCTAGCCTCTGCCACCACTTGCTTCACCCAATCCAACCTCCCTGAACACATGGGGTCCAAAAGATGTGCCTATAAATACCCTCCACCATCAAATCGACCGATTTGTGCACATGTGCTGAATCGGTGATCACCTGCACCACATTAGCAGCCCCAACCTCCTCTATGGCATCTCTCAAAATGGAAAATTAGAAGTATGCATCCTTATGTTTTCCTGAACAATCTATGGCTCTAAGAAAATAAGAACTAGCAGGGCATGAGACTATGATATTGATGAGTGGCTGATGTCTAACATCAATCCACACATCCATCACTATAGAGCAACCCGTCCTAATTTGCTGCCTCATATCCTCCATTAACACATTAACTTTGGAGTACTCTTTGTCTAGGAGGGTGGTGCGTAGCTTATGATCTCCATGGGGTATGAATGAAGGACCAATAGTGGCTATATCTTTAACCATTTGTTTGAAATAAGATGAATAGGCCACATGAAGTGGGATGGCATGGGAAAAAAGGAATTTGGCAATGGAAGATTCGGTGGCTTCTCATGCTTGGTTATTAAACAGACTCAATTGAAGCTCCCTTCCCACTACCACTCACCTTCCTCTTTCCTCTTGCGGCAACTTCACTACTACAAGCTGTGGAAGACATAGACATAGTTGATTGCACACTTGGAAAATAAGATAACGCACCTTGAACCCCATCCACCTCCATTTGCAATCTTTGGCACTCTATTGCTTCATGCTCTTTTAAGTTAGGACACATTCTAACACCATTGCCCGCCTCACCCAAAAAATAAGACTTTACCCTTGTGTAGCTGCCCCTAAAATCCTTATGGCAAACATGGCAATTCCACACCCTACTCCCCCTTGAATTGTTTTGTCTTTGGTCCACGGGTGTAACATATTGAAGGAAAGTTTTGTTTTTGTTTAAAGGGTGTTTTGCATAGCATTCCATGAGTGTTGAAGGGCATTGGTATGGGTTTGTTTGCTCTTCACTAAGACCCTCACCACTTTCTCTTCTATTTTGCACTTCATTTTCACTTTCACTCCCACTCCCATTGCTGCTCATGTTTTTTTTTGTTTTTTGAATGCAAGTTTTAACTGAAAATTGCAAAAAAAAATAAAAAATCAGACATTGTATGCTTGAAATTTTGCAAAAAAAATGAAAAAGAAAAAGAAGGAAAGGAAATGCATACCTCTTTGGTGGATTCACACTCCCAACTGCACTAGCTTCAACCTCTTCTCCTCCTTCAACCTGCTGTTCTTCCTCCTTCAATGCTGCATCTTCAAACCCTTGGTTGCTCTTTCTCTCCTTCACAAACAAATGCACAAATGAATGAAATGAGGACTGTTTTTTCCTCATAAGCTAGCAAACGATGATGGGGCCCACAATAGGCACAGAATAAGGGCTTTTTTGCATTTTAAAAATGTGTTTATTTTTGTTTTGACCATGCTTTGACGCAGGGGACGGCTGGCCATCCCCAGGACGGCTTAGGCGTCCCTTGGCCGTCCTCGGGATGGTCAGCCGTCCCCCTTTCCCTGTTGACCGTTTCCCCATTTCAGGGATGTTTCCCAGGTTTTGAAAAAAAAGGGGATGCTAGGGGACCGTCTCTCAGCCGTCCCCCTGTACCCGGGGACAAGGATGGGCCATTTTAGAGGGGGGTAGGCGGGGACGCGTCCCCGGGTTTCCCTGTTAAAATGTTAAATGAAAAAGTCAATCTCTAAAGATTGCCGTAAAACTCTAAATTTTCTTTTCATATATCTTTGTGAATTTTTGAATCCCCATTACATTTCTTGGGAAGTAGGTAAAGAAAAAAAGAAGAAAATAAATAAAAAAAATGATGATATTCCACTGCACAGCTCTTGTCTTTGGCTCCCATAATCAGTAATGTATAACACAGCCACTCTATCCTTTATACTGTACTCTTCCTTCAGTCTTCATTTCAGAAAGAAAAAAGTTCTTTAACTTGATATCATTTGATTTATTTTTTAAACCTTTAATTTCAACTAGGTATAAGAATCAGTCAATTCAAATTTGGGTTTTATGCATCAAACACTAACTACAATATTTACTTCTGCATCTTTCTCTAACAGTTTCAAGGGTTTGTCCTAATAGTTTTTCCAAATGTAGCAGATAAAGATGATGGTTTAATGCAGGGCAGGTGGGATTAGAGCTAGACTCAGATCAAATATATGTGAAGGTAACCAAATAACAACCAAATACAGGTTTTGAGGCAAGGATTCACATAGAAGCTGAGCTGCTAAACATATGCCTACCCCCACATCTGACCTTAGGATTCTTGACTATGCGAACCTACATCTTTGTCTTGATGATGGCCGTCCTCCATACCAAATCTATTTTGTGGATCTCTTTGAGATATTATCAAGTTTTGTAAGGCAACAAATATAGTGATACTTGAGTGCATAGAGTATCTGAATGAAAAATAATGGTAAGGAGGAGCTCTAAGTTACAAAATTGCTCAATAAAAGGATTTTGTTGACATTACAGGTGTAGAAGAGGAAGATAAATATAAAGAAAGTATCCAAAATGCAGGCATATGATCCCAGTAAGTAGTATCCACCAAAACAGTTAAAATGAAATCTCTTGATACTGAAGAGCACAATTTCTTTAGTTGATGATTGTACTTTGGTCTCACACCTCAGGTGACAAGCTCTTTGCATCAACTCCATAGACAAAGTTTTGAAATGCAAGATATAGCATCTCTTGCTTCCCTTATCATGGTTCCTATCTCCAAGGTCAATGGTAATGCTGTTTTACCACTGTTTTATCCTAAATATCATATCTGATATCACCACCTACATTGCTCTTGTGGTTGATCTCTTAATATGGCTACCCAAGGAAGAGCCTCTTCTATTCCCCTGCAAATCTGTTTCAGAATTCACTGTAAATTTGTTTTAGCATGTCTGCAAAACTGTTTTAGCATCTCCGTGCAAATTTGTATCAGCATCCCTGTATAAATCTGTTTCAACCTCATAGGGGTGAGTCCGAGCCAAACAGGCATTTTCTCTCCCCTATACTATGGTTTTTGTAAGCCTTCTCTAGGCATTAACACTCTGGCCCAATTTCTCTCTTCATGATGGCATGCATATTGATAATCTGATTCACTGAGAGGAAGCGCTAACTTCTATAAACCCAAGACTTACCTTCTAATAATTGCTGGAATAGTCACCAACACAAAGAATATTCAACTAATTAACAGGATCATTTGTGAAATTTGGTTTCCAAATCCTTCCCCAGAAAAATATATTGCCATTTTTTAAAGTTATTCATTAGCTGTGAAATTGCATTGAGACCCTTGACAAATGTGTGGTTTATGCGCGCAAAATCTCCAGTTCCACCAGCAAAAGCTTGACACTATTGGGAAGTTTAATTTGTTAGTGTCAGAACATATCGTTATTAGGGTCATACCCTTATAACATTTATAGATTGTTCTCATTGAAGCTTATAAAACCTTATGCATAATATATGCTTTATAAAGCATATACCAGTTAAATAATTAATGCTTTAATAAACTATTAGATTATTAATTTTTTTAATTTTATAAATGGTAATTTTGAATAGGTGTCTGTGTGACTAAATACTTATTCAAGTATTTTGCCACTCCTACATTTAAGGAGCTTCTCTCTAATTGAGAGGGAAGGGAATTTGGAGATGAATAGTGACTTCTATCACTATGCACAAGAGGTATTATTGGCTGTATGGAAGCAAGGAGAAGTGTTTCCCCATGTCCAGTCTATGCTTTTAATAGACCTTTTTATAAGTGTTTTATAATGGAATGATGCTTTATGAGGTTTTTAATCTGGAAGGGTTTCCCCCATGTATATATTGTGTAATGTGTGTAATTTGTGTATCATGTAATTCTTATTTTATTTATTTTATATTTATTTGTAATGATTAGTAACCTAAGATCTTAATTTCTAAGAGCAGTTTGTGAAAAAAGAGACTTGTAGAGATCTTGATAGAGCAAGTACAGGTCAACATCATTTCAAGAGACAAGACATGGATGAGAAGAGCTCTATAGGGGCTACCATGTGTGGTTCTGCGTGTGTAGCTCCAATTTACATACCCCATGCAATGCCTGCATCTCTGACATGGCAGTGACACCATCCTATGGAAAATAGAGCCAACTTCTCCAAAAAGGATAAATAATAATAGGTTGACTTTGATCTGGAATGATGGTGCTCATTTAATTAGCTCTGATTATTTTCACAATCTTGGAATGTGTCTTTTTAATAAATTTGACACACATGAAGTACGTGAAACAAAAACATCAAATACTGATAAGCTTTGAGTGGGTACTTGCCATAAGGACAGTTCATAGTTCCATGGTTTACAAGTTATTGTTTTATATATCTTTAGTTTGATATTTTTTCTTGTATTTTGGTTTTAGGACTGAAAGTTTCAAAGAATATATCAGAATCCTTGAAAATGCTCCTGCATTATTATTTACTGCCCAGTGAGTAAGTATATGTATATGTTTCCCATTAATACTATTTTGGCTGTTGTTTTTAAAAAGACTCAAATATAGATTTTCAATACAATTTTTTTAAAGATTTCAAGCATTATCTTGTATCAACTAAATATTTCAGCAAAATGGAACTTGAGTGAAGCTATCACCATCACCCAATTCTCTGAAGGGGGCTGCTGAAAGATGGATTGTATAAGTGGTTAACGGTTGCCTGGTTTGGCTATCACCATCACCATCAGCAGTAGGGTGAGGCTGCAGTAGGAAGCAATATTTTAAACATTTGTTGGTGTGTTTTAATGCATCAAGTTGGGAGATTTAAACCTAGGAAAGTGTTTATCTATCCAAAAAGAGCTAGTGTTTATTGTACTTAGATTCTAGAAGGATTAGAATTGAATTCAAACTGTGTGCAATCCTTAGTTGGCCAATTTCTAGAACTCTTGAATAGGGTAATTTTTCAACCAGTTTGTGTAACAAAGATTAGCTTATCATAAACACCCATTGGTAGATCATACTAAAGGACCACATGAAATACTTGCATGGACAGATTAGGTATATACAAGTTTTGGCAGTTTTAGCAGAATTTGACGATACACTGGTGTTGAGCTTTGTTGCAGTTTTGGTTTGGTTTTTCACCAATATTTTCCCCACAGGTTCTGTATGGCTGGGTTGAGCCATTATATATATATATATATAATTTGCTCAAAGTGTACAAAATTAAATATATACACTGGTGTTGAGCTATGTTGTGGTTTTGGTTTGGTTTTTCACCAATATTTTCCCCACAGGTTCTGTATGGCTGGGTTGAGCCATTATATATATATATATATATAATTTGCTCAAAGTGTACAAAATTAAATATATAACACAGCTGATAATTGATAATTCAATTTCAATAGTCAAACATTAAAGATACATCAATCAATAGAATTGGTCATAGAGCTCTTAGTTTAGAGCATCAATGTCGTCAACTAGTTTGTTGGCAGGACAAGCAGTGCCAGTGCCACTCTTACTAACTGCACCATGCAGGTGAAGCTGTGTAGCAGCCTTGTGCTCCTCATCCTTGATTGAGACTAAGGGAAACTTGTTTTTTAGGGTTTGGGTTTTCTTTTTTCCTTTTTTTTTTCATGAATCTTTTTGGGTTCCCGGCAGATTCTCCTTATGTTTGCTCTGGGTTCACTCAGGGTCCAGTTCTGGGCCTCTGGAGAAGGGTCATGGGTGAACCCAGGTCTGACTTCGATTGATTAGAACCTGGTCATGATTGGTTTGATTTGGCCAGGGTTCATGCAGAGCTTGGTAACATAGGTGTTATGATCAGTGCATTTTCAATGGTTGTGAGATTTCTTCTGGAGCAGTTCTTCATTCGGAGGGAGATCCGTAAACTCTTTTACTGAAGAATTTAGTGGTACAGATCAAAGCTATTTTATGCATGGAAATAAGTAAAAACTTAGTTTCTGAGGATTTAATCATTGTTGGCATTATTTACTATCTTAACTTATGTGCAAAAAACAGTTAAGTTGAATTCTTGACATGCTACGTGGGCTGCATTTATGCAAAACTTATTTCACGCATCAGATTTGGTAATGAGTAATGAAGTACTAGTAGACGGTTAATGCTGTGATTTTTTTGTTAGAAAGTTCAAAACAAGGAATTGTGCAAACAAGACCTAGGGCTTGGCAAGACTATTTTTGCATACAAAGATACTCTTATGGGTGACATCTCTCCAAACATAGATCTTTTTGTAGATTTTAATTTATTTTTAATGGTAAGTAGCAATGTGCATGGCAATGAACTGCAAGAAAGAATTCTTTATTTGAGTGATGCATGGTACTGTGCAACAACTCAATTTCTCTATCTCTTTGAGAGTAATTAAATGTGCATAATCACAATTTCCACAAGATAATTTTCATTTGAGCACCAAATCATATACATCCTACGAAACACTTATTTTATTATAGGCATGGATAATGAGTTGGGATTAAGTACCAAATTGGTGAGCTGTAATATCTCGAATAAAGGGCTTCATCTGTGGGTGGGTTTATAAATTGGTCATCTACCAACTAAGGGTCGAGTGATATTCACTTTTGAATATTACCATGATTTTGTTGTATCTTTGCATATTTACAGTACTACATGCTTTTTTTTCTCTTGGGTTTTCAGTGTTTTGCTTTAGAGGCAGCAGTAATGCTTAGCATGCAACCATAATGAATCCACCACATCTAATGATTGCAAGGAGGCAGTAAAATGGTGATTGTGAGGATTAGGCTTTAAGAGTGTGCATTGGTTCTGGAGGGTGGTTAGTGACTGTGAACTCAAACAAACAGTAGATGAGATGAGGGAAAATTAACAAGCTGTGTGTAAGTACAGGAAATTAGCTTAGCAGAATGGTTCATGTTAGGAAAATTACTGCCATTGGAAAAATGAGATGAGAAATAGGACTATTGCTGAAAATGATCATGCTCAATCGGAAGGAGAAATCAGTCATGGGAACTATAAATTTGAATAAATTATTAAAATATATATAATAGACATGAAAGTCAATAGGAAATAATTTAGTGGATCCCTCCTCCAAGAGCTTCTCTCAAGCTAGATATTGATAGCATTGCTAGGGGCGACCCTGGTCAGGCTAGGATGGGCTGTCTGATTAGGGATGAGAATAGCACCTTTCTGAAGGGAGATCCTTCTCCTTGCCTATCTCCACCAACAATAAGGTTGAAGTGATAGCGTCTGTTGAAAATCAGAAATTGGCCAGGAACCTCAGGATTTAATCATTGTTGGCATTGTTCTTTGTAATCAGTTTGCCTTGTGTTTATTGTAAGTATCATCAAATTTCAAGATTAATATAAGATTCTTTTCTCAAAAACTTAATTTTACAAGGGAAGATATTCGTAGTGTATCTGTTTATGAACTTGGGAGTGCACATTACAGAGGAATTTGATGGTGCTAACTCAAATTTTTGATGTCTAGCTTTCCTAAAAGGAAAATATCTACAGTTTTCTGCAGTAAACTGTGTATGAAATGTATCTATCTTTGTGCATTATATTTTAATCTGTCTCAGATATCAGGGATACCTACCTTTTTTATACAGGAAAGATAGGCTGTTCTACATAGAGTCAAATATGTGGATGAGTCTTGGAAGAAACATCAATTGGTTTCAAAGTTCTGATGCACATGCTTGTTTTACAGGTCTGACTGGATTGACACATTTGGATCTTTTCGGAGCTCGAATCACAGATTATGGCACAAGCTGGTTACGATGTCAGTTTCCTGTATCAACCCCTCTTATTTACCTTTCTCTTTATGTATGATTTTGTACATTCATTTTAACATTTAATGTCTTCTCATTTCCACAAAGAAGAGGGCAACTAATAAGATTATTGTAAGAATCATCAGAAGTTGGTGGTTATTTCAAAATTGAAAATAGCCATGTTGACTTAATCTTAGAAGTCTGATGGGGCACTGGCTATTATTCTAATGCATGTAGCCTATTATTGTCCATGTTGATGTTTTTTTTTTCAGATGTCATTATTACTGGCTTTGGGTTGTAGAATATCGATAGCATTTGCATCTTGACCTAGTATGTTGATATATAGGACACACATATTCTTGCAATATTATAATTTACATAGGACCAGCTCCCGAACAAATAAAGTTATGTGCTGCATAATCATCATTTGTGAAAACACAAGTGTCTGCTTCTAAGCTCATGATAAATTCATAACATTCAAAATAAGTAGCTTTATTATCCCGTCCTCCAGTGAACTAAGTCCATTAATATGTTAAAACTGCAAAACTTGTTGCATTGCTGTAGAATGACATGGTGGAAAGATTGGCTGGTTGAAAGAACCAGCAGTAGACCACCAGTGGACATGATTTTATGCTCTTAAAATTAAATGTTCTTTTAACCTTTAGTTGGGGACAAATTGAACAAAAAATGATGTTTTTAATGCCTGAGTACCAGGAGGCATTGATGGAGAAACTAGTAATCAAGAAAACCAAAAGACCAGAAGACTAACCAAAAGAAAGCCAGACAAATCAAGGAATCTGTACTGCACCTCTTCATAGTTCTTAAGGCGTCTTTGTTAATACTACATATTCAAATTGATAAGTTACTCTTGAGCCTTGAACACTTTTAAGAATTTGTTTCCAAATCTTTGTTGATAATGTTATTCATCACTAGCGTATATCCTAGGCAATGGTTTATTCGCCTGTATGGGTAATTTTGTCCATTTCAAAATTGTTTGTTCTATTAACTTGTTGACCTTTTAAACTGAGTTACAAGGATCGTGTTTGGGAGGAAAAGATTATGATAACTTCGTCAATTAATGATTAAGTTCGAAAAAAATAAATAAATGATAATATGAAAAAAACAAGCCATTCAAATTTTACACCAGTTACAATCATCCAAACATCCAAATTCATAGCTAAAATAAAAATAAAAATAAAATCTAATCAATTTTAAATCCTAAAAGTAAAAATGAAATATAAATTAAACCATATTAATATAAAGTTAAATTATAATTAAACTTTATTTTTTTGACATGTTGAATATTAATAATTCTGCCAAAGGCGTTCGCTATTTGAATAGAGCCCAGTTCATTTTCGCGATCAACGGTTCATAGTACTTGAAAAGTGTGCAAGACAATTTAAAACTTGATGGCTGTCCGATTTCTTCTCCGTCATTGTCGCCATTTTGTTTTAGTTTTTTGTTTGTCGGTTTTAAAATTTTATCGGAAAACTCTTCCCTTTCTTGTACGAATAGTTAATATGTGCACAATATTAATTGCACACAGATTTTAATAACGTCAGATAGCAGAAACACTGAGGACATGTTAAAAAATGTATAGTTGTTCACTGAACTTTTTTACAACATTTTGAAAAAATGAAAATAATCTTATTTTATTAATAAGATTTGAAAGTCATATTTAGCTGTTTATTTTTATTTTATTTTTATAAAAATACATGTACTGTTTTCCATAGTACTCAAAAAAAGGTTTAAGGCTGTTGTATTTGCTTATAAAATGTAAATTTATTTTTCATTTAAAATAATTTATTTTGGTTTAAACTAATATGTATAATTCTGTTATCAGAAGGAATTTAATAAAGTTTTAAAATGCAAATCTTATTTGTGACTAAAGTATAAATATAATGAATAATATATAAATATTATATATATTAGTAGATGTTATATTATTTATATATTGTATAATATAATATATAAATGCAATCTAATATATAATGTATTATTTATATATTATATATTATAAAATAAGTATAATATAATATTTAATATAAACATATAATAATTTATATATAATTTACAAATAAATATAATAAATTATATACCAGTGTCTTTTTAGATATATAAATTGGGCGCTAGGGGGCCCAACCCCAAATACAAAGACATTAATGCGGCAACCAAACGGAGCAAAAAATTACATCAAAAAGACAAAACATGGTTGGCATCCATATCAACATCTATCCTCGATTACCATCGCGGTCATCTCCTCTCGTCCCTCCACATCCTCCTCTTCGTCCTGGGCAGTAGGCAGTGCTAAAATGGCCACTTGATCGGCAAGGTTCCTCACCCTCGTTAGCTCCTTCAATAGGGTGATGTTGCCTTCCACGACTTGTATTTTGTCTTCCTGATCCTCACCCACACTCTAAATGATGAAGGGCACCCATGGGCCATTGAAGTGTTGTGTCAATGAGGGCCAAACTCCCCCACCGGCCTTAGCCCAAATCCAGGGATCACCATGCTCAAATAGAACTCCAGCGCCACCCTCCATTTAGCAAACACCAGCATTTAGCAATCACTAGTAGAGTAGTAAAGGATTTTCTATTAAGTAAGCTTCAGTGGGGAGGACATATCCTCCAAGCAAATAGAATTGGTAAAACCATGGGAGGAGGCAAGAGCAGGAATATAAGAGTAACCCTGAAAAGTGGTGAAAATAGGAACCAAATTCTAAGAAACAAAAGGTTCCTCCTGTTGTGACCTTTTCACACACCGCCCCATTCAAAATGGGGACCCCTAAATTTTGCTCCATTATGGTCTTTTTGGCTTTGGTTTTTCTCTCTATCTTTCTCGTTGTCTCTCTTTTCTACTGTTTGTCTTTCTGAGATGTGCCCGCCATTGAACCTCAACGTGAAATTTTGGCCAAGTCTAAAAATTAGGGTTTCCATCTTTCCAGCCAATTTGAGGTCAAGTGAAGTGAGTAAATTGAAAATTAAGACTAACATTGTTGTCAGTATGATTCCAGCAGGCTTCCACTAAAATTTCATCAGATTCCGGCTACTTACTACTTTTAGTAAGTGTGCAATTCCGGGTGTTTCGTCAGCATCCTTGAAATTCCGTCAGTCACACTGCATTCAGAACACATCAAGTTGCTCATGTGCAAAATTTGAGCTGAAACAGACAACTTACTATTTTTAGCAGTTCAGCTTCCGGAGCAGATTTCAGGGCTTAGATGCAGAGTTTTTCAATGCATGTCTGCATATTCCTTCTGGGTTTTCAGAGACCTTCGCGATGGTGTAACTTGCAAAGCGAGATGATAACTTTCAGGGTTCAGTCTTTCGAGGCTATTTTTAGGGTTTGCATGTCAGGGTTTTTCTTTGAATGTCTGATGATTCCTTGTGGGTTTTTCGAGAGCTTCGCAGTGATGTGACATGCAAACGGAGATGGTCACTCATTTAGGAACTTACTATTTTTAGCAGGTGCATCTCGGCAGCTGCCTCCCAGCACTTCAGAATCACGAGTTGATCGCAACACAGCAGAAACAAGAACAAACGGAGATCATTTGATATGCATGCAAGATGAATTAGGGTTTCTAGCTTCGGGACCCGAAAAGAGGGGTAAAAAGTAAAAAATTTCGAAAACCGGTGTATACCACCGCGATCTGCGTCTTCCAAGCTATCTGTTGGTAAAATTTGAAGACAAACAGAGCACTTACTATTTATAGTAAGTCATTTCAAAAACAGGGTAAAAATAGAAGGTCAACATCAGGCACCGATGTCAGCAGGTAGGTCACGTGGTGAGGAGCGCATCATTCGAATTTCAAATCAAATGGAGTTGTGGAGGTATTAGAAACGAGCAGTTACTATAAATAGCCAACTACCTTCAGAAATATTCTATTTTTAGCAAGTCAGCTCAGGATGGCAGTGTGAACGGGTTGACAAGGTCATAAGTCTATTATGTTTAAAATTTCAAAACAATCCGAGCTTCAAAAGTATGAAAATCATGGGACTTACTATAAATAGCAGGACATAGAAGCTGGCGAAGACGAAGAAAAATGGCTAAGTCTGAGACTTCATCTTGTATCAACAGGAAAATGCGCCCTCAAGGATGAAGAGACATAAAAAATTTCTAAGTCTAAAAGATATCCTCCAGCATAGGTGAAATGCGCCCACTCCAGCATGAGACAAGAGAAATTTTTTTTAAGGCGAGATTTTCAAAAATGCAAGGTGATTTAAAATCTTTTCTAAGGCAAAATATTTTCTTCCTTGAGAAAATACGCCTAGGCATGGAGGGTGATGAAATTTTTCTTGGAGCACGAATGAATTCTCCAGTGACGGAGTCAGAAGATGCTGGCATTGCAGGATGAATTTAAAAAAATTTCAAGTTTGAGCAATGAAGTACTCACAGAGATGAAGACATGGAACAAATTTGTTAAAAAATATTTTTTTTCTAAGGTTCAAAATTCGAAATTTAAATGAACCCGTTCGTTGTATACCCATGAATTCGACAAGTTCTGAAAGAAATTTTCTTCTGGGTATTGAAGATTGTCGACAAGGAGTTGATTTTAAGGTCTTCCACAACTTGCCAAGGATTCCGAGGTGGGGATTTTAAATGGGCACCAAGTTGATGAATTTCCTAAGTAAAAGTTTGAACAAAAATTTCTAAGGCAAGAAAGGAAACGATGTTGAAATAGGTCGCCTTGGCGGATAAATTTGAAATTGGGCACCTGGATAATTTTTGATGAAAGCATTTTTCTCGAGCTTGAGTCGGATGAAATATCAGAGTGAAGTACGCCGAGTAGAATGCAAGATAGGTTGAAAATTTGGCTAAGGCATGAAGAATTTGAACACAAAGTTGGCTAAGGAAAAACGATGAGCCCTTGGAGATCAAAGCGTGAAAATCAGGTAAGTAAAGTGAATTTATATTATGAAGTTTTCTAATACCCTTCTCCTTGCTTATTTTGCAGGAGGAACGTCGAGACCAAGCGGTGATGATTTAAAGTGATGAAGAAAATAATCCAAGATGACATTTCAACCTCGAAGGAAGAAAAATTGCAAGAAAATGGCTCAGTGTTGAGACTTAGTGACAGAGAAGAAATGTTTTCAAAACTCAAGATGGAGAAAAGAATGGAAGCTCGAGCAAAGTTGAAGAACAACGTCAAGAAAGAAGATCAAGAACAGTGTGAATGAGTTTCAAAGTTGGAATCTTCTAGAAGGATGATGGACATTAATGGCTCATTTATTACCCCACTCCTTTTGGTGGCGGTTTTTAGGGTGAATCTTGTTTAGGGTTGAGGTGGCACAATCTGGGCCATCCAGCCGATTGTAATCTAAGCCGTCTGTTGGACTTGGCCATCTATAAAAGGGGGAGTCCCCCTCATTTGTATCTCATTAGAATTAGATCAGAGTTAGGATAGCAGAGAAGTAGTAGAGAGAAATTGATAGAGTAGAAAGTAGAATAGTTCATAGTATAGTTTAGATTGAAGAGGAAGGAAAGTCTTCCCTTTGAATACTTTGTAAGAAGTTGTCATGAATGCTTTCATAATAAAAGAATTTTCATTGATGGTGATTTCTTCTTTGTTATGAGTAGTTGTTGAGGCTTCTTCGTCCTTCCAATTCACGTAGCATCTTGAAGTAGCTTAAAGTAAAGTAGATTTCATTTCATGCAAGTACTTAGTGATTGTGGAATGTGGTGCTCGATTTGAATAAGACTTCGCTTGTCCATACCACTAGCGGGCTCGCTGACGATGGGTTCGCCCTGCGTGGTCAACTGGATTTACTTCTCAAACTTAACTTCGATTGTGATTCACGTGTTTGTATGCATCGTCTTGATGGTACTTGCATGTCGAGTTATAATTTGAACACCTTTCGCCACTCCTTTGAAGATTGCACCGATTTGTGGAAGCTGTCCGAAGCGAGGCAAAGCAAGGCTCGGTTGAAGCTTGTGAGAATTGATCGCCATGTCCCACGCCTTAGAGTAGACTAGAATCTTCTTATCCCTACACTCATTTTAAATTCAGTTCATTTCTGGTTAGAATTAGGAAACTTGTGCTCACTTGCCAAATCATCCAAATTACATGAAATCCCTTAATCCACTGTTTGTTGTTAGCTGTCGAACAATTGTGTAAGTCCCCTTGAAATACCAACAAAACACATCGAGCCAACTAAGGGTATTCTATTGCATGAAGGAACCTTGGAGTTAAATGTATGATCTATCTCGCAATCTTAGCATGTAGGAAACTTTGTTCAAGAGAGGATAGAGTATCCGTTGGGAAACTTTATTCTGTGTTGTTGTGGTCGCGAAAACCACGTCAACACCTCCAAGGCACAACATTTTATATAGATGAGGATTTAACTCCAACACAACTAGAAGAAAGAAGGAAAGAATGGGAGAAAGTTATAACAGCAAGAAAAGCAGGAAAAGATGAGTGATTATATAGGGGGAAAGCCCAATTTAGGGACAATACGAACCGTAATAAATAGGAAGGTGGGGGCCCCCAGGATCACCTCTCAATGGTAAGCTGGAACTGTAGAGGCTACCCTTGGAGGAGGGCACCTAGGTTGGGGCCCATAGCTGAAGGCAAAGATATCATCACTCTCATGGAAACACATGAGCATGAAGGTTGTAGGATACCTGATTTTGAAGGTTATAATAAATTTTCAGTGTGGAATGAGCTAACAAAGAGCGGAAAGGGACATGGGGGAGTAACAATCTTGGTTAGGAAAAAATGTGAGAGAATCATAAAGATAGAAAAGAAAGACCCAAATAACCAATACATATGGGTGAAGATAATAGATGGTGAATCTTTGATTTGGTTTGCAGCTTGTTATTTCGCCCCTTATGGCTCTAAAGCATACAAGAAAATGAATCTAGATAGAGATGACCCATATGAAGCACTAAAAATTGACATAGCAAAGTATTGTGATTCAGGCAAGATTATCCTACTTGGGGACTTTAATGCAACAACAAATAATCAGGCTCTTTGTTTTGGTAAGGAAGAGGGGCAAAATAGCAACCCTATATGGTTAGAGGAAGAAGAAAACCAAAGTTGGCAAAGGGTATCTTAGGACTCAAAAGGTGGTATTTCATCTTTTGGTGTAAATCTGTTGGGTTTTTGCTGCCTCCACAATTTAATCATTTGTAATGGTCTAAGCACTTTGCCAAGCTCGGGAGCTTTCACATGTCATACCCACAATGGGCAGAGTGTGGTAGACTATGTTATTGGTTCTCAAAGTATCATTCCAAGGATAATAGAGTTGGAAATAGGGAGTTGTCCTATAGAACTGAAATTTGACCATAACCCCATTTACATTAAGCTTGGTATGAGAGAAACTATCCAGCAAAGAGCTAGTCTGCAGCCGTGCAAAGGGAGTGGCCTTCAAGACAAAATTCTCCTAACCGACAAGAATCGGGACATATTTAAAAGAATGCTTGAAAAACAGTTAAAGGGAATAAAAAATGTTGGCAGCCCCACTAGAAATCGAAGCATAATAAACAGCGACAAGTTGATGGCAATCATTCACAAGGCTCTCATAGCTTGCAAAAGAGCCAAGGGTAAAAGAGATCCCAAAAAGAGCTTTCCTGCAAATCCATGGTATGACGAAGAGTGTAAGGTGGCTAAAAGGAGTTTGAAAATATTGGGAAGCAAGCAAGCAAATAAAAAACTGTATGAAAAATTAGTAAGATCAAAAAAAAGAGGAATACATGATTGTTAGGAGGAGGGAATTAATTTCTCTTGGAAAGCACAATCCGAGAGGTTTTTGGAGAGAATTGCAGCAAGCAAGAGGTTCTACTGAGAATAACATCACGGACATCCAATGGTTAGAATATGCAAAAATATTGTATGAAAGAGACCAAGACAAAACATACCCTCTGGCAATTAATTCTAGTGATAAACTTTTCTCCACAAAGGATATCATAAGTGGTATAAAAGCTTTGGTGGTTGGCAAGGCTCGTGACATTGATGGGCTGCAAGCGGAATATTTGAAGTGGGGTTTAGAGCTCGTGGCACCGCATATCAAAAAGATTTTCAATAGGGTCATTCAACATGGTTTCCCTACAAATTGGACCACGAGCGTTGTTATCCCTCTCCACAAGAGTGGGGATGTCAACAATCCGTCAAACTATCGTATTATAATGATTAACCCTCTTTTTGGGAAACTCTTTGGGAGCATGGTGGAGCGAAGAATTAGTCGTTGGGCTGAGAAGGAGGATAAGAGGGCGAAAGGGCAAGCTGGTTTTAGACCAAAGCATTCTACTATTGACCATTGCATTACTCTCAGGCACATGGTTGAAAAAGTTTGGGATAAACAGGGTAGTGAGGTCTTTTGTTGTTTTGTTGACTTCAAAAAGGCTTTTGACACGGTACCTAGAAACAAACTTTGGGATAGAATGGAACAACTTGGAATTCCGGAAAAATATAGAGTTGCTGTCCATAGACTTTATGATCAAGTGAGGGCCAAAATTAGAACAAAAGAAGGTTTTTCCGAGTGCTTCAGGAGCGAAATTGGTGTCAAACATGGCTGCCCTCTATCCCCCACTTTGTTTGAGCTGTACATAGACAAATTAGAAGAGTGGTTGGACAAGCGGGGAGGTGATGGTGTTCTTTTGGCCACTTTTGTGGTCAAGTTGTTGTTGTATGCAGATGACCTTACTTTAATGGAAAATTCTGAAAATAGTCTTGAAGAACATCTAAATGCTTTGGAACTTTTTTGTCAAGATGTGGGAATGCAAGTCAACATCAGCAAAATCAAGGTCATGATTTTTACGTTGAAAAGGGCTAGGAAGCAAATAAATTTTGAGTTTGAGGGAAACACTTTGCATGTGGTGAGTGAATACAAATATTTGGGTCTTGATTTTTGCAAGAATCTCAAATGGGAGATTTGTAGGACAAAAAGAATTCAAGGGGGGTGGAAAGCTCTTTACTTGCTCCAAAACAGATGTAGATCGACTGAGTTATGGGATTGGAAAACAAATAAAAAGCTATTTGGGCTGCTTGTTACACATGTGGTTTTATATGGCTGCGAAGTTTGGGGTTGTAGCACGTTGGTTGTGAAGTGGAAGCAAATAGAAAGACTCCAAAAGCACTTAATCACAAGCAATTTTAAAATAAAAAGTACAGTCCCGTGTGAGATTGTTTTGGTTGAAGCAGGTCTCTTCCCAATAGAAATGGCAGTGATAATTCGTTTATTAGGCTATTTTCAGAGGATAGAGAATATGGAGGAACACCGATGGCCCAAAATTGTGGTGGAAGAAACATTAACTAGAAGGAAGAGTACGTGTATGAAGCAAAATGTCAAGTGGATGGGAAAATGGGGGATCAATATGCAAGAGTGTCCAAACACGAAAGTTGAAATGAAAAAGTATGTAAAAGAGAAATTCAAAAATATCATGTGGTCGTATCAGCTTGGCCGGAAAAGAGAACATTATGTTTTGCTTTTTAACCCTACTTGTGATCATGAGCAAAAATTTTACATGGGGGTTGATATAAAGTGGAAGGCTAAAATGCTAATAGCCCAGTTAAGAACGAGCTCACACCATTTGAGATGTGAAACGGGAAGGTGGAAAATTCCCAAAGAGCTGTGGGAGGATAGGATTTGTTGTTTCTGCTCTTCGGGTTTAGTGGAGTCAGAGTGGCACTTCATTATGGAATGTAAGGCTTATGAGGACATCCGATACTTCTATCCAGATTTGTTAAAAGTCAAGTCTTTAGCGGCCTTGTTTGAAGAAGAAAAGATTGATAAAACGGCAAGTTACTTGATCAAAATTCACAGCAGAAGAAACAAAATCAGCAAAGAGTTGGAAAACATCATGAAGTAGTTTGGTGGGTTCGACTTTTGTTTTGTTGTCTTGGCTAATGTGGTCTTTCGGTTTCATTTCGTGGGTCCCATAGATTGGCTGGTCTCGTGGATGTTATTAAATCAATCAATCAATCAGCGTCCTCATTATAAGTCGAATCACCCCTATCTCCTCCCGCGCTTGGAGAAGCCAAGCCAAGAGCATGGAGGACGCATCAATGTTCACTTTGTAACGGTAAGTTGACAACAAAAAATGAGTGCCAAGGATATTTTTGATTGCCCCCAACACTCCTGCATTTGTTGCCTTGAAGAACTTCTTCAATCGCGCGTTCGAAACAACACCTTGAAATGCCATTTGCCTATCTTTCGATCCCAAGCTTGTTGTGGACTCCATTGATAACAACAAAGGTATGGAAGAATGAGGACCAAGCTTGTTTTAAAGATCCCACCACCGCCAAAATCCCCAATCATTAAATCTGACAACGACAACCGCATTTACTCCCTCATCCTTCCTAACATTACGACAACTATCATTCGTGTGGAGCGATTGTGCGGAGCATTGGCGTACTGCCGTGCTCCTCCACATTAATTGCTATCTTCGACAGGTCATCTATATCAATATTGCCCTCATGGTAGATGTGGCTCAATTTGAAATCTCCCACACCTTCCAATTCGGCAAAGATACAATTTAGCCATCTACTTAACTTCCAATTGGGGGTCGAATGCCTCCTTATGGCGTTTATTGTGATCATAGAATCACCTTCCAATTGGATTTTATCGCTTCCCAATTGCTTACACAACTTTATTCCTAGCCATGTTGCTTGAAAATTCGCTTCATTATTAGTGCCAACTGATAAACGTTTTGCCCACTTTGCAAGCCTTCTGCCTGTATGATCTCGTACCACACAACTAGCCCCTGATGGCCCTGGATTACCTTGAGCTGCTCCGTCAAAATTTACCTTGATCCATCCTTCCTTCGGCGGAAACCACAACACTCCCAAGCGTAGATTTGCCTGAAGATCATCCTTCCAAGCCCTATAAATGGGGGAAATAATATACTATTATATAATAAACATTAGATTTACCAAATAATATATAAATATAATTTATATAATATTATAATAATATAATAGAGTTAAAGAGCACATACTTGCAAGTTAATAAATTTTAATATTTATATATAGTTTAATATAATATATAAATGTAACAATATAAAATAAAAAGATACATGATGTACTTTTTACTTCTCGTAAAAGTAATTACACTCCTCGTGAATTCATAGTGGATCATATTGTCTTCATTTACATTTTTCGTTGTTCATAGTGTTTTTTGCAGATATCTTTGAGTTTATGGTGTTTCTCTCTCTCTCCCTCTACCACATGTCCACCTCATCACCTCTTCTATTTACGAAAATGGCCCAAAGATTTTATATTAGTTTATGTTCCATTGTGTCATTACACTATTCTAAAGGGTTTTTGGTTGACTAGTTAGCTACTTAGTAAATGTTTTACACTACTTTTTCATTCACTTATGTTTATTTTTTAATTAAAAGGTATTATTTTTTTTAGAAATTATTAAATATACATATAATGCAATATATAATACCTTATTATTATATATTATTTTCTATAGTATAAAACATTAAATATAAATATATAATTATTATAATTAATAAATATTTTTTAATATGTATAAATTAAATTATCTCTAAATATAATATAATATTTAATATATATTTTATATACTACAAATTAAATTATATATAATATAATTATATTTATCATTATACAAATTATATTATTATATTATATTATATTATTATTATATATTAAATTCTATATAAAAACTATTTGTCTAACTCTCTCCACCTTTCCCTTCTCTTATTCACTCCATCTCTCCCTCTCCCTATATCCCTCTCTCTCTATATCACCCTCTATCTCTCCCTCTCCCTCTCTCTCTCTTCCTCTCCCTCTATATATTGAGCTATCTCTCCTCTCCTCCCATCTCTCTCTCTCTCCTCCTTCCTCCTCTCTCCTCTTTCCCCTCCTCTACCTATCCTCTCTCCCTCTTCTCCCCTCTCCTCTCTCCCCCTCTTTCTTGCTCTCTCCTCATCTACCTATCTCTCTCCCTTTCTCTCCCCCTCTTCTCCCTCTCTCCCTCTCTCCCCCTCTTCTTACTCTCTCCCTCATCTACCTATCTCTCTCCCTTTCTCTCCCCCTCTGTCTATCTCCCTTCTCTCTCCCTCCCTCGTCTCTTCCCTGTCCCCTTATCTATCTCTCTATCTCTACCTCTCTCTCCCTTTCTCTTGCCATATATATCCATCTCTCTCTCTTCCCATATATATCCATCTCTCTCTTACCATATATATCTCTCTCTCTCTCTATATATATATATATATCTCCTTCCCATCTATCCCTCTCCCTCTCTACCTATATCTCATTATTTCTACTTGTCTTATTCATTCCATCTCTCCCTCTTTCCCTATTGCAAACATAACACGAGCTTGTTGGTAATGGAGCTTGATTATCTTCCTAATTCAAAGGTTTTGATTCAGTCATGTTTGGATCCTTGTATGTAGATGCATAGTTGATTATCTCTCTATATGTCTCTTTGTCTCTCTCCCTCTCCCTCTCCCTCTCCCTCTCCCTCCCTCATATTTTCTTATCTCTCTCTCTCTATCTCCACCTCTCCATCTTTATATCTCTCTATCTCTTCCTCTCTATCTGCCTATCTCTGTATCTTTATCTCTCCATCTACCTTCCTCTATTTCTCTATCTATTTCTCTCCCTTTATCTTCATCTCTACCTCTATCTTCCTGCTCACCCCCTCTATCTCTAGACATGTCTCCCTCTATCCATCCATCTCTCTCCCTCTACCTCTTCCTCTTCCTCTTCCTAGACCTCTAAATCTGTCTCTTTACTTTTCTATCTCTATCTCTACATGTTTCTTCTTCCATCTCTCCCTCTATCTTTATTTCATTATCTCTCCATCTCTCTCTACCCCTATATTCTCTCTCTCTCCCTCTCTATCTCTATATATCACTTATCTCTATCATTATATTTCTATCTCCCCCTCTCTCATTCTCTACCTCTCTCTCCCCCTCTATATATTTATCTCTTCTATCTCTATCTATCCCTCTCTCCTCTCTCTCTCTCGATCTCTCCCTCTCCTCTCCATATCCCTCTCCTTCTCCATCTCCATTTCCACCTCCATCTCTATCTTTATCCCCTCTCTCTATCTACTTACCCCTCTCTCTCACTCTTCCTCTTCTACCTCTCTCTCTTTCAGAGGTTTTGTTTCAGTCATGTTTGGATCCGTGTAAGTGGATGCATAGTTGATTTTAAGTTATCACTTCTCCATTGAGACCTTTGTTGCATAAAAAACATCAATTGCTAAATGGCCTACCAATTGACCTTATGTATTGCACAGATGCATGCAAAAGATACACCAAAACTTTCCCTAATTGACCTTCCACATCTTCGGAATACCCATTGACACCAAGGTGCAATTGCTAGTAAATATTAATTAGAACTTAAATCCTAATCCATTAAATTTTAAAACTTTATAGCATATCTAACATAGTGGGATGTTTTGACGATCTATTGCTGAAATAGAGTTAATTTGACCCCTCTATACGTCTTTCCGCAACTCACTCTCAGAGGCTAAAGAACTTATGAAAAACATCGAGTGAAATTTTTTACCTAAAACCCGATGGCGAAACTCAAGAAAAGCATCTGAAAGCAATCATGACTCACACTCATGAAGCCACACATCTTGCAAACCATTTCCCTCTCTTGATGATTGGACTTCTTGTGCTGATTCACCATGATGGAGGGGTTGTTAGTTTTAGACCAGAAATGCAAATAAGCAAAAATACAACACAGAAATTAAAGAACATAGCGATTTACCCTGGGAAAACCCTCCTACCTGAGGGAGAAAAACCCAGCAAAAAGATCTCTTATATATCAGAATAATAAGGCAAAAATCTGCTTACAAGTCAGGCCTTACACAAGGCTGAATTTAATACAATGAATTGTGGCACCTCTTCTTGATGCAAAGATACAAATGAATATACTTCTTGAAATCTGTTCTGCTACTGAAAATGGCGATCTGCTGCTTGAAGTGCAAACTTCTGCTTAGGAATGCGAATTGAAGAGAGAAATGATTGTGATGATCAAATAAAATGAAATCACCTCCCTTATATACAAAGATAGGCGACCTCTTCACTAGGTCGGCCCCCTTAGAAAATAAAATAATATAAAATATTATTTGAGACAAGAAGGCTGACCTGCCTTAAACAAGGATATATTAGGGAGAAAAATATCTCCTACAGCTACAACACTAACACTCCCTCTTAGCTGGGAGGTATTTTTCTAGATATCCATGTCATGGAGTCTCTCAACATGACGCCCACAATGGCTACACCCATTTGTGGAAAACCACATCTCAGTCTCAAAGATGTACAAGAGTTCATCACAGAGCATCTCAACATGATGTCGTCATGGAGTCTCTCAACATGACGTCCACAATGGCTACTCCCATGTGTGGAAAGAAACACATCTCAGTTTCAAAGATGTACAAGGGTTCATCACGGAGTCTCTCAACGTGATGTTGTCATGGAGTCTCTCAACGTGACGTCTCATCTCAATCTCAAAGATGAACAGGGGCTTGCCCCTCATAATTCTCCGTCTCAGAGAAATATACATTACAAGGGCTTTCACCTCATATTTCTCCGTCTTAGAGAAATATACATTACAAGGGCTTTCACCTCATATTTCTCTGTCTCAGAGAAATATACACTACAAGGGCTTTCACCTCATATTTCTTTGTGTCAGATTCCCTTTGAATGTTATTTCCTCCTCTTTGAAGAAACTGATCGCAAATTCTCCATCCAAGGCTGACCCAACCTTGTGCCCTTGAGTGAAGAATCATGAGAGTTATGCACCACCGGCTCAGTCTCAAGGCTGCAAGCTATGTCTCCATGTTTGTTCATTTCTTCAGCCTATGTGACTTCCTCACAGGATGCATCAAGCTCTTCCTCCCTTGAATTCCTTATGCAATCTCTCATCATCCTTTTGCTCCTCGATCTGTCCTGGAAGCATTTTAGAGAGATTAATAATAGTTCATAGAATTAAACTATCTTGAAGATAAATGCCAATGCTAGAAGCATACATGATTCACTATTCCCAATTGCATGAATTATTATTAACTACATAAAATTTATTCGAGGTACAAGCATAAAATACTTATCTTTTTATGTTGGTACACCGTTGAGCTAGACCTGTAGCTGTGTCTCATCTTCGCCACCTTCACTCAATGTTGCCATCAATTTACCCTCATCCTGTTTTCATACCATTTGTTGTCACCAACATCTTGCCAGAACCATCTCGGACCTTTGTTCCTTTAATTTTCCTAAATATACATTCCAACTGATAATGAAGACTCAGCCCCAAGATTTTATTCAATCTCCAGAAAGTCCACTGAGCTCCAGTAACTTGGATATTATCTTGATAATTGCTCAATATTAAGAATTCTTTCTCTCACATTTACAGGTTCAATAAAATTGCTTAACAACCACAGTAATAGTTGTAACTTCTTAAGTAAATAAGGTAACAACAGTTTGGGTTTTCAGCAGAATCAGTGATGCCTCCCTTGACCAGTTCGCAACTCCTGAAAGATGTAATGGGCCTCTTCTAAAGCAATGACATATATTTACATGTAACTTCCACAGCAAAATTAAATCATCCTTCCCTAAATTCTGTGCTGCGGTCTATGAGGATATCGGCCTTTCCAAATGAGCATTTTGATGGGACTTAGACTGTCGAGTCTCCTCCAGAATCTTTGACTAATTTTTAACACCCGAACACTTCACTCTGCATCCGCCTACTTGAAGATCATTTCATAACTCTGATAAAATGAAATAGGCAAAGCAGACACAACTCGCTAGGCGCGACTTTGCTGTTATTTGGTGGTGCTTATTTTTTCAACCCCATTAAATACAATATCAATATCGACCCCCAACTCTTGAAGACTTACGGCTGTATAGAAAATACCAATCCTGATGAATGCCTGCATTAAACTCTTAAATACTATTAGCCTCTTTGAATAATGACATGAAATGAAGCTCCACGACTCAGGTAGAAAGATAACGATGCTAATATATAGGTTTTGATAAAATCACGACTCCAACATTGAGACACACCAACCATGCCGGCTCTTGCAACATCCGTTACTCCTTTAAGAAACGATGGAATCCATCCATTGAACAGCAGTTTGTATATACTATGTTTGTCACGAACTCTAGAAGTAACTCACGAAAGTATTAATTCATATTCACCATTCTTTTTAATCCCGTGATTCACCTTATAGGGGGAATCCTCTTGTATAGGCGGCACCATGAGATAGTTGCTCACCAACAGATAGCGGTAGATTGGATAATATGAGGAAATGGCCCGATAAGAATTCTGAGCATCTCCCGATAATTCTTTATTTACACAAATCGACTTCTAGGGATTTCAATTCCTCTTTATTTATATTCTGTTTAATCCCTTTCCAGAGTCATGACTCAATATATCCCGCTTTGTAGGCTCTGACACGATGGATGGCTGAATCCACAACTCCTACTTTCAAAACTTGCAATAACTTCCCTCAATCGCAATGTTTGCTTAAACAAATCTGATCGGATTTCCCTGAACCCACCCTGATACTATGTTAGTTTTGGACCAGAAATGCAAATAAGCAGAAATACAACACACAGATTAAAGAACACAGCGATTTACCCTGGGAAAACCCTCCTACTCGAGGGAGAAAGACCCAGCAAAAAGATCTCTTATATATCAGAATAATAAGGCAGAAATCTGCTTACAAGTCGGGCCTTACACAAGGCCGAATTTAATACAATGAATTGTGACACCTCTTCTTGATGCAAAGATGCAAATGAATATACTTCTTGAAATCTGATCTGCTGCTGAAAATGGCGATCTGCTGCTTGAACTGCGAACATCTGCTTAGGAATGCGAATTGAAGAGAGAAATGATTGTGATGATCAAATGGGATGAAATCACCTCCCTTATATACAAAGATAGGCGACCTCTTCACTAGGTCGGCCCCCTTAGAAAATAAAATAATATAAAATATTATTTGAGACAAGAAGGCCGACCTGCCTTAAACAAGGATATATTAGGGAGAAAAATATCTCCTGCAGCTACAACACTAACAGGGGTGAGGTTACAAAGGGTGCCCCAGAAGCCCATCTCTCCTAAGCCCAAGCGTGGTACGCTCTTTACCCCATTGGCCTCGTTGGGACTACCTAGTCCCCATCTCGAGGTAGTGTACCTAGGAGAGTGCTCCATCACTGTACCCCTCTTGTAATCCTAGTCTCCTCTATCATGGTTAAAATAATCAAGACATATGACAAACAAATATTAATCCAATATTTACTGATATAAGAAAGCAGTCGTAACAGCAATGTATCATTAGTTCCTTGAATATCTAATTAAACAATCATAATCACTTATATTAAATTGTACTGCAACTATATTATTGTAAATCAGATTTCATACCACCGACTCAAGAAATGAGACTGCTGTGCATATGCCAATTTATTAATTATTTCCAATTTAGAGGGTACAGACCTCTATTTCCTTTTTATTGATTTATCCCTGCAGATGATCGCTGGTCTGAATATTTCTCTTCTTCAATCGGTGATTTTCTGCCTTGAAATGTTTTACCTTTTATACCCACAGGCAGATGGTTATGTCCCTTCATTAAATGCATGTCTTTTTATTTGATTGCTTAACTAAGCGTAACTCTCTATTAAAGGATAATTAATTTATATTAATATTATCCTTTAATCAACTCCACTTGAGAAGAGTTCGCTGTGCATGTAGTTCGATTCCTTTTATCTCTTTCTTCCTGTCGCTGTTTGTGAGGGACGACTTGCATTTAATTGCTGTCATAATGCCACGTTTTATTCCTTAAACTCTCAATCACGATCTGGTTTTGCTTGTCAACCTGTATTTGGGATTGCAATTTGCGGGAGCATGACATTCTATTGCAGTCATTTTGCATGTTCAGAATTGTGAAATAGAAAACCCTAAATTGAAAAGGGATTTATCTAATATGATTTTTAAATTGTCATCCAAAAAAACCTTTATGCACTTGTATGGCCGAATTTGCAAATGTATTGGAGCACTTTTTTAGGGTTTCTGACAATTTTTGCGGGATTTCAAGTTTTTTTACAACCCTGTGACAAAGCTTTTAAATTTAATTTTCAAACAATTGATTGCTTTAAGTTGTCCTCTTTTTCTTTGCAGGCTTCAAGAAACTTCGATCTCTGGAGTTATGTGGTGGAGGTATAACTGATGCAGGTGTCAGAAATATGAAAGATCTAACTTCATTGACGTCTTTGAACTTATCCCAAAACTCTCACCTTACAGATGGCGCACTAGAATTTATTTCAGGTCTCTCTTAACTGTCCATTTTTTGTGACAAACATTTGTTTTCATTTTTAGTGAATCCATCAACTTCATTTGAGGTAGTTTAAAGTCCTCTACCAAGAATTGGTATTAGGATCAGCTGTTATTGACCTTTCTTATTATTTTTGTCTAGGCTGTGTTTTCCTTTGCTTCAAGAATACAGAATAAGCATTCTTATCCCTCAATTTCAAACTAGCATGTGATAACCAGAACCTTGATTGTAGTAGTCGGAATCTAATAAAGTAGTGTGGAGTTTGTGTGTGAAAAAGCTTCTGTCTTGTATTTGTGCCTTCTGTGTGGGTTTTATCTAACTAACTTTAAATTGCAGGAATGACTGCACTTGTCTCATTGAACATTTCCAATTCACGTGTAACAAATGCGGGACTCCAGCATCTCAGACCCTTAAAAAATTTGACCACGTTATCTGTACATGCTTGCAAGGTTACTTCGACTGAAATTAGGAAGCTGCAAGCAAGTTCTCTTCCAAATCTCTGTCTGCGGGATGAATAGATTTATTGAGGTTGAAGGCAACATTTGAGATTAAATGGAAGCTTCTATAAAAAGTTCAATTACTATTCACAAACTTAATTACATATATGTAAATAAGTTGAAAAGGTTCTGAAGCTTGAACATTTGGGTTTAGCTTTGTCCATGACACTTTCTTGCAAAAAAGGAGAATGGTATTGTATATACTAGCCCATCACATAGTGACTCCTTGCTTTGCATGATTCGTCAAATGTATATATTTATTACTAGATAACGTGGGATTTGTATAGAACATTTTCCCACCTAAAAATGCCTCGATGTTACAAAGATTGTTAAGGTTGCAACTGATGCTGAACACATTATGGCTTGCAAGGAATTGTTGATATTATAGATCTTGCATAGTTTGTAGTTGCTTGTATCTAACATCTGTTGTTCTGTTTATATAACGTTATAATATACAATAAATAACCATTTTATGATGTTATCGTGAGATTGGATAATCAATGTCCTTTCCTATTTACTCTCTTATTGAAACTTTGATATATAATCCTCAGCAGATTATTGATTTGTATTTTGTCAGTGATGTGACTTTTGAGCTTTGAAATTTTAAATTTAAAACTGTTGTTGGTCTTAAATGCCTAATGGATTCATAGTGTTTAGCAGCAGCACAATATGGTAGAAGCTTCCCACAGAAAGTGTTTAAACACTGCTTGCTGATTTACAGAAATAAGCTTTCAAGAAGTTCTCTGCCGTTAAAGAGAGACTGGGATATATTGCAAGGAACTTATCTGGTTCTGGATTTTTCAAATTTATGATAGGAATATTTATTTGTTGATAGTGTGCATGCCTAAATTTCCTATCCCACAGTTCTTACACCTTCATGCATCCAGAGGCAGACCCATAATAGGTGAGAGCAGTCCTGTCATTTTCTTCAGTCAGGTCAGAACAGCAGGGATATGTCCAAGTGGTTATATTCAATTGTTAGCCCTTCTTCAACCATTTGTTTCAGTGTTCAGGTGTTGAAGAGATGTTTCAAGCATATACAGTTTTTCACTCAATGTACACCTGAGTTGGCCTAGTGGTGGAGAATTTGTACTCTTGAAAGAGAGGTCACAAGTTCAAATCCTGCAGTGGGTAGGGTATGTACACCTTGTATTGTGGAGCACGAGTTAGGTGCCTCCTACATATTGGGAGTACGAGATAGTCACATATACGTTAAGCCATCTGTAGACAGTATTTAGTACTATGTGACTTCATGAGGTCCATGGTAATCATGAGTGACGGTGAAAGTGTACTGAAACGGTGATCTTGAAGTTCTTAAAATTATTAGTTTTTTTTCATTATATCCAGTATGCAGCATTGTTTTCTACTGTGTGAACACCATGGAAGTTACCTTGAAATTGTTTGAGACAGTTTTGCAGATTCAATTACTGTCTCAGGATATAATTTTTAATCAATATTTATGTTCAAGTTTGTTGAGAACATCTTTGAAATTCATCTTCCACAGTCTATTCATGTTAAGGATAGAGTAAGTAAAGGTTCGACTAGAGGAGAATTTGTAATACAGGCATAATGAGCATGCACTTTAAAACAAGCAGTGATTGAGTTGCAGGAAGTAGTCGCATAATTTTGGTTGTATGTGCATAATGAGAGTGTTAGGAATGTCCAGCAACCGAACCTTTGATCTGCACCATTTGAGGTGAAACGTCTGGGAATAAGTTTTCAATTTGTCTATTGCATCTAAGAGTAAAGGATATCATTATTGATAGAGCTTGGTTTCACTCACAACTCTGAGCTTATCTCATTCCAATTTATTGAGAACTGTCCAAGGGCTGCTGGATCTACAAGAATAGATCTTATTTTTAATGTGAAACTTGTGACCAGGTAAAGAAGGTATTTGCGTGGGCCCATTAAGAGCTAGAAATGAAACATAATTGTCTACAAATAGAGCTTGGGTATCAGACATGAGCCCTCAGTATGTGCAAGAGTAAATGTTGATTGATTGATGGAGATTGCCTAATGGATTTTATTCATTTTTTCTGGTCAAGACTAAGCTAGGATATAGAGGGTTGTGATACTATGATATGCCCTTGCCTATGTATTGCTTCTCACTCACTTCCAGTATTGATTTTATTATCCATGATATTTGATGGTTAACAATGAACATGATCATTCCTCTCTGTCCGTTCACAATGATATTTTGCTTTGGCCATTGTTATTTTCTGGGGAAACTTAATGCTTGGGACTTTCCTGGATGCCTGTATATGATATTAGCTTAAGAACTTATATCAAAGACAATGAGATTGGTAAATGTGTTATGGAAAAGTCAAATCCAATGTTCATAAGAAACATTGTTTCTTTGCAGCCACACGCAGCAGTCTTGTGTGAATTTCCTTATTTTGCCAAAACCTTAGAAGCAGACCATCCTTGAAAGTGATCTTCAGAATTGTTTGGCAGTACTTTTATTGTTTTACATGTTCAAAGTCGGTCCTTGTCTTTCTTATAAAGTGCATGTGTAGTCGTTTGAAAGTGATCTTCAGAATTGTTTGGCAGCTCTTAGTCCTTTTGGTTAAGATATTTGAAATAATGCATTGTTGTAGGATAATATTGCAAATCGATGACCTGCTATTGAATCTGCTCTTGTAGAAAGTGCATGTGTGTGTTTGGTCTACTAATGATGGACATGGTTCTTTGAGATGTGAATACCAGTTTGGGCGTCAAAGAAAATGATTGATGGATTTTGAAAATAAATACTAAGCTTAGTGACGATATTTTGTAGCTAAATTACTTTAGTGGTGACATTAATAAACCCTTAATACTCAATAGTAATCGAAGAAAGAGCAATGTCATGTTGCTTCTTGCTCTATCAACAATTGATGTAGACTTGCAATCATCAATATTGCCAGCCAAATCAAAATTTGTGTATCCAATCAAGTTTAAACTTGCACCTATAGTATAGTGAATCCTATATCTATGAATGTCCTTTATGTAGTGTAGTATGCATTTGAAAACTTTCCAATGAACTCCATAAATCCCTTGCGTGAAGTGTGAAACAATTCCAAGTGCATAGGAAATGTTGGGGCGAGTGCAATTGAGATAAATGAGGCTTTCAACAAGTTGGCGATACGAGGTAGCATCAACCAATGGAGTGGAACACTTAGCTTGAAGCTTAACTTTGGATAAAAAAAGGAGTCAGGGCAAGCTTACAATCATCCATATGGAATCATTTTAGAAGATTAAGAGTGTATTTGGGTTGAGCAAGTGTGATATTAGAAGAGGACTGTGTAATGTCATTCTTGAGAAAGAAGTGCAAAACCTAATTTTGTCATGCAAAATTGTCTTGCAAAACAATCTTAACTATAGCAATAATGGATGAAGTGGACCTTATGACAATCAAATCATCAACATAGAGAAACTGAAAAAGTTGTCGTAAATTGTAGATATTCATTTGAGTTGCATTAGAGAATCCAATTGGGAGAAGAAAGGAGTTTGTCTTGACATACCAAGTTGTGGGTACTTGGTTGAGGCTATAGAATTTTGCAACTTGTAGACTAATGTTGTCGTAAATTGTAGATATTCACATTTGAGTTGCATTAGGAGAATCCAATTGAGAGAAGAAAGGAGTTTGTCTTGACATACCAAGTTGTGGGTACTTGGTTGAGGCTATAGAATTTTGCAACTTGTAGACTAATGTTGTCGTAAATTGTAGATATTCACATTTGAGTTGCATTAGGAGAATCCAATTGAGAGAAGAAAGGAGTTTGTCTTGACATACCAAGTTGTGGGTACTTGGTTGAGGCTATAGAATTTTGCAACTTGTAGACTAATGATGCATCTTGAAGGAATCCCTATCTTTGCTACATATAAATCCCCTTGTGAAGATCCTCATGAAGAAATGCACTTTTCATATCCATTTGATGTATAACCCAACCACAAGTTGCAACAATGACAAGAGTTAGCTGAATGGAGTCCATTTAACAATAGGGGCAAAGGTTTTGTGTGATCAACACTAGGACCTTGTGAGAAACCTTTAGCCACAAGTTGTCTTAATACTTACGTATAGTGCCATTTCCTGCAAATTTGGTTTGGTAGATCCACTTACATTAAATCAATTGTCTTCTCTTAAGAAGTGGAACAAGTTCCCATGTGTTGTTTTAAAGTAGAGTTATATTCTTCTTTCATGGTAGAACCCCACCCAAGAATACTTGATGCCTCATGAAATGATTATGGATTTGAAGCTATGACAATGCAGGCATGTGGAATATCCCTATGATGTGACCAAGAACTTCAAGTATATGAAAGGTTCTTGAGTCTTGACAAAAAGGTTTGTGTGCTATAATGTCTATTTAGCCCAAGAAAGCACAAAGGATGATGTGGGATGTAAGAGTTGAACTCTTGACTCCTGAATGTTGACTTGATCGAAGGGGAGGTGATTGAAGGAACCTTGTGAGTCTAGGAAGTAGGAGGAAGGTCCTTCATGTTTCTATCATTGGAATCCATAATGCAAGGAGGAGAAATGTTAAGAGGATAAGCTGGGAGAGTTCTCAAAATGTACACTTCTTTCAATGAAGAGCTTATGTGTATCTAGATCTATGTGCAACTTTATGGTTCTAAAGCACTACAATTTTATCAAGGAATGTGAGCCCTAGGGTTGCCAAAAACTTTGAAGTGTTGCATTACAAGATTCCTATGACCCTAAATTTTAGAGGGAGTGATGCCCTTTAAGGTGTTATGTGGAACCTTTCTTTGGATGTAACACAATTGATAGCTTGAACCCAACGTTTAGGGGCAAGTGAGTGTGCATAGATCATGGACTTAGCCATCTTTTTCAAAGATTGATTTTTCTATTTTACAACATTATTTTGTTGCGGTGTGTTTAGGCAATTGAATGTTTATTTATCTCTTCAAGAGTACATTATTGCTCAAAATGGAGTTTCACATATTCTTTGCCACAGTGAGGAGAATCTTGGCATACTTCCTATATTGTTTTTCTACATGACCCTTATATTCTTGAAATCTATCAAAATACTTCACCTTTCTATTGAAGCAAGAAGATCAGTGCATATTTGGAAGTCATCAATAAAGGTGAGCATGAAGTGGGCTTTGTTGAATGACAAGGATGGAAATGGTGTTGCTAAGTCATGTTGAATGACCTCAAAGACTTGTGAAGCCCTCCAAACTTTCCCTTTGTCGAATTTGTCCTTGGATTAATGGAAGTTGTAACCATATCTTGTGTGCTAAGTTGTTGAAGATAGTGGTAGTTGAAATAGCCAAATTGCTCATGTCGCAATTATCTTAAGAGAGTTTGAATGGGTGAGTAAAGAAATAGGGGCATTGCGCACAAGTGAGAGAAAGCATAAAGTTGAGAATGATGGCCACCTTTCCTATTGCAAGGAGAACATCTTCAAGATCTTTGGTGATAACAAAATCTAGAGTAAATTTGATTTTCCTGTCATTCTCGAGATGCTTGACTTGACAAATGAAGAGAATGTTGTCAATCAAGTTAGGCACATAGAGAACATCCTCAAATGTACCATTGCCAACAATTGCAACTTTTTTGAGAACATCTATAAGAGAATCATTGTCAATGAGCGTTTGAGGCAAAGAACAATACCCCAACAAAGAAAAAATATTCTCTATTGGAACCCATATAGTATGAAATACTCGTCAAGAATCCACTACTTGGAAGAATATTCTAAGGTAAAAAGTGGCATTAATTTCCTTTTATTTGATTTGGAAGGAGTAGAGGGTTGTGCATTAGAGGGTAAATTAATGTTGTACTTTTTGAGAAGATGTTTTATCTTATCAATTTGCTTCCCATGACATTGATGTACCTCGTGGAAAATCCTTTTGCAATAAGCACATTTTGGCTTTTCATCTTGAAAATATCCTTTCTTAGAAGAAGATTTTGATTTTGTTTGTGGAGTAGAGAAGGATTGTCCTCATTTTCCTTGTGGTTTGTTCTTGGACTACTTATTTCTTTTCAAGATGGCTTGGCGCTTTTATCCCCATGACTGACTAGCCATCAAACTTGAGACTTGGATGGCTTTATGAGATCCATGGAGAGTAGCTTTTCTTGTTCGTGCATCAATATTTCGTAAAATGTTTCAAATGAGGGCATAGTATATGCTTTTTTCAGAGTCAACCTATGAGTGTGACAGCTAAGGACAAGGCCAATATATTTTGAATTGAGTTTGTTTAATGCACTAAATACTAAATGTCCTTTTCCTCAATACCACAATATTTGAGTTGTGCTCTAGGTCATTGACCTTTCTTACACTCTTGAATGTTTTCAAAAGCTCTTGAGATCTAGACTTATAAGATCCTTTGTTACATAGTCTTTAATGTTGTCAAAAACTCTCGATATCTAGTCTTATAAGATCATTTTCAATCTAATAGCCTCAAACCTCATCAGTTTTACCATATAACATTTTAAGTTTTTCCCATGCCTCTTTAGGTGTTGTACATGAAGCAAGATAAAACAATAGATTAGGGAAAACAAACATATACAAACATCGAAGAATTTTAGTGGTTTCAAGTAATCAACTTAGCTTACCCTTTTCTTCTTTAGGTTTTTTAACTCATTTTAATATGTAAGGAGTATATTCTGAAGGCATTAACGCATTCCATGCATTTTGTTTCCATGTTGCATAATTGTATTAAGTTATCAATTGAAACATAGAACTACCCATATTGAGGAAAGGTAAGAGCACTCATTGAAACTAAAGGAAGAGAAGATAATCACCCAAACACACCAAGAAGCCCCCTTGAATTACTTAATTTTTGATCCCCCCTACCAAAATATAAGTGGTACTTTATATATGAGTGCATTTACAATAGTACTTTATGTTTTGTAGAGTTTTTATAATGTCCAATAAGGACCAGAAAGTTGAAACATAGGATTGAAACATTCCTCTTTCAAAAAACATGACACCTAAATTCGAGTCCATTTGTGAAAGTTATTAGGATTATAAGTTCAAAAAGTTCTAACTACACAACAATTTATGATAGTAAACTAAAACTTTGGAAATATAGGGACACTTAAAGAAAAAATAGATTTCACCAAAAATGAAGTACATGAAATGTTACCTTGTTTTAAAAAACAATGTGTTGAAAAATGACTGTCTGTTTAGGGTACGAGTCTCTAAAGTTGGAGTACAATTTTGAAAAGCCCAATGGGAGGGGGGCAAAAATTTGAAATGTGTCATACTGACGTCAACACAATGTCATTGCCAAGCTTGATAAAATTGTTGCTATATTTGGTTGAACCACCAACTTTAGCTATCTCCAAACAAATTAGAATCACCCCAATTTTAGACCTTTGCCATATTTTAGTGGTATTACCTAGTTTGGCTACAACTAGAAAGGCCACTAAAATTGGAGGTAGTGGTGGGTGGGTAGAGATGGCTGCTTAGGCGACAATTGGGTGGAGGTTGTTGGAGGCTTGTGGAGGCAATAATGTAGTTCTTGTGCAAGCGAAAGGCCATGGGAGGGTTGATTGGGTTGAGCCTGGCCAATAGTTGCATGTTAGGACTAAACCCTACAAAGCCCTTTTAGGTGGACAATCCCTATTGGGGCTACGCTTGAGCTCAAAGTTGTTTCTATGGAAAAAGCTATAGCACAGGTAATCAAATATATATATTTAGAAAAAATACCTCATGAGACTATTCACAAGGGTTGTATGACTCATTGAGCAAAACCAATTGCCTCACCTAGTAACTTTGTCCAAATTGAACAAACTTTATATGGTTCTTAACATTTTTGGGCCTTTTGGATATGATGTTGGGGTTACTTTACTTCAAAGTGCTTTGAAAGTTTAGGTACCCACTAGTTCTAGCAAACACCTCCCAAGTAAAAATCTTTGTAGATCTTGCCTTCGATATTCAACTGACACAATTTGGTAGGATGAAATTAATTATTTTTATGCTTTGGATGCAATCATGAGCTCAAATTTGATCTAGGAAGCTCCCAAATAGATGTACAAGAAGAGATACAACTAGATTTCCCTGAAATTTGGTATTTCCTTTCACACTTTTTTAATTCTCTAAATCCTCTAGGGGTGTGAGAGAAGAGCATACTTAGTGTTAAAAAATATGAGATTTCTTTTATTAGAATTTTTGAAAAAAACTATCCTTGCTCTGATAATGTAAGAATATTAACACAAGAATAATAAATTTGACACCATTTAACAACTCAATATGATAGAAGAAATTATATTCTAACAAGTGAATGAAAAGAAATACTCAAATACATAATAGGCTTGTTCTTATTTAGAGCAAGATAATGCATAAAAGGAGGAAACTGACTAAGGCTTAACATCCATGATAAATAGAGCTAACTATAGCCTAGTCACGTGTAATAGGTGGAGCTAATTAGTGGTCAGAGTGTAACTCGAATAGGAATAGATAAATGGCAATCCAGTGCATAAGTCATGAGCACATAAATATTTTACTTACTAATTAGATAAGTGGCAATCAAGTGCATAAGATGTGCATGTAACTAATAGTCCACAACTAAGTGAGCTTAGCCTAACTAGGTGCATATAAAGCAATATAGTAATAAACTAAATACAAAAATAAATAGTACTCCAATACATGTCCAAGTTGAGCAAATGGAGTAAGGAAATGGCAGCGAAAGATTAATAAAACTAGTTCAAAGGTGTATGGGAAACTCCAAGTGGTGGTAGCAAAGACGACTAGGGGTAGCATATGGGAAGCAACACATTTGTGAGATTGATTCAACGTTCCATGCCAATTACTCCAAGTTCTATTGACAAGCAATATATGCACCAACTGCCACCATTTAGAGTGAAAATGAATACACAATTGGTGCAAGGAAAGGTTGAAGGCTCTCTCTAGTAAAGAAATGGTTATCTTTGAATTAGTTAATGAAAGGAACGAAGGATGACTCAAAGAACACCTGCAAGATTCAATTACTCATATGGAATGGTTTATTTGTAAGTGCTCATGAACATTTTTAGGTTTAGGTAGAAAAACTAAAGCTAATTCGATGTTAGCATGGTTTGTTCACAAGTGTTCATTTGGTGCTTCATAAGTGTTTGTAAGTAATAAATATATAAATTATAGGTGACAACAATATGACCCCAACTAACAAATAAATGACATCACACATTCCAATTATCAAGTGTAAATGGTAGGAATAAACTTTTATAATCCTAACCAAGTGTAAACAATGGTAATCAAAACTAGTCCTAACTCAAGGCAATTGCTGAAAGAGGTTTGTAGGCAAGGTTGGATCAAGATATCCACCTTCTCATTTGCTTGCAAAGGTAAACGATAAATCAATATGCATAGGCAGTCAAGAGGAAGTCATAGTGGAATTCTTTTAGAAAAAAATTGAAGCAATCAAGAAGTCTTTAAGAGGAAGTCATAGTGCAATTCTTTTAGAAAAAAACTGAAGCAATCAAGAAGTCTTTAGGGGTTGGATATAATTTAAAAAAAAACTAGAGTGTCATGACAATAAATGACAAGGGGCCACATGAGTCTCTAAGTGATAGGTGGTGCAATAATAAATACCTTTCTTAGTGTGGGGAAATAGTGATAGGTTATGTTCCACATTCATTGGAGTTTAAAGATAGTAAGTGTTTAAAAGCAAGTTTTTTATATTATTTATCTCCAAGGAAACTTGTTGGTCTAATTAGGAGGTTGGCTAACCACTTGTGGTAATTGTGGCAACTTGTTGAGCCTTGTGGCTAGTTGATGACATAGATTTTTTCCATTCAATTGGAAGTGTAGTTGCAATCTTTGATAAATAATAATAAATATTAAAAGTAGGCTAAGAAATTAATAAAGTTATGCACTAGGTGACAACTAGTGGTTAAGTGACATTGCAAGGTTAATCTAACCTACATAGAAACCAAAGATTAACTAGACCTAAAATGAAACCAATTTTTGTTGTGTACCTAAGCTCATTTGTTTGCTCCACTACCAATAAAGGTGATAATGAAATATAATATGTGGATGAAGCCGTATCACTTGATCATTGAGTTGAAGAGATCCTATAAATTTTGAACATGCTGATATAATAATTTGGCTAGAAGAATATTTGAAAATAAAAGTTGTGGATTACCTTATTGCATTGTACTTAGTTGTTGGAATTGGATTTCCAAGAACAATAGTGTCTCTAGATCTAGGAGTAAAATGTGTAAAAAATTATCCTCCTAGGACTCAAACCATCAGAACCATCTATGGGTACAAAATTATGCATGTAAACCACAAGTTATTTGAGTTCATGCTAACATACCCATACGCTATTGTTGAAGTGAATCTTGAAGATTTTGTTCACATTCAACACCAAGATCAACAACATTGGTTTATAAACAAAACATGGGTCCTAAAGTAAAATAAAAACCATTTCAAGATTGAGCTCTCTAGGAATGCCAATTCAAAGAATACAAACATGTCATCATACTACCAAGGAAGATTATTGGAGACCTAGATAAAAAATTTTCAATCCATTGTTTTTTCTTTATGTAGTTTTTTTAGAGATACCAAAAATTAGATGGTTGAAAACAATTTGTTATGCAATTCATCATTAGTCGATAGAGGTCTAAGAAAAATGAATTCTATATGGTTTTATACTTGGTGTATTCACTTATATGATCAACAAATAGGACAACTTTGATAAGTTTGGAACAAATTAAGAAAAGTACTGTATAAGTGCTACCTAAGATTCTATCAAGAAAACTAAGATATTTAAGCATGATTAATGATGGATTTATTTTTTAGATTTTCTTTGATTCATGTGGGAATCTACACTTCGGCATCTCTTAAAAACACATGAATTTGATCAAATGGTGAGCTAATTGGTACATCAAGAAATGGAGCATATACATATTTTCTAAGTTTTGGGTTTAAAGGAAAACCATATCAGTTATTGACCATTTTTTTTTGAAATGGTAAAAATGGCTAGTAATTGACTTTATAGATAATTTGATAATATAATTAAAAAAATCATGGAACATGCATGATTAACAAGCCCTTGGTGCTCTTTTTTGGCAACAAATTCTATTAGTTAAGAATCTTGACTATGCTCCACCACTTCATAATAGGATTAGGTGTGCTATTATCCTTGAAATCTTTTGTATGTATCTCTGACTTTCTTGGAATGGGTAAAATTCCCATCTAGGAGAGATGAGGGATATTTATTTATTATTATTCTTTGAGATGAAATGTTATTGTAGAGGCATTAACAAGAGAGGTTACAATTGGTAGGGTTACATTAAGAATTTTTCTCTAATATAGCACTTGGGGGTTATATAGATAAGAGGGGAGTAATTTCATCATTATGGTGGGAACCTCATTAGTTTCCATATTCATGGTGTAGCCCTAGATTTGGGGATTTGTGCTTACCAAAGTAATAGGTCAAAGATCCCTATGAGTGATCTATCTTGAGTGTTGTTATAATGACACATGGGGTTGTTGGATTTTTCTTGTTGACCATGGTTTTGGTGGCCACTTATTTTGAAAACCATTTGTGGTTTCTTGTTTCTCATTCCTTTATAAAGTGGATGCATTGGGAATATGTTTCATAGTGTATTGCATGTGAAGAACTTATGTTGTCAAAATGCTATTATAACATATAGTTTGAATAGATTGTATTGATGTAACATACTTTTTCTTGATTAAAATAAGTTTGGTGTCTCTTTAATGGTGAATCTTTTTCTTGAAAGACTTTCTCCACATATGTTTAGTGTTAATCATTTTTTGATATATGCTTATTCATGTTTGGTTAATCACATGTTATCTTAATTGGTTAATTAGACTTGTTCACTATTTGCATATGTTTTCATTGTATTTGTTTATCCCATTTCTCAATGCTTGATATCAGAGCTACACATTAATTTGAAAGAGGGATAATTTTCTGGGTGTATTGTGGGATTTTTTATGGTTGTAGTGAGAGACTCTAATTTAGTGGTTTTGTAAATCCATGTTTGGTTGAAGCTGTGACAAATATATCCCATTTAGAAATTGAGAAATTCAATGGATTGAGGGTAAATTGTATGGAAATTCAAAACAAAAGGTCTTTTGATAGAAAGAGATCAAAGAATAGTTGTTGAAAATGAAGGAAACGATATAAATATATTTGATGAATATTGAACAAAGTTGGACAAGGTAGAATAGGGAACCGTTTAGTTGTGTCTTGTAGATCCTATCTTGAAAATCAAGCAAAAGAGGCTATTGCATTTAATTTATGGTAGACAATTTGATAGTTTCCAAATGAAGAGTCCAAGAAAAAAGTGTACCTTATGAGGAGTTTTTACTTGAAAATAAAGGAAGGAGACTCCATTGTTGATCATCTTGATACTTTTAATTTGATTTTAAGTTAGCTAGGAAGTGTAGATGTTAAGATAAATGATCTTGTAAATGCATTTTTTCCTTTGTCATTTAATTGAATTATGAGAAAATTTAATTGTTAATATTATTAATGGTAATACAGATCCTAAGATGGATACCCTTGTTTCTATCCTCCAAAAAAAACCCATAAAAATCAATGTGTTATCTCAAAAATAAGTTTACAACACACTTGTAAAGTCTCTATGCAAGGCCTCTAAAGCATCAAGCAACTTCATTGCACTCCTCCATGTGAACAAGAAAATGAGAACCATGTAGCCACACATCCCAATCTATGCTTCCTATAATAAGATATGCAACTTATAAGAGATGCTCCCAACCCTAAAAATTACTCATTTGTTTGCTTTTACAAGATAAGCTTGAAAAAACCACCAAGTGGCATTACATAAACCATGTGCTTCAAAACCATGAACCCAAAATATTAATATTTTATCATAACTTTAATCTCAATAAAAAATATTTTTTCATATGACACACATTAAATATTTATCCCACCATCCCATACAACATAAATGTGTCTCCAATAATTCTTGTTCCATGTGGTATCCACATATCTAGATGCATCACACTTAAATATTTATTTTATATTATTGACATTATTCAAGGTGTACAATACACCTTTCCCAATATATTTTACTTTAGTTTGCTACGTAGGACTACAAACCAACAAGTAGTCATTTTTATTATGGTTATTAGGCTTTCTTTAGATCACTATCATAAATCCTATGATGATTTTAAGGATATGTATAATTTTCTTTATGTTAGTGTTTTCTGTAGTCTTAAGAATGCAATGATTTGTGTTATACCAAATATTACCCAATCAATGAGATTTATTAATAGGTTTATGATCAATCTTGGTAGAGAGCATTAAATTATGTTAAATGAGTGCTTAGATAGTTGCAAGGAACTTCCAATGACTATTTATGTCATCATGAGACTTATGATATGGTAAAGACTTTATAAATGTGGGGCTTTGTTGATTTAAATTGGGTTAATAATTTGGATAGTGTGAAAGGGAATTTTTAGAAAAATATATTATTTCTATATAAACCTCATGAGAAAAAAATACAAAACAAGTGTTCATAATCTACAATGCAAAAGATAAACAAAACATACCATCAACAACACTACACACCCTAGAAAAACCCTCTCAAAGGAAAAATCAGCTTCTAAAAGCACCCACACAACTCAATGTATTATCTTAAAGAAGAAGATTACAATACACTTGTATTATCTCCATGTAAGTCTTTTGAAACATCAAGCACCCTAGTTGTAGTCCTCCATGTGAACAAGAAAATGAGAACCATGTAGTTGCACATCCCAATCCATACTTCCACATATGAAACCTATAATTGATGCTCAATTAACCTTAGCAAACAAACCAAAGGTTAAAAAATCCAACCTCAACAAATACTTATGTGCTTGATTTTATAGAAATAAAATTGCCCAAAACCATTAACTAGTATTACATAAGCCATGTGTATGAAAGCCATGAGATCTCTAAACTTGACCAAAAATTAAATATTCGGTACTAAGTCTTCCCAATAAGAGAGATTTTCTCAATATGATGCCCATATTAAATATTTATCTTAATGTCACATACAACATATAAGCGTCTCCAAGAATACCTAACACATGTAGTACACACATCTATAAGATGCAACATAATTAGATATTTATTTTTATATTATTAAAATTATTATTCTTATTATACATGGTGTACAACACACCTTTTCCACTTGTGTACATTTCATAAGGCATGAAAAGTAAACTTAAACATCAAGAGAACAATTCTTATAGACAACATATATGATCAAAACATCCATGTGCTCTATCAAGATGCCTACAACAACAACCAAGGTGGCCACTATCTCAAACAAGAATCCTCTCATCCTCCATCATGTCAATTCATGAAAGATAATATACTATCCAAATGTGGTGAACACATTCATTTCCACATAGTTAGTATGATCCTACCTAAACTCAATATCTAAATGAAAACACCAAATATAATGGTAAAAATTAGGCTTTAGTAGTTTCCAAGAACTCACAAACAACTATAATAACACCCATATCTAGTTTTTAACACATACAATTAACTATACCTCAAAAAAATGGTATACTCATCATCATAAGCTGATTTGGAGACTCTTGAGTCTGATTTTTTGATGTTGAATCTAAGATCTTTCTTGTGGCAGTGTTCTCGTGTTTGTTTTGCTTTGTAGCTTGTTGCAGACTATGCAAGTATGAATAATGAAAATCAAATTTATCCTTGAATTTATGAATTTTCATGTGGTGATAAATTATTTTGAATGTTCTCTTTATGGTTTCAATTCATAATTTCTTGGTTTAATGATTTGGGTGTTGTTGCAACTATTTGTTGTTGCCTGAAGCTAGTTGTTGAATGTGGGGATTTATAGGTTTTTTGAGTTTTCATCTATAAAATCAGAAGGGTATTGTTGGGGTAAAAATCATGATCTACTTACTTTCTTGAAGATGAATGTTGGGGATTTAATTTTCCAAGTTTTTAGTAGAAAAGGATTACATTTGATGGCTCAAAATAATCTTCAAAAGAGGGTATGTCACGAATTCTCAGAGTAGTTTCAGAGCTGCATGAATTTATTTTATGGGGTTGCGATCTCCACACTAATTTTTGGGAGTCTTTAGTTCTTTTTGCATCAAATGGCATTAGAGCCAGAAAATCTTGAGTGTAGAGTATGCACCAGTACCTACGGGTGAAGAGTGGTGAAGAGTGAATCAGTGAAGCCATGAAAGAGAGTTGTGAGAGAATTTGTTTGTTGCAGGTATGAAAGAGGGCCTACGACTTCTATCCTCCAACAGAGATAAATATGGGTAGAAGGTGTAGAGTTCCTCCATTGAGAGAGGGTGGGTAGAGGAAGCATTTTCTAGAGTCCTTGTTGGTAGAGGGTAGTGTATTGTGAGAAAGTATTTTTGTAGAGCATGTGATGTATTGTGGCAGTGAAAGAGATGGGTATATGCTTGAGGAAGAATCCCATGATAGGGAAAGTTGGAACAAGTATCAAAAGAGGAGGATCATTTGGATGATTGTGGATATAAATGCAAGGTTGGACATATTGGAGATTTTGCGACATGGAGAGATAGCCAAGAGCCATTAAGAGCTAAAAGTGCAACATAAAATAAAGGAAAAGATATTGGGACATCAAAAAGAAATGAGGTATGATTTCATAATTTTGAGTTTGATTTGTTTACATATGAAGGTGTAAAAGTGGGGCTCTTTGATGGTCCCATCTTTGATGAGGAAAGTGGTGAAGATGAATATCTCCTATTGAGAGAGGAGATAAGAGGGATAGAAAATTTATTAAATGGAGAGGCAACTTCTGATTTTTTTGGAATGTATGAAGAGGCAGATTTATTTGGAACATGTTTGTGTGAAGAATTTTTTGAAGATGTTGTACAATTGGGACAACAATTGAAGACATGAAGATGATGGTAAGAAAAGATGCGGTAGATGAAAACCTAATAGCGAAGGATGAGATAAGTGTTGTAGCTGAAGAAGACATCGAAAACATTGCAATGAAGAAAGAGGAGGTAAACTTGTTTTCCTTTTGTGATAATAATGTTTGCATTCATTTGTAATTTTGAAGGTTGAGAATTATGGAGAAGAACAAATGGAAATTGTTGATTCCCATGAAGTTGTAGAGGTATATTTTTTTGTGCACGTTGCAAGTGTTGATGTGTATGATGAGGAAAATCGGTGGAGGTGGTAAGATTTTTGTGGGTTGGATCCCATGAAAGAGGTTAGGAAAGGAGAGAATCATTGGAGGAGGAGGATGGTTCGTGGTGGATACAAAACCATGAGAGGAAAGAAGAATAGTGAGTAGAGTTTTTGGAGGAGAGTGAAGATAGTTCTAAAAAGATGTTGGAAGAAGAGGAAGAAAGGTAAGAGGATAAGGAAGAAAAATGGATGAAGAAAAAACACAGGAACTTCAAATGTTCATGAATTCTCATTCATGAAACATATCTCTTACCTAGGTTGTTTGATGTAGGAGCATCCAGGTGCACGAGCAATCCTGCACACCAAAAAAAAAGTGTTGTCTTTTATTTCTCATTTTTGGTTGTGTTTGATTTTTGATCTCTTAGGCATGATTTTAGAGCATTTTTGATACATTTCCAACATATTTAAAATAAAATTCTTATACCTATTGGATATATGACAGCAAAGGCTTGATTTTCATATGTTTTATGGATCATAAAATGAATTATGCCTTACCAAATTGGAGGAGGAAAAATTCCAATGCCCAGGCATGAAGAGGCCATTTTTGGCACTTGTAACTCCTCTTGAATTTGAATTTTGCATTAATTAAATAGGCAAGAAGAATCTGGATGCATAGAAGTGAGGTAGTGGAGAGAAATAGTGGAAGACCATTTTAGCAAAGAATTCAAAATTCTTGTTGGAAATGAATGAAAGGGAATTAATGAGGAATATGACAACACATAGGGAGAGGAATGAAAATGTAGCTGATTTGACAAGAATGACAATGTCCAAGTTGAAGAAGGGTAGAATAAGTGAAATACAAGAAAAATCAAGGAAATGAAAGGAAAATACTTGAGGCCTAGCTAGGAGGCCTAGGGGTGATGCGATAGAGATTTGTAGTTGCATGTGCTACTAATTGTAGTTGATTTGGAGATTCTTGGGTTTGATTTTCTGATGTTGAATGTAAGATCTTGCTTGTGGTAGTGTTTTGGTTGTGTTTGTTTGCTTTGTAGCTTGTTGCATACTATGCAAGTATGAATAATGTAAATCAAATTTATCCTTGAATTTATGGATTTTCATGTGATGATCAATCCTTTGGAATGTTCTATCTATGTTTTAAATTCATAATTTCTTGGTTGAATGATTTGGGTGTTGCTGCAACAATTTGTTGTTTCCTGAAGCTAGTTGTTGAATGTGGGGATTTATGGGTTTTTTGAGTTTTCAACTATAAAATTAGAAGGGTATTGTTGGGGTAAAAATCTACTTACTTTCTTGAAGATGAATGTGGGGGATTTGATTTTCCAAGTTTTTAGTAGAAAAGGATTTCATTTGATGGCTCAAAATAATCTTCAAAAGAGGGTCTGTCATGAATTATGAGTGCAATTTTAGAGTTGCATGAATTTGTTTTATGGGGTTACAATCTCCACACTAATTTTTGGGAGTCTTGAGTTCTTGCATCACCTTTTTTCAAGATTTTTTTTTTAATTTAGGGTAGAATTTTGTGCTCTTTATAGTTGTGGAGTTGCTTTTTTAATTTTGGAGCCTATTTTTTCCAAAAAAATTAGATTCTCATAGGTTTTGCTGAGTCATTCTCATTTTGGGAACTTTTGGGGCTTTGTTCTTGCTCCTACGATAACATTCTTGGGTGATTTTTTTGGAAGTGCATAATTTTTTATTTAATTTGCATTGTTTTGATTAGATTGATTCCATTATATGTAAAAAATTTACTTTGAGCTTGTGGCCAAATTTGGCATCTATAAGCACTAAGATAAAGTTCACTTCATTGTTTTTGGCAAGTGGCACCTGTAATCGCACTAAGTATAAATTGCCACAATCATATATTGTTGGGGGGTTTCTTAATTGATTATTTTATTTTTCTGGGAGGGGGGTAATCTTGTAGTAGTTGTTTTCTTTCTTTTGGCTTATTGTGTGTTCTTGCAATGGGGAAATCTCAAATTAAACTCCTAACTCCATATAATTATGCTTCATGGAGAAAATTAGTATGGAATTATCTCATGGGGAAAGGTTTTATAGGCCATGTAAAATAAACTATTCCTCAACCTATTGATGTTAAAGAATTGGAAAAATGGAAGATTGATTGTGAGAAAACACTTAGATTTATATTTTATTAGTATCACTTGATTTACAATTTCATGTTGAATCATGAAAAACACCTGTAGATTCTTGGGAGCCTTTTGAGAAAATGTATGGTAAAACTAATAAGATTAGGGGATATTAGATTGATAATGATTTGATGAATCTTGATCCTAAAAGTTTTGACCACATCCAAGACTATATCTCCAAGATCAAACAACTAAGAACACAACTAAAAGATTGCAATATTGATAAAGAGGATTTACAATTGATTTTGAATGTGTTATCCAAGATTGGTTATGAGTATTCAGTGTTTTTTTTGGCTTTCACACCCATTGAATTTCTATGGAAGCATCGTATGTTGATCCTAAGTTTGATGAATTTAGAAATCTCCTAATCCAAGAAGAAGCAAAGTTAATGTAAATGGGTCTAATCAAGTCTTTCAAGTCACAAGCATTGTTGGCTAGTTATTCTAAGGTACAAAAAGAATGAGAGAATCTTGATAAGAAGAAAAAGAACAAGCCATATAAAGAATTTGAATCCTCTCCCTCTCAAGGGGAATCATCTAAGAAGGAGAAACCTATATGTGCATATTACAAGAAAATATGGTGTGATGAACATCAATTTTATTCAAAATAGATTGATGAGTTGAAGCATATTCTTAAGAAGAATCAAATCAATTATTCTTCTTCATCAAAGGTTTCATATTCTTCTTCTTTATCAAAGTTTGATAAACTTAAGGGGCATGCACTTGTTGCATTTTTTGATTCTGAGTCAGAGAGGTGGATACTTGATTCAAGAGCCTCACATGACATGGCTTCATCAAAGAGTATTTTTGCTTCATTTGAGACTTGTTCATCACCTCACATCTTGATGGATAACAACACATATATGCATGTTTTTGGGAAGGGATCCATTCACATGGATGATGGAGAATTTAATGATGTTCTTTGTGTGCCTTCATTGTCAACCAACACCCTTTCTATCTATTAGATCACAAATGGTGGAGTAGGTAGGAGTGTTGAGCTCACACTAGATTATATCATAATCTAAGATTTGCATAGGATAGATATAGTTGCAGTTGGGGAGGTTGATCACCAATCTTGGGTCTACAGGTCTTCTCATATTTTTCTCCTAATGATTCAAGAAATGTTCAAATTAAGGCATCTTGTGTGGATTCTTTTGAGAAAATTATGGTCATTTGAATCTTGGTATTCTTTCTGAGGATCGAGTGACATGTTTTGATGTTCCATCTCCTTCTTCTGCTATTGTACCTAAGGATGCTTGTGATTTAGTGCAATAGGACATACATCATCTTATGGAGATGGCTACCTAAGATGAGTACTTGATCGACATTGTTGGTTTATTTTGAGCCTTGTATTTCGGATTTGGGAGACACTATTGATTGCATAGATCTTCTCTTTGATGAAGATGATCCTTCTTCATTTTTTGTGAGGGAATACTCTGACCCTATTGTTCATTCTCTACATGATCATCCTTCGTAGTGTGACATGAGTGTGGATTATTTTGGAAAACATTTGGAGGAGGCTTCTTTATCTTTAGAGGAGGTATCTTTGTCTTTGGATTGTGCTCTACAATCATTTCTAGGAGATTCTAGATTTTCTTTTTCGACAATGTGGTCTAGAACACCTATTTGGAGTGTGAGACCTTTCAAATTTGACATGGAGACACTTGAGAATTCTTTAGAGACATCAAACATCATCTTTCTTCTTGCATTTTCCTTTTAATAATGGGAAAACATCCTGCATACCATATTAGTCTTGTTTCTTAAGGGGAGGAACATTGTTCGATGGTCTTGGATCATCTAAAGTATTTAGTGTTGACCATCTACCATCATTGCAGGAGTCTCTAAATTGAGGGGGGCCTACATGGTCTCTCTTCTTCTCTCTTATGGGGAAGTCTTTTTATTTGCATGGGGTTTTATCCTTCTCAATCATCATTGTGAGTATTTTGTATCTTCATCTGTCTTTTGGGGAGGAGTTTTGTCCCACAGGGTTTTCTCATTTTATCTATTTTTGAGAGATTGCATTTGTATTTTTACATGGATACCTAACATGGCCTCATAGTCGGGACCCGTCTTTGCATCATTTTTATAATAATCTGCTTCTCCCCAAGTTGTACTTAAGGGGGGTTGGTGTAAATAGGTGCTTTTCCTATCTATTCAGTAGTAGGTCATATTTACATGTTAAGTCCACTTAGGTCCTAGGAGGGAATCTTTCTAGATAGTGTTAGTTGTCACTAGATATTATCTTATCTTTTGGTACTTAGTGCTTGTGTCTTAATTCATTTAATATTTTTTGAGGTAGTTATCTCATTGTACAAGATTAAGGAACATGTCAAGATCTTGTCTAATAATATGTCATAATATTCCTTTATAAGCAAGGCATCATATGTACATCATATATTCAATCTGACTATCTTGCATCCATAGTCATAGCATGATATTTTTTCATTTCTCTCTTATGGAAGTTATTGTTGTGTTGCAAGTGATCCTGGGGTGTTGAGGAGTTCACCATTAACTCCTACAAAGCACACTAAGTAGCTTGCATTGATTTATGGGGGAGAAACATCCCTCGTAAAGTCCTCATTATGTAATGTCTATCAACCTCTCTATGGTATCTCTATTTGGCCAATCTTTTGTGTGAAATTCGTTCAATCCATGCTCTATTATGTTCTAATGCAATCCCAAGGAAGATGTATGTCATCCAAATGTACATAAGTTTCAGACCGTAATCTCATGGGAGATCATTTTCATCTTGGGAAGTGCCCAATTTAGCATCTTCTTCGATGTATTTTTGCATGTCTATCTAGTCCTTGATCTAATTAGATTCCATTGTACTTTCATCTTGATCAATTCTGCCATTGGAGAGAAAATTTGTGACACCAGTCACTTCCCTATAAGCATGTTTCATCATATAGTTCTCAATATTATTCATGTAGGACCATACTATATATAATATAATATTATTATTATATATAAATTACGTATTTATGTTATTATTATAGATATTATAATAGTATCTACAAAAATATATATTATAATATATAAGACTAATATATGATATTATATATCATATAATATAATAATATATTAAAAATTAAAAATCAAGCTTCCTGAAACAGATATCCATTTTAGAGAGATTTTTATAAATTAAAAAGGTTATATATATAAGGAAATTTATGTTCATTTCTATATAATTTTTGTTTTTTTGTTTTTTTTATTCTAGGAGGTATCCTTGCGACCTAGCCTAGGGGTTCCCACCAGCCCTTTCCTTGGGCTTATTTTTGCTGCCAAGTTGGGGAGCCAATGGGGCGAGCTAGGGTGAGACTAGTCCCCCTGGGATTCGTGCAATTGCCCGCAAACCACGCGGATCAGATAAGCTCGGGCCTCGAGGTCGACCTTGGGACCTATATGGGACGAACCCAAAGCCCTTAACCGACTACACTGCCCGTACAAGCTTCATTTCTATATAATTTATATATTATAATATATATTTTCCTATTTATTATATAATAATAATAAAATATATAAAATAATATATTATATCATATATTTATTTATATATTATAATATATAAATTACTTATAATATTATAATATACAAGACTAATATATGATATTATATATTATTATAGTATATATTACTTATCATATTATAATATATGACTAATACATGATATTATATATAATATAATATAGTAATATATTAAATATGAAAAAAAAAACAAGCTTCCTAAAACATATATCCTTTTCAAAGAGTTGTTTTTAATATAAAAAACTCTCCAAAATGGATATCCATTTTGGAGAGTTGTTTATATTAAAAAAACAATTTCTATTCATTTGCATAGTCAACTACAGGCAGAGCAAGCACCAAAAATGGATATCCGCTTTGAAGAAACATATATATATATATATTTTCTTTAGCATCAAATTTTCTACCAAAGAGGCATTTGAGAATCAAATTTGTTAGGTAAGTCATATTTTTTCTATTTACCATCATTTCTTTTGTTTTATCATAGTTTATTTGTATAAAATAGGATTTTGTTTATCAATTTTAATAATTAGTGAACAATTTTGTTAATTTTAAATTTTTTAGTTACAAACATAGTTAAAAATGGTTGAAAATTTTGACAATAAAATACCTCCACCAAACCCTCCCCTACCAAACCCTCCAATTCAAAATTTAATTGATAGAAACGTTACTGAATTGAAGAATATTTTTGAAATATACCGTTGACACCCTAAATTATCTTTAAGGACACCCAACTTAGAGGCAATAATTATTCATATGAAAGCCCTGACAAGGAAACATACTTCATTTCAGGAGTGGAGATAATTGAAGATGTTACAATATGTTGACAATTTGTCTTATGAACAAGTCGAAGAATTAGAAATATCCAAAATCCCAATAGCCCAATAGTTTGTGAATTCTAAAAATAGACAACCTATAGATGTACTTAAGCCCAAAATTTCAATCAAATAGTGCACACGTGAGGGTATTACAAGAAACTTTTGGAATTGTTGGTGGATGTGTTTGATAAACCACCCAACAACAAACTTGATGTTCCTCTTTATTCTCTCCATAAATTATATACATAGTTTATTTAAAAAAAACCTGTGAATTATTTTGGCACTCCCTTTAGGAACCCAAAAAAACCACTTTGTAAAAGCTTTAGTAGCCTATCATGGTCTGAAATTTGCTCAGTCTAAAGGTTTTAGGAAGGTTTGGATTGAAGGTGGTCCGTTAAATATCATTAATTGCCTAAAGAAGATTAATCTTCCTTTTTGGTCTATTAAGCCTACCATAGTTGATTCTATTTCTATCCTTAATTCCTTTGAGGAAAGCTATATTTCTCACATTTTTTGTCAGGGTAATGGGTTAGCTGATAAATTTTCTAATATTGGGGTTCTTGAACCTAAAGTTTGGGATCGATTTGATTCTCTTCCCATTGATATTCAAAATATTGTTAACATGCAAATTTTGATTGTAAATATCACGTTGAAATGTGATAACTTTGAGGGGAGCTTGAATCTCATTAATGATTATGAAGCTGATCGAAAGGTCCTACATTTAAAGTTAATGATGGCCTTTAGTCTTTTCAGTATGTTTTCCACATGGACTTTGGGTGTTTATAGAACCCTTTTCTTCTTGAGGATTCTCCTTCTTTGGATTTCTTTCCTACATTTACTTTGGCTCTAGTCTGCGATCACTATGGGGGGAGAAAGGAACAAAATTGAGCTTGTTTCTTGTGATACACAAGAAGTAATAAAAAGGTTTGGAGCATTTTTATGGAGGGTGGTGTAACTCCTTTCATAAAAAAGATTCACAGTTTTGATCCTATGGTGTCTCAAGTTTTTGTTAATGGCTGGCAGAATAGGGTGTTATGGGTGTTTGGTTTGGAATTCAATATCACTGAGGAGCCAATTGGTAGCATTAGGGGCCTGTCCATTGATGGTAGAATTGTTTATAAGGATAGGAAGGAGTCCAATGTTGCTATGGTGAAATTTTTCAAGAGGAAGGAAATGGACCAATTGTAGAAGCTAAAATGTGGCGGCTTTGATCTAAATACCATCAAACCCATTTGGGTGGACCTAGTCATGGATATAATGAGATATTTTACCCTTGATGATAGATTCTCAACCCTCTTTGGTTACCATTTTGTGTTATTGAATCATTCCAGGCATAAAAATAGTGTTTCTTTTTTGTATTACTTGTTGGCATCTTTAGAGAATGGGGTTAAGGATTTTAAGAGGAACCCTAAGAATCCAATTCTATATGAGGGTTTAATCCTTCTAGTTATGGAGTATGCTAAATCTTTCTCTATCTCGGAGGAACCTAAGAAAATTGCTAAAATTTGTCTGGTTAAGCATGAGTAGTTGGCTTATGATATTGGTAATGATTCTAAGGAAGTTGAAGGGGATGATGAGGGGTTAGATGGTTCTATGGAGGTGCTCTTGGATCCCCGTGAAGAATTTGAACCTAAGTCAAGAAAGAAGGTTAAAAAGACACCGTATCCCTCCTAGTCTGAGGGGTACTAAACTAGCAGTGAGGAGGATGAGTCCCTTGTTGTTTCTTTAAAGGTTAAGAAGGGGAAATGTGCCCCAACCCCTGTTCTAGAGAAGAAAAAGAAGTTGATGTCTAAGGCTAAGGATCATTTTGTTGCTACAAAGAAGTTATCGCTATAGGTTGAAGATGAAGCTTATGATGAGGTTGAAGCCCCTAATTTGAAGCAAAAAGGAAGACCCTCTTGAAATATGGTGAAAGTTTGAAGAAGGCTAAGGGTAAGGATCATTCTACTAGCAGAAAGAATCTATCTCCAAAGGATGATGCTAGTGGTGAATTGGAAGGGATGTGGTTGGAGGAGAGTCCAAGAGTGGAGAGAAAGAATTGTTTAATGGATAGGAGTTGGTAAATTATTGATGTTCCTGTTGTTTCCATTAAGGTGGAAAATCCTAAGTGGAAAATCAAAAGTCCTTGATGGTGACTATGCTCCCAACAAAGGTAAAGTAGCTTTTCAGGATGAGCAAGAGACCCAGGTTGAACCTAGGGATGACTTGGTTGATGAGAGGTACATTTTTAATTGCAATCATGGAGAGTTATCTAATGTACTAGGTATGGTGAAGGACATATTGATTGTTTTTTTTCAAAATATTTAAATGGTTTTTCAATGAATTGAATCTAACCAATGTTAAGGTTTGGTCCTTGATCAACAATGTTGATGTTAATACCAATCCTCATGATTCGTCAATTCTAGCCTAGGTTAATCAATTTTTTGATATCTTGAAGATAATTACTAATGAAATGTTGAAAATGAAGGACTTTGAGTATAGAGTTTTTTCCCTGGAAGAAATAATGACCAAAGCCTATGAAAATATACTCTCTAGAATAATTCCAATTGTCTTAATTTTCTAATGAAAAGGCCCAGATGTGGAAAGGTGAGTCTTCTGGTGTGATGAAGGAAGTGACTAGTATGGTTCAATTTTCTATGTTAGAATTGTGAAAAACCCACAAAACCACGAGAAGGGGCTCGCTGAATTGAGGGTCTATTATAGTACTCAACCCTCATTTTATTAACTCTATAGGTTTACTCTCGAGCTCTAATATCATGTTATAATTGTGAAAAACCCACAAAACCATGAGCCACAGGATCAAACAAAAAAAAAGTACACCTTCCATGCAAGAGATCTGCAAATAATATGTGCAATATTCCTCAACAAGAAAAAGATACAGAATGAACCTCAAGAAACTTCAAGGAAAACAAAATTTCTCAAAGGTTGAGAGTCCAAGAGATCAAAAGAGAAATCTCCAGAGTAATAATACAATGAGGGTTGAGTACTATGTAGGAGCAACACTAATAATTTCTCACTTCAGTTAACATAGAAAAGCACTTAGTTAACTTAATAAATAACTCCTAAGTTTAGCTTAAGTACATGAGAATAAACTAGACTAATAATCAATTAAATATTAATTAATCATTAGCTAATGCATGATTATTCTAACACCCCCCTTAAGATGAACTTAGGGAGTAGCTAAAAACCCTAAAAAGAGAATGCATGATGGGTCTCGACAAACAAGGCCTGGTGAGGTACCCATGTACAATCAAAAGATCTCTCATAATTGGAGAAAAAGGAGAAACCCATAGTGGGAGAAAAATCCTCTTCAAAAGAGAGATAGGCTAGCAAAGGACTGAAAAAGCCTCCAAATCAAGGTGTGAAGGACGAAGAAGCCTCCAATCGAAAAAATGTCCCAAAAAGAAAGGAACATGTAGAACATCACTGAAGCACGAAGAAGTTGTAGACTGCTATCGAAAGATGACTAATATAGTGTTGAAATGAAGAACCTCCAGAAAAAGGAATGTAAGAGTTTCCATATGGTAAATGATCCATCTCACTGAAATGCATGTAACTAGCTCTTGATGTATGATGCATCTAAAAGTACATAGGAACAAGAACTAGATAGATCACTCCAATGTGAAACCAAGAAAGCGTTAGCACCAATAGTAGAAACCCATCCATAATGTTGAAAATTAAGAGCCATAACAGGTACACTAAAACTATGTGAAACCAAGAAGTGCATGTAGGAGAAAGAACCTGCAAATAAAAGGGTGTGTAAACTAAGGCACACATGTATGAGGTATGAATCATTGGGATTCACTCCTATCGTAGAATGGACACTCACTTAACAAAGGTGTGATGGAAAACCAAAGGAAAACATCAACCCCCCATGGCACTTTATATCAGTGCAAATACAAAAGGCACAACAAGATGTGCAAAATATCCAAAAAGATATACACCAGAATGGCACTTTATTTCAGTGCATCTACAAAAGAGAATGTGCATGAAAAAATGTCTACAATGCCCAAATAGGATAGAATACTAGAAATACATATAGAACAACCAAAAATGGGTTATTCCATTCCAACAAAAAATTCTAGGAGCTAAGACATCCAAGTAATTCATTAGAGTGTGAAAACACAAAAACCTGAATAAAATGTACCTGAAAAGAAATCTAAAAAAAGTGAAAAAATGGTTGTGAAGAGCTTTGAAAGATGGTTCCAACACCATTGGAATCATGAAAAGTAGAGAAATTGATCAAAATTTATGAGTTCCAAACTAAAAATAGCACCTCAAACTTCAATAAGTTGTAGAATGCACTAGCAAAAAAAAAGGTGATGAGACCCACACCACTGGAAAGTTGGCGGAACCAACTTTTCGGTTGTATCTTGTTCACCAAGATTCGACATCTTATGCCCAAGTTATGGCCAAAAGAAAAAATACCCCCTTTAGGGAACAAAGGGGTCTTGAGGAGCCTTGCATAGGTGTCTATATGACTGGCATCAACATCATATCAACATAATATTCCTATCACTTGAAAAAAATGGCCCTCGAGAAAAAAAATCTGACTGCTTAAAAACTTCGCTAGAAATTTTTTGACTACCTAGAAAAAAGGTTGACCGTCGAAAAATTTAGAGCATGCCCAAAATATGTGAGAGAATATTCATGTAGTTGATGAAGGGTCCTAGCAAAATATTTCATCGAGATTTTGCCTTGCTGGAATTTTTGTCATTGCCCAGAACTTGAAATTCCCGACCACCTAAAAGAGTATACGTTACCACCAGTCTTGTTTTGCCATCAGGTGAAATATGTAGGGCCTTTGTTGGTAGGGTTGTTGTCGTTGAGTGGCTAAAAGGCCGTCGATAGATAGTACCTATCGTGTGGAAGTGTATAGGTACTAATAAATCCCTCCCATAAAAAATAAAATGTGCCCACAAAACTTTTTAAAAATTGATTTTCTAAAAAAATGCTTTTTTTGCTTTTTATTTTTAATTTCAAAAAAATCAAAAAATTAAAAATAAAAAGCTGACCTGAGAATTTTTTTTCCCTTTAAAAAAAAATGATTTTCATGCACAAGACCGTATGGAGACTGTATGAGCCCTATGCAATTTTTTTTGCCTCAGATGCTCCCAATGCTGAAATTAAGAGAATTTATAGTCAAAATTTGTGGAATCGATCTCCTGAATGCAACTATGAGGTCCTTTTTGGCTCAAAATGCTCTGAAATCACAACTACCCTCTAGATTAAAAAAAAACAAGTATTGGAAACCCTCACAGATTTGACCTCAAGAGTCCAAATCAGGCCAAACAAAAGCCAAACTTGATTTTCTCGATGGCTCTAAATCCAACAGTGAGGTCTTTTTTATGCAAAAATGCTCCAAAATCATCCACCTCCAAAATTTGCAAAAAAAGCAAAGGGGATTCAAATATGAAGCCTACAACCCTTGTTGAAGAAAAAAACCTCATAAATCAAGAAGGGGTTGTTGAAGAAAAAAACCTCATAAATTGAGAAGGGGTTCGCTAAAGCAAGGCTCTAATACCATGTTAGAATTGTGGATAACCCACAAAACCATGAGCCACAAGATCAAACGACAGAAAAATATACCTTCCATGCAAGAGATCTACAAATAATATGTGTAATATTCCTCAACAATAAAAAGATACAAAATGAGCCTCAAGAAACTTCAAGGAAAACAAAAGTCCTCAAAGGTTGAGAGTTCAAGAGATCATAAGAGAAATCTCCAGAGTAATAATATAATGAGGGTTGAGTACTATATAGGAGTAACCACCCTAATAATTTCTCACTTTAGTTAGCACAAAAAAGAACTTGGTTAACTTAATAAAGAACTCCTAAGTTTAGCTCAAGTGCATGAGAATAAATTAGACTAATAATCAATTAAAGATTAATTAATTATTATTTAATGCATGATTACTCTAACATTCTAAAGATAAGAAGGGATAGGAAAATGTTAAGGGCCCCTGCATCCAAACTCGTAGCAAGACTAACAAGAACTTGGGGATTCCTGATAGTGAGATTGTTGAGGTGGTGGAAATTCACAAAAAGATTATTGCTCGTGACCTTGAAGTGACTAATATTTGAAAAGACTTTAGTTGTTTGTTGTTTGGGTCTTGCTCTTTTGTTGGGTTTTTGCTGATGGTTGGCGTTATGTTTTGATTATTCTTAAAAGCAGAGGTCTCATTTTGTTTAGGGTTTTGGGGCCCCTTCAAAACCTGCTTTTCCTATAATACAAATCATGTGAATTATTTTAACTTTAGAAAATTCCAACTTGGATTAGGTAGAGGAATTCCCCAAGATATACTAGGGGAAATGTGACAACTCCAAGGTCCACATATTCCCCCTCCTCCTATTGCTCCATTGCTTCCAATAGCCCACCTAGACATTGTTGCAGATGCAGTAATAAAAATCCTAATGACCATGCACTCTTTGACTAGCCATTTGATTACATAGTCTTCTTAGTTTTCCCAACCACCTAACAGTGATACTCTTGGTGGATCATTTGATGTTGGTGGACCCTCTTCATCTGCACACATTTGTGTGCCTCATCACAACACTACATGTAGTCATGAGTATTTAGGTTCTATTGGAGAGACTATTGAGCCTCCCCTAAACAAAATTGAGTATGAGGTTCATCATATGACACCTACAAGAGATGAGCTAGTAGGGTGTAGTACATACACAAAGACATGTGAGGCAATAATAGAAGGAGAGCCATCAAGGGATAGAGAAGAGGAGCAAGAGCAATCTTATGAAATAGTAGTGTTAATGTATATTTAAGTGGGATTCAATACTTCAAGACTAAGGATGAACTTAGAGAAGTCAATCATGGTACTCTTTCAACCATTGAATTTGGCATAGACATGATATAATTTTTTATACATGTTTAACTTTTTGTTGTTGTAATCATATCATTTACATTGTGATTAGTTAAATGTATTAATTTATATCTTGAACTTATTTTACTTTTGTAGTCTACTCCAAATATGAATGACGTGACATCTTTTCCAATGTCTTATACTAAAACACCTAATCATCCTAAGGGACTTTCATTCACATAGCGACTCTTAGACCAATCATAAAGAGTCAAGGTAATTGAACTAAATTTTAATTGAATTAATAGTTTATTTAGAAGTTACATAGCTTATTGTCGTGATTTAGATGCCAATTTTAAATATATTATGATTATATGTACATACATTTATCGTCTTAAATTCTTGTCATTTTTTATACAGGAAGTTGTAGTTGGTGCATCCATGATGAGTTATTCTCAAACAATTGAATAAGCATAATTAGCCTAGGTATACAGTTTTTTTTATATCTAGTAGATATATAAGTTTCTAGATATAAGTAGATATATTTTTAGTTTATGTTTGTCAACAATTCTATATTAATTTTGTCAATTTTATTTTACCTTTTATAGAGTATTCCACCATCCACCTATATGGGTCCTCTACCATTATGATATGGTAGGAATCTTGATCGCCCTAAGGGACCATCATTTGCAAAATGTTTTCCAAAAAAAAAAACGCTCTAGGTAATCAAAAATTGAATTTAACTTTAATTAATATTTTTGAGAAAGTATAGTTTAGTATAGTGATTAGATGTATACTTTGAAAGTTATAAAAAATAGTAGATAAGTTTCTATTTAGTATTTCAATTTATTTACCATTGAGCTAATTAATCTAATTTGTGCTTCAAATTATTATTGTGTAGCCAACTTTGAATTTATTAGGTGGCATGAAAAGGCTACATTTTGATCATTTGTCACAAGTTTAGGTTTTTCTTGAGATGACAACTATTTGGGATGTACATTGTATATAGACCTTGAGATGACATATGCCATGCTTTTTGTAAATATTGTTTTGAGTTGGATTATATGCCAAATTTGTATATGTACATACACAATTACTTTACACTTATATATGAAAATTAATATTTAATATAATTTATTCCTTATGTGCATGTTTTCCTACTTTGAAACTTAAAATTTGAATGTATAATCCCTTTATAATGGTTGATCTATGATCAATAACATGTTATAGATTGATTTATTGTAATCTTTCACTTTAATAGTTTATAAATTACATATAATTTTCACTCATAAATTATCATCGACCATTAACAATTGGTAATCCATCTTGATCTTTGCACTACCAAATCTAATAGAAACAATAATTTTGTTTAAGTAAAGAGTAAAGCAACAAGATACATTTATCATCTTATTTCAAGTTAACATATAAAGAAACAAGTTGACTCAATAAATTAAAAGCATTCAATTTTTCTCTCTAAATTACTATTTTCATTTACAAATATTACAACCATTTTTTAAGATACAATTTATTGGCTAAAATTTTACTTAGGTAAAAATTACTTGTCCCCCTCTATAGCTTTTGTGTAGAGGTCTGCATCCATTTACATTAACATCTATAATATTGTTAAATTTGGTTGCCTTGGGAAACTTCACCAAATTCGATTCCTTCATCCTTAGTCCCTATAGTTGCAACATCCTTTAACCTATGATTGATTGATCCATTAACATCCTTAGTCTCTAGAGTTTCATTTTGGTTTTGATCCTTTGAATAAAGTTTAATTTCCCCTTTAACAATGATGAATTTTTCAATTTGTATTTTCCTTTTGATTAGTGCATCAAAATAAGTGACATGGAATGCCAATTCTGGGTTTAGATTAATGATAAAGTTGTATATAAGTTTTGCATGTTACCTAGGGCCCCCCTTGCCCTTCTATTTGAATTATTTCATGATCTTGAAGAAAGAAGGATTGATCAAAATATGCGATGTCAACACAACTACTCAATCCATTCACCACACCTTTCATGTCTTTTCACTCTTGGTCAAGAGATGAGATAAGTATTAGTGAAGGAGGTTGGAAGTATTAATGGGAGTGATGTTGGGTGTATTGGTTTTGATGTGTGACCAAAGGAATTGAGGTGAGGAACAAAGGATGTTTAGAGAGTTAGGGTGCACTATTTTTAAGCCTAGAGAGATCATATCCTTGTTGAAAATGAAGGATGATAGTCAGATCAATAATATAGTCATGTTGATTAGGATTGTCATTATTAATTTCATGAGTTTAGGGTTGTCATAATCCACATAAGAGTCCACTATCACGTTGGGACAGCCATAACAACCCACAAGATCATGAAATCCCATGGATACATGCTAAAAAAATGAAATATTTTGGTTTCCTAGAGTAGTACACACAAATATATAGCTATGGGGTGTCATTATGTCCATAAAAATGAGAAAATTAGGACAGCCCTAGGCTGCCCATGAGAAAATGATTGTTCAAACAAAAGTTGCTAAATTATAAAATTAAAAATTTGTCCTTAGGTTTGACAAAAGAGTTATGCCAACACATCCAAATGGGTAGGTAAACACTAGGTAAGGGCTTTGTTTGTCCTCCACGTCACCCAATCATTTTGGAGTGCACTATTCTAGCATAGTCTCATAAGAGCCCTAAGAGAAAAAAACTATAAAACTATAACCAAGTGCTTCTTAAAGCTCTTGGCACCTAATAATGTTTCATTTGCACCTCCAAGTCAATATGGAATCCCTCCACATTAACCTCTCTCAGTTTTTGTCAAATCAACATCGTTTGACCATGTCAACTTAGGATGCATACTTGCAAAAACTATCAATGGAGAGTAGTACAAATTTGGCAAGAAACATATTTTTTGTTTCATGCATCCTGGACCAAAGCTAATTGTACCAACACATCTAGGTGGGCAAGTAAACACTAGGTAAGGGCTATGTTCATTCTCCAAGTCACTTGATCATTTTAGAGTACTCTATTTCAGCGTACTCTCTTAAGTGCCATAAGAGAAAAAACTATTGAAATATGAAGGAGTGGTTCTCAATGCTCATGGCAACTAAGAATTTTTTATCTGCTCCTACATGTCAATATGACATCCATTCACATTAACCTCTCCTAGTTTTGGTCAAATCAACACGTTTGACCATGCCAACTTAGAATGCATACTTGCAAAAACTGTTAGTGGAAAGTAGTACAAATTTGGCAAGAAGAATATTTTTGTTTCACGTGTCTTGGACCAAAACTGACTATGTAAAAAATCCAAGTGGGTAGGAAAATGCTAGGGAAGATCTCTATTCATTCTCCAAGTCACTCGATCATTTCAAAGTGCACTATTCCAGCGTAGTCTCTTAAGAGCCATACGAGCAAAAAACTACCTATCTATGATAGAGTGGTTCTCAAAGCTCATGGAACCTAATAATTTTTCATATGCACCTAAAAATTGATATGGAATCCATCCACTTTAACCTCACTTAGTTTTGATCAAATCAACACCATTTGACCATGCCAACTTAGAATGCATACTTGCAAAATCTGTCAATGGAGAGCAATGCAAATTTGGAAAGAAGCATATTTTTTGTTTCATGCATCTTGGACCAAAACTAACTACGTCAACATGTCCATGTGGGTAGGTAAACTATATGGAAGGGCTATGTTATTTCTCCAAGTCACCCATCATTTCGGGTTGCACTATTCCAACATAGTCTCTTAAGAGCCCTAAGAGCTAAAAAATGTTGAACATGACAGAGTGGTTCTCGGAGCTCGTGGAACCTAAGAATGTTTTTTCTGCACCTAAAATTCAATATGACATCCCTCCACATTAACCTCTCCCAGTTCTGGTCAAATCAACATGTTTGACCATGCCAACTTAGAATACATACTTGCAAAAATTGTTAGTGGAGAGTAGTACAAATTTGGTAAGAAGCATATTTTCTGTTTCATGTGTCTTGGACAAAAAATTGGCTACACCAGCATGTCCAAATGGGTAGGTAAATGCTAGGGAAGGGATTTATTCATTCTCCAAGTCACCCAATCATTTTAGAGTGCACTATTTCGACATAGTCTCTTAAGTGCCATAAGAGAGAAAAATTGTCGAACTATGACAAAGTGGTTCTTGGAGCCCATGGAACCTGAGAATGTTTCATCTACACCTACAAGTCAATATGGAATCCATCCAAATTAACCTCTCTCATTTTTGGTCAACTCAACATTGTTTGAGCATGCCAACTTAGAATGCATACTAGCAAAAATTATTAGTGGAGAGCAATACAAATTTGGCAAGAAGGATATTTTTCGTTTCATACATCCTAGACCAAAAATGATTGCGCTAAAATTTCTAGGTGGGAAAGTAAACAATAGAGAAGGGATATGTTCATTCTCCAACTCACTTGATCATTTCAGAGTGCACTATTCTGACAGTCTCTTAAGAGCACTATGAGCAAAAAACTGCCGAACTATGACAAAGTCGTTCTCGTAGCTTGTGGAACCTAAAAATGTTTACTCTACACCTACAAGTCAATATGGAATCCCTCCACATTAACCTTTCTTATTTTTGGTCAAATAAACAACATTTGACCATTCCAACTTAGAATGCATACTTACAAAAACTAGTAGTGGAGAGTAGTGCAAATTTGACAAGAAGCATATTTTTCATTTCATGTGTCCTAGACCAAAACTGACTACACCAACACATCCAAGTGGGCAGGTAAATGCTAGGGAAGGGATTTTTTCATTCTCCAAGTCACAAGGTCATTCTAGAGTGCACTATTCTAGTGTAGTCTCTTAAGAGTTGTATGAACATACACATGAGATACATACACATGAAAACGAATACACATGAGATTCATGAACTTACATATACATTAGATTACATACACAGTAAACATACACACATATACACATACATACACATGAGATTACATACACACACAAACATACATACACATGAGATTACATACACCATGAACATACACACATACATATAGTGTGAACATACATACACACGAGATTACATACACCATGAATATACACACATACACACATACATACACATGAGATTACTTACACACATACACATGAGATTACATACATCGTGAACATACACACATGGAAACACATACACATGAGATTACATACACCATGAACATACACACATACACACATACATAAACATGAGATTAAATACATTGTGAGTATACACACATGTACATACACACACATGAGATTACATATACTGTGAACATAGACACATAGACACATACATACACATGAGATTACATACACCGTGAACATGCACGCATGATATTACATACACCATAAACATTGACACATAGACACATACATACACATGAGATTACATATATCATGAACATACACATGAGATTCATGAATATACATATACCATGAACATACACACATACACACATATATACACATGAGATTACACACATATAAACACATGAGATTACATACGTGCACATGAACATACATACACATGAAATTCATGAACATACATACATACACCTATACATGATATTACATACATATAGTCATGGACATACATACACATGAGATTAATGAACATACATACATACATACATATACACATAAGATTCATGGCCATTACAAAATTTATATACCTATGAGAATTTGAATATAAGCAATCTAGATACATACCATGTGCATTGTTCGCATGCACATAAAACATCACATCCATTATCAATATGACTAATAATTTCCATGTCATATCTTTCATATCCTCATGTACAAATACATCAATGCAATCTTCTATAAATCAGCTCTACAAAAATGTGCCCCTAGGGCATCTATCTCCTATAGCTATCATCTTATTCTATCCTTCTCTATGGCTACATGTCATTCTCATTTCTACCACCCTAAGGTGACCCCCATCATTTTCCTTGTAGAATTCAATCCTCCTCACTCAATGAGATAGATCATCAATAGACCTTGAAATTGTTAAGCCCATACCATAAATAGACTTGCATATAAATATTGAAAAATTATTGAGCATAATCAAAATGAACTATAAAGTTAACTAAACACTCTCAAACAAAACATGATGTAAGATTAAGAATCACTACTTATAATTCTAGCATAGATGTCACCTTATAAATTATATGTGACCCTTGTAAAAGTTATAACTATTGATCTCAATCACCTACCCATACTAGTTTTATTCTCCAAAAAACCTACATTTATGAAAAAAGTGAAATGTTAAGAAAAATTATTTTGAAGACCTATTTTAAAGTCAACAATGGTGGATTTATTTCCATCATAACCTTGCATGCTCCAAACCTGAGTGAAATAGACCTACATATAAATATTGAAAAAATGTTGAGCAAAAGCAACATGAACTACAAAGTTGAACATTCTCTCAAACCAAATATGATGCAATATCAAGAATCACTACTTAGAATTCTATCGTAGATGTCACCTTATGAATTATATGTGACCACTGCAAAAGTTATAACTATTGATCTCAATTGCCTATCTGTAGTAGCTTTATTCTTGAAAAAACCTACATTTGTAAACAAGTGAATTGTTAAGAAAAAAATATTGAAGGTCTATTTTAAACTCAACAATGGTGGATTTATTTCCATCATAACCTTGTCATGCTCCAAACTTGAGTGAAATAGACCTACATATAAATATTGGAAAATTGTTGAGCATAAGCAACATGGAAGTTAAAAAGTTAGTTGAACACTCTCTCAAAGCAAATATGATGCAAGATTAAGAATCACTATTTATGAATTATATGGATGCATTACCATCATAACCTCATCGTAATCATAACACAATGGTGGGTGTATTGATTTGTATCACTTGAAAAATATACCTTTTTCTCCAAAAAACCTATATTTTTTATATACAATTGTATTGTCATATGTAATTTTAATATACTTTTAATCCAACACATAGAAAAAATATGAATCTAAGATGAACAATATCATACCTGTCCTATAGAAAAAATAGATATGCTACTCGAGTGTGCCTAAGGGGTCTTCTCTTACCTTTAGAGTATCCAATATTGCTTCATGATCAACATTACTAATCATCCATAGTTCTTTTGTTCTTGGTTTTGAATGATGCTTCAATAACTTAACATTTTTTGCTACAACTAGGTGCAAATACATGAGTATGGTTTTATTCTTCTCAAATTCCTCAAATGCAGGAATGCCATTCTTTTTAATCATATACGTTTGTAACCAGTTTCTAGCAATAATAATTGATCATGTACGATATGTGAACCCATCATCATCTTTCATAGGTTGTGTTAGCTTTTTTTCCTTGAACACATCATGTCAACCAATAGTTTGATCTCTCTTCATTACCGTATGGTGCAACAATTGCATAAACATGTCTTGGTTGTACAAGGTTTAAAAAATGATCATAGTTAAATGAAATTTCTATTTCACTAAATAAACATGAACGAGCTTCATATAAAGGGGTTATATATTGTGGAATCCATGTATCTACCCAATCACTTGACTTAGAATTATCCCAATCATATTTAATACAACTCTGACAAAATAAAGATAAATCATGTATCCAAATAGTCCATGTACTTGTATCTAAGCTTTGAAATGAATGCATATTTGACAATTCCTTGAATGTCTAACAATCCAATCTCTCTCCCACCATCCCTTCATCAACAAACTAGAAGAACCTGCACACTTTTGAATCAAGTGCCCCTCCTTGTGACAATACATAGTTACACCACTCAATAATTGAACTTGAACAATAGAATGTAAAACCACCTCTAATATTTAGTTGTTCTTTAAGTAGAGATCTCTTTCTCAATGCACTTGCACCATCATGCTACCCTTTTCTATGCCCAGCTTCAAAAACTCCAAATATGAGTTATACCCCTCTCTACATGCATTTTTCTCAACCAATAAAATATATGAGCATTCTTGAATTGACCAGTGCAATTATCTAACTAAATGAGATGTTGAACCATTGTAATATCTTTTTCCTGTAAAAACTCATTTTCTTAAACAATATTGCACATACTCTAATGAATGAGATCGATCATCACTCATGTAAAGATGGTACTCCCTAACTATCTTCCTATTCTCTTTTGTAGTATTAGGGGCATGTGTGTATGTGATGTGAATAGAAATAGAAATGAATTGAATTGTAATATTGAGATTGGACTTCATTTTGTGGTTTTAATGTGTATTTTTCTATAAAATCGACTACAAAGATAATAGTTCCAATCGGGAAAAAATATGTACACATCCTAAAATATTGATATAACCATCTAGACTTGTGGATGTGTCTTTCATACACGTAAAAAATAATTTTCTTAAAATTTGAAATAAATTTAGCAACTCTTACTTCTCTTGTAACCAACTCACATCTAGAAACTTCATCTCCACTCTTTAAATTGTATTTCACTATCTCAAATCTCTTTTTCTCAACCATTTTCTTTCTACAAATAATGCTCGCTACCCTCATGAATACATGATATACAATTTGATAACCCACTACATTGCAAACACTTTTCATTTAAAAAATCATTTTTTATAGAAAATGCAACCATCATCTCTAGCACATAAAAATAAATCTAATAAGTTCCTTGACAACCTTAGTAGTTGCATTGCACCACACTCCTATAGAATTTTGTTAGTATGTAAAGTAGAATGAATACTGCATAATAGTTCATGATACATAGAAAAATACACATGGTATTTGCAACATGTATTATAAATTTTAAGAGGTGCACAATAAATGGCTTACAAGATTCAAATTCCCTTTGTGAGATTTTCAAATTTGAATGTGTTTCACAAAATAGTTTGTATAGTGTTGTTTGACTACGTTCTAAGAAATTTTTAGGATGTGGTGTGTGGTCTTGATCACCAATTCTTAATTTTAAAACATCTTCTACATTCATGATACTCTAGAGTTAAAGTGCCAAAATTGTTGAATTTCATCCTTTGTGGTATTAGTTAGCTTCTTATCAATTCATGGAATCCTACCACTAAAATCCCAAGTATCATTTTGAAGAGTACTATCTAGTCTTGATCTTATAGCTAGTGCTTTTGACAATGTTTTACAATTTAGCCTTAATTCAACACATATTTTCCTCAATAATTGAGCTTTTATTAATTGATTTCTTACTCAAGAGGATTTTATTACTCTATGAATAACTCTCTTAATGTTTTCATTACTAATTTTTCCAATAGGATTGAGTTCATTAAAAATATTTTTAACAATAATGTTATTTCAATCAGACTTTTTGTTTACATGAATTTTCAATTTCTTTAGTAATGGTCTCACTTTGTATTACTTTAGCGATTGAACAAAAAATTGACATTATTTAGTTAATGTCTTATTGGAAAATTATTGATTGAAAATTTGGGTAGCCCACAACCAAATGGTTCATGATGACCTTTTTCCTTCAAGTTTTTTATTATGTTCTCATCTATTTCAACTAACCATTTTGGGGTTCTTGAATGTTTTACAATTTTATTTGACTTATTACAAAAAGATGGATTTAGGATTTCATTTTATTCTTCACAAAGTTCCTCTCTTCTTATGTAATTTAGAGATGCATTAAATTTCATGTTTCGTGTGTGTTATCGATTTCATCAATGCTATGAATGAGTAGATTATGGAGTGCAATTTCAATGTCATGGGGTTCATATCCACATTCGTGAAGAAAACCTTGACATATTTATTCTTGTTTGTCTATGATGATTCTCTTATCAATAGGTGTTTCATCACATTTTGTAATATTTTTAATTTCATGTTCAACATTTTAAAATTAAATTTCATGTTCAACATTTTCAAATTAAATTTTTATGTTCAACATTTTCATTTTCAATTTCAAGTTCAATATTTTCATTTTCAATTTCATGTTCAACATTTTCAATTTCAATTTCATGTTCAACATTTCAATTTCAATTTCATTTTTCAACATTTTCAATTTCAATTTCATGTTCAACTTTCAATTTCATTTAAGGATAAAGAAGAGTCTTCTCCTTGAAGAGTATTTGAAAAACCTTTCTTTCCATCCTCTTCCTTGATCTATCTTTGTCCCTACTTGCTTTGATTTCCTCCACTTGAAATTTCCTCTTCCTTTTGGCTTTACAATGGCTATTGCTTCTCATTATACAAACAAAAATAAGTACTTTGATAATTGATAGAATAAATTTTTGTATAAATGAGTGCAAAAAAAGTAAAATTTAGTTTGTATTGGATAGAAATCATGACATTCCTGACACCATAGAGCATGTGGGGACCGTTGGAATGCCAAAAAATGAAAATTGGGCTATTTTTTCCAATTAAACAAAATGGATATTCATTTTGTGCTTCAAAAGGGATATCTGTTTTGTGCTTCAAAATGGATATTTGTTTCGTGATTCAAAATGGATATTTGTTTTGTGCTTCAAAATGGATATCTATATATGTTTTGTGCTTCAACACAGATATTTGTTTTGTGCTTCAAAACAGATATTTGTTTTTTCCTTCAAAACAGATATTTGTTTTTTCCTTCAAAACGGATATTTGTTTTGTGCTTCATAACAGCTATTTGTTTTGTGCTTCATAACAGCTATTTGTTTTGTGCTTCCAAACAGATATTTGTTTTGTGCTTCATAACATATATTTGTTTTGTGCTTAAAAAAAAAAAAAGTTTTTTGCTTCAAAATAGATATCCATTTTGTAAAAGCTTGTTTTCTTATGTGAAAACAAGTTTTACAAAATGGATATCTATTTTGTGCTTCAAAATGGGCACCTGTTTTGAAAAAAATAGATATCTGTTATATTAAACAAAAAAATGAATTTATAGCAATCAAATATAATACATATAAATTATAACATAGATTATAATATAATATTTATACAATGTAATATTATAATATTATATATTGTATTTAAAAAATATATTCTAATATATATTATATATTATATTAGGTTAAATTATAATATTATAAATGGGGTAGGTAGAGAGAGGTAGAGAGGGAGAGGTAGGGAGGGAGAGGTAGAGAGAGATAGAGGAAAGGAGAGAGGGAGAGTTAAAGAGAGGGGTAGGTGGAGATACAAGTAGGGAGAGAAAGGTAGAGAGAGAGATAGGTAGGGTGGGAGGGAGGGAGAGGTAGGGAAGGAGGGATAAAGGGAAGGAGAGAGAGGGGGAAGGAGGGATGGAAGGATGGGTAGGTGGAGAGAGAGGTATGGTTGGAGGGATGGAGGGAGAGGGGATATAGAGAGTAGTGAGGGATGGAGGTAGGGAGGGAGAGGTAGAGAGAGGGTTGGGTAGAGAGAGAGGTATGGGGAAGGGAGAGGAGGAGGGGAGAGGGGAGAGTTGGGAAGGAGGTGGGTAGAAAGAGGTGGGGTGGGAGGATTGAGGGAAAGGTAGGTGAGAGATGGAGAGAAGGTGGTGGAGATGAGAGAAGTAAGAATGTGAAGGAGAGAGGAAGAGGAGAGAGGCAAGGAAGGGTTGGGAGGGAAGTGAGAAGTAGAGAGGGAGAGGGAGGTAGAGGAGTGGGGAGGAGGAGGGACAAAGGATGCTGGAGAGGAAGGTTAGGAAGGATGGTGGGAGGAGATAGAGATAGAAATGAGAGGATGGGGAGAGGAGGGAAATGAGGTGAGGGTGGGAGGGATGGGGGAGGGAGAGAGGGAAGGAGGGAGGTAGTGAGAGGTAGGTAGAGAATGGTAGGGTGGGAAGGATAGATGGAGAGAGAGAGGGAAGGAGGGAGATAGGGAGAGGTAGGTAGAGAGAGGTAAGGTGGAAAGAATAGAGGGAGAGGTAGGTAGAGTGAGGGGAGATAGAGAGAAGTAGAGAGTGAAGGGGAGAGAGAGATAGAGAGAGGGGAGAAGTTGAGAGGGAGGGATTGAGGGAAAGGTAGATAGGGAGGGAAAGGGTGAGTAGAGATAGAGAGAAGTAGAGAAGGAAGGTGAGAGAGAGGGAGGAGTAAGTTGGGAGATAGATTAAGGGGAGATAGAGAGAAGTAGATAGGGAAGGGGATAGAAGTAGAGGGGAAGAAAGGAGGATAAAGGGAGGGAGAGGTTGGCTAGGAGGGGATGGTGGGAGGAGACATTAAGAAATTAGAGAGAGAGAGAGAGAGAGAGAGAGAGAGAGAGAGAGAGAGAGAGAGAGGTGTAAGGTGAGAGAAATAAAGGGGTATGTAGGGAGAGTGAGGAGAGATAAAGACAAGTAAATAGGCAAGGGAAGAGAGAGGTAGAGAGAGGGGGAAGGTGGGAGGGAGGGAGATGTAGGTAGAGAGGTAGGATGGGAGGGATTGAGGGAAATATAGAAAGAGAGGGTGAGGGTGAGTGGAGATAGAGAGAAAAAGAGAGGGAAGGCGTGAGAGAGAGATGCATATATTTATCTCATCTTCTTGTAGTCTTATTATAATAAATATGATATTTAAAACTCCCTTGCAACAATCCATCAAATATTTTTTAATATTATATTATATTATTATACATAATACTATATGTATATAATATAATATATAATATTTATATTATATTATATAATATAATATATAATATTTATATTATATTATATAATGTATATAATATTAATATTAATATATCCTATAATATATTAATTTGTCATATATTATACTATATATATAAATATTTATATTTATATTAATATTATAACATTTTAAATTTTAATCCATAGTCAACCAAGAAAATATATTCTTAAGTTAAAGAAACATATATCCATTTCTTAACTTAAAGAAACAAATATTTATTCCTTAAGTTAAAGAAATGGATATCTGTTTCTTAAATTTAAGAAAGGGATAAAGAAACAGATTTTTTTTATTAACTTTAAGAAACAGATAAAGAAGATATTTTGGCGTAATGGTGCAAGGTGGAAAATTTGAGTGAAAAATTATAGAAGAAGTAAAAGGGAGGTGTTGGGGAGACATTGAAGAGGTTTGTCGACCAAGAGAGAATGTAGAGGTGGATGGCAGAGAAAATTGTTTTGGGCACACCCCGCAATGGGTGTTTGCGAATGGAACCTGGGTAGACAAATTCCACCTACATTACTGCAAGAAAAAAGGCCCTATGATGAAAAACCATTAACATACAAGAAGGAGGTCCCAAGGTGGTGACTGGAGGAAGGTTTCAAATCCAGGAGGGAAGGCAGCCAGAGGGAAAAGGAATGAGGAAAATTGGAGCACGTGAATCATAGGGAATAGGTGGTTCTGGGAAAATACGCACCTTGGAGATTCGTCGGATGCAAATTGGAGAAGTAATGGGAGCGGCATTCTGAAACATACCAACAAAGTTTGGAAAGTGAAAGGTTTAGAAAAACCTAACCTGTAGAATGAAGAAAAAATGATTCAACGAAGCAGAGAAGCACCATAATTTGGTAGAAGAATGAACTCAAGAGATCATGATTTGAATAGAAGAAGAGTGAATAGGAGGAAATTCCAAGGAAAATGGAAAGGATTGGATGCAGAAGATAGCTTGAGGCCATGAGGGAGTAAGCTATATTCAATGCCAACATAAGTGATTGAAGTGACAGTAACCAGACTAATAGACAAAGCATTATTTGCCAAATGGTGTAGTCTAGGATGCCCTAAAGAGGAGATCAAGGCTTGGTGGAAATTTTTTTTCAAGGATCAGATAAGCATCCATCAATTACCAAAATCTTTCTTCCTCATAGAATGTATAGATCAAAATTTAAAGTAGGAAATTGTATATGGGAAACCCCTTTTTTTGAATGGACGTAGTTTTCATTTCCTAAATTGGAAATTAAATTTCAATCCTTGTAACTACACAATTAAAAAAACCCCTACATGGATTAAATTGGTGGACCTCCCATTGGAATACTGGAATGCAGATGCTATAGTGAGAATAGGGGATTCCCTAGGGGTGTGTTTAGGAGTAGATGAAGACTTTGTAAATGGAAAAGAAGGAGCGGAAGCCAACATCTTGGTAGAAATAGCATAGGGAGTTGGAATTTACAAAAAAATAGAGATTTTGACAAAGTTTGGAAGTTGGCAGTAGGAAATAGAGGTGTGCGAAGGTGCATGCTTGGGGTAGTGTCTTTTTAGAGAATCAATCCAGGAAGGTGGTTCAAATAGGGGGATGGAGAAAAATTGAGGTGAGATGGGATTGGGAGAAGTAAGAGATAGCACATCCCAAGGAGTCCTAGCCCGATTTTGGGAAGACTCAGCCCAAAGAGAGTTGCCAAGATTAAAAAAAGAGGAAGATTGAATGGAAAACACAGGCTAGAAGGGAGGAATTTCACCTAATGCAAGCACATTTGAAGGATGCGGTCACACAGGTAGAGAAAGACCTAAACACTCTTCTGGGAGAAGCAAAGGAACTACAAACAAACATTAGCACTCAACTCAGAGAGCTATCCAAAGAAATAAACAATATAGAAATGGAAATGTAGGAGGGAGGTGAGAAAGTGAAGGGGACTCAAAGTATCAAAAATAATGAAGAAGAGGAGATCCTAGAAGAGGAAGAAAACAACTCACAATCTGAGAAGGAAGAGAGTGATCAATACATAGAGGTAGAAGAAGAAGACCTAGAGGAGGAAAAGGAGGGAGAGTTGATTGAGGAAATGATGCTTGAACAATCCCAATCAAAAATTAAAAAACCAAACATAAATAGGAAAATAAAAAGGGGTCAAAGAACGAATAGAGCTAAGTTGGTAATTGTAGGCAATGTAGCATGGTAACGAAAATTGAGAACTGGGAAGGATGTCCTCCTTCCCATGAAAAAATGAGGATCATTACATGGAATGTCAGGGGCATCAATGCCCCTGACAAATGGCACATGGTCAAGTGCCAAATTGACCAATCAAAGGATGACATAATTTTAATTCAGGAATCTAAATGGAGCAAAGAAGTAGGAAAGAAAAGAATGAGCAACTAGAGGCAATGGAAAGGACAATTCGGGGAGGCTGTGGGAGCATATGGAGGTCTGGGAGTAATATGGAATCCTCTATCAGTAGAAGGTGAAGTGAAAAAAGAAGAGGAAAATTGGCAGCTGATAAGAATCAAGGGATTGATGAGAAATGAGCTCTTCTTTATCATCAATGCATATGGTCCAATTGACACTATGGAAAAAATTCAAGTGTGGAATAAAATCTCAAGTGAATTGGAAAATTGCAGGAATGAGAGAGGAATAGTAGCAAGGGATTTTAATGCAACCTTGAATAATGAAGAGAAGTAAGGGGGTCTAGGAAGAATCACTGCCATACATCATGATTTTCAAGAATTTGTAGACAGTAATCAATTAGTGGACATGCAAACCAAAAATGGGATTTACACATGGTCAATAGAAGGAAGGGATTCACCAACATAGCAAAAAGGTTGGACAAATTCCTACTTTGGGGGGATTGGGGAGAGTCAGTAGCCATGTAGGAGTCTCAAATACTTCTCTTCATAGGATCAGACTATTTTCCAGTATTGCTTTCCTTTGGTCAGGAAGACCCCCCAAAGGGAAGCCCATTCAAGTTTGAAAATATGTGGTTGAGGGATGAACATTTGTTGGAGCTAATAGATAGATGGTGGAATGAAATAAAGTTTGGAGACAAATCAAAGCTCTACAAGAAGTTGGGATTCAACAAAACTAAACTTAAAGAATGGAACAAGTCTCATTTCAAAAACATATTCCAGGAGAAAGAAAGAGTAGAGAAAGAAATCAAAGCCTTGAATGAACACACAATAGAAAAAGGAATGGATAAAGTTGATTTTGAGAATGAAAAATGCCAGAAAGATGAACTTGAAGAATTACTGAAGATGGAAGAATACTTCTAGTGTTAGAAATCAAGGGAAACTTGGTTGAAAGAAGGAGATAGGAATACTAAATACTTTCGCAAATAAGTAATTTCCAATTAGAGTAGGAACAAGATAACAAAAATGAAAAAATAAAATGGGGAAGTAACTCAATCTATTGAGGAAGTGAATAAGGAGGTTATCATATTTTTTGAATCCATTCTAAACAAGGAGAACCAAGAGAATAGAAAAATAAGGGAAAGGTTGTTGAGCCCAATCCCATCAATTATAAATGAAGAGAAAAATAGATAGTTGTATCAAAAAATATCCATGGAAGAAGTCAAGGAAGCAGTTTTCTAGATGAATCCAGACAAGGTGTCAAGGCCAGATGGCTTCTTGACTGGTTTCTTCCAAAAATTTTGGGATGTAGTAGGAGGTGATCTAGTAGTTGTAGTGGAAGAATCAAGAAGAAGAATGGTAATGCTGGGGGTAGTAAATCATACATTTCTAGCCCTAATCCCCAAGAAAAAAGATATACAGAAGATGAGTGATTTTAGACCAATTGCATTATGCAATACAGTGTATAAGGTGGTCACCAAAATCATAGCAAACAGACACAAGGGAGTACTAAATGAGGCCATATCAAAAGAGAAAAGTGGATTTTCTCTATGAAGGTCGATTGTAGAAGGTATAATCGTTGCACATGAAACCATACACTTAGCCACGAAGAATAAGGAAGCATGTATGGTGTTAAAATTGGAAATTCTTAAAGCATATGACATGGTGGATAGGAAGTTCCTTCTGGAAGTGTTGGGGAAGTTTGGGTTTGATGACAAATGGATAAATTGGGTCAAGAGTTGTATCTCAATAGCTATTTTTTTTGTGCTAATGAATGGATCAACACATGGATTCTTTCCATCAACTAGGGGGCTAATACAAGGTGAGCCCCTCTCCCCCTTCCTTTTCATAATTATGGTAGAGGTGCTAGGAAGAGGGATACAAAACTTGAGAAGGGAAGGGAAGTGGGTGGTAGTACATGTAGAAAATGGTTTGGAGCCCACCACTCATCAACAGTTTGCAAACGACACCACTCTATTTGGGGAGGCAAGTAGAAGGGAAGCAAGGGTGATCAAGAATTTTCTAGATGACTACTATAAAGCATTAGGGCAGAGTATTAATTGGGGAAAGTCAGAGGTGTTCTTTCTCAACACACAACCAAGTCTACAAAAGGATCTAACCAAAATACTAAATCTAAAAGTGGTAACTCTTCCTTGGTGTTTTTTGGGGATGCCTCTGTTTGCAGGGATTAACAAAAATGCTATTCGAAAAGCTTGATAAACAATTGCAAAAGAAAATTGGGAAGGAAAGTGGCTAGCCTCAGTAGGAATATTACTAATGGTGAAATCAACATTGTTGGCCATCCCAGTGTATTCAATGTCATGCTTAAAATTACCAAAAGTAGTGGAAGAGTCTTTGACCCAAATTTTTAGGAAATTATTTTGGAGTGGAATAAGGGAATAGAAAAATTTCCATTGTTGGCATGGGATAAGGTGTGCACCCCAAAGGAATCTAGTGGTTTTGGTTTAAAACAGTTAGCGCTAATGAATCAAGCCATGGGAGCTAAACTGGTGTGGAACCTATGAACAAAGAATGAGAAAAAGTGGGTCAAAATTTTGAGAAGAAAATATCTAGATTCAGATGAGTCAACTAGAATCCTCACCACAATTAATCCTCCAAGAGGCTTTAAAATTTGGAACTTCATTTTGGATTGCAGGGATATAATATCCAAACATGTCACTTCAAAGGTTAGAGATGGTAAAAGTGCTTCCTTTTGGAGTGACTCATGGTGTGGGAAACCCCCCATCAACAACACCCTGGGATTGGAAGATCTCAAAGAAGAAACACTAAGAGTATGGGGGCATAAGGTCTCCAATTATGGTAAGATAACATTCAATCAGGGAATCCCCAGCTGGAGTTGGAATGATTCACAAACCCTCAACATGCTCCACTAGCACAAAAAGATGCATTGTCAGAGATACTCAAAAGCAGACACTTTATTCCCTCCAATGAAAAGGATGTAATCAGATGGTGTAGGTCATCCACAGGCACATACAAAGTGAAGTTTGGCTACAAAATTAAAGAACTAGCCATGGAAAGACAAGAATAGCCATGCAAATTGATGTGGAGGAAAAAATGTGCTCCCAAAGTAGGATTTTTTGCATGGATGGCGATTCAGAAAAGGATACTCACTGAGGATAGACTAGTAACCTTTGGTGTTCAAGGCCTGAGAAGATGTATAATGTGCAAAAAGAGTGAAGAATCTACAAACCATTTACTTTGATCCTGCCCATATGCAAATGAATGCTAGAAAAAATTTAGGAACAAACTAAACTTGCAATGTCCCATGTCGGCAGAGCTTGAAACCTGGTTCAAAATGTGGCCTCAAGGAGGTGAGAAATCAGATTTTGATGGAATATGGAAAATAACCCCATCTACAATACTATGGGAAATCTAGAAGGAGAGAAATAGAGGATCTTCCAAGGGAAGGAGATGAGTGAAGATGGACTCTGGGGGGAAAATTGAAAGGGCCATAATAGAATTAGTCAATGAAGATGCTTGATCCAAAGTAGGAAAGCAGAACATCTTCACAAATTGGGATGACAACCTAATGAAATCAATTGATGGTCTGAAGCCACCACTACTTAGTGGTAGTAGTGAGTTGCAGACACCTAAGGTTAAGAGGGAAAAAGTAGTATGGAAGGAGTCGAAAGAAGGATGGACTAAAATCAATTTTGATGGAGTTTCCCATGGTAACCCAGGCCAGGGAGAAGCGAGATGTATTGCGAAGGATGTGCAAGGTAAAACTCTAGTAGAAAAATCCATCTCCCTAGGAATGTGCATGAACAATGAAGTAGAGTTTAAAGCTACAACCATTGGTCTACAGTTGGGTTTGGAGATTAGAGTGAAGCGTATTCATTTGGAGGGGGATTCACTTATCACTATCAATGCTATTTGAAGTGGAAGTTAAATCATCTATTGTAGTGCATCAAACAAATGATAAGAAAATTTGAGGCATTTCAAATAAGTCACATATACTGAGAGGGAAATAATAAGGCAGATGAGCTGGTGAAAAAGGCGTCAGGAGATAACACATAAGAAAAAAGTTGGGTTGTTATGAAGAAGCTAGAATGGGAGGAATGTCAAGATAGAAAGTGGAAGGACACTGTAGATATCATACTAACTGGTGGCCATCGAAGCATGTAATAAAATGAAGATGAAATCAAAATTGATCAGAATGACAAGAAAAAAGCCATAAATAGAAGGCAAGGAGCAAGGCATATGAACAAGTCCCAAGACAAAGGAAATGATGGGTTAAGCACGACCTCACATAATCAAATAGATTTGTATCATTAGCAAGGTGGTGGCTGGAAAGCACACTTCAAAAAGAACAGACTCTGAATTGATCATTATGATGAAGTAAGATTGTCTTTGTTAAAAGGCCAAGGTTGGTGATAGCTTCAGCAAAATATGAAAGTGCTATTTTTAGAGTGAAGAAGTAAGGTTTGTTAGCAATAGAGAGATTGAAGGGACTGTTTGATCTAGGAATAATGGATGCTCCGCTATTTCTAAATACTGAGAAACAACAACAATCCTTTGTGGGAGAGATAACTGACAAAATATTGAGAGGGTTGTTGGTTTCTTCTCACTTGTTGATTCTTTGGGCAACCAAAAAAGTGTTGGGACCAGAATTTTTGAAAACATACCAGATATTTAGGTCAAATTCTGACATTCCTACTATGTTTTTGGTAATGTTGATTCACATGGGCGTATCCAAGGTGAGATCCAAGAAACTAACCCAAATGGTCTTAATCCCTGTGTGGCTGGGTGAGATTGATTAAGCCCTAGATAACATTGATGGCTCTGATGATCCCAATGCCACAAAATTACTACATGATGCACTAGAATGGTGGAGAAGTGATGAAGTTTCCATTGATACAAATCATTGACCTAGCAGGGTTTGCGATGGGACGAGAGAGAAAGAGGCATCTTCTTCCTCTCAAAGTAGCAAAGATGATGTCTGACCCTTCTCACGACTGGGCTATGAAGTATGTAGAGGATGAAGGGCCGGCAGGAGAAATAGTGACAGGGGATGATGATGACTGGGATCTTGGTACTGGTGAGGAATCGCTTCTGAACAATGGAAGAGACCGTGAGTAAAAAGAGAAAGGCCCGACTCATTAGAATTGTGGGGAAAATTGTCTAGTTGTGGAAGATTACTTCACTTTCAAGAGGAGGGTTGTGTCTGATGATGAGGAGGACTAAGCAAGGTGTGCTTAGAACAGATCATGATAGAAGGTGTTGTAACATGCTGGCAAGGTTAGGCGTTGAGGTAGAAGCTAGTATTTTTTGGTAAAAAGATTAGTCTATGGGTGTCAGTCTGATAATGGTAGCCACAAAGACTTGTGTCAGTTTGTTGAACAATAGGGTTTGTTTTTGGTTTGTACATGGGTAATGGTGTTCTTTGGGGGTTTGATATTCTAGCTAAGGGATATTTTGAGCTATGTAAAAATAGGGTTGAAAATCCATTTTGGGTCAGGGATAGCTAGATGTCTAGTCCAAATGAAGATGAAGGTAGTCATGGTAAAAATTGCAAAAAAAATTGAAGACAATGTAAAACTTTTTTGGTATCAATACAGGTTGTTGCCCCTAGTAGCGATTTAACAATAATTAAAAAAAATGGATAAAGAAATAGATATCCATTTCTTAACTTAGAGAAACATATATTTGTTTCTTAACTTTAAGAAATGGATAAAGAAACAAATATCAAATTTTTAACTTAAAGAAACAGATATATGTTTCTTAACTTAAAGAAATGGATATTTGTTTCTTAACTTAAAGAAACGAATATATATTTCTTAAGTTAATGAAATAGATATTTGTTTCTTAACTTTAAGAAACATATATCCATTTATGAACTTTAAGGAATGGATATCTATTTTTTAACTTTAAAAAATGGATAAATGTTTATATTGGATATCCGTTATTAACGGATATCCATTTTTTAAATTTTTTTTGCCTCAGTTATTGCCTTGGGAGTACTTTGGGATTTTTCTTGGGGTGTCAAACCTAAAAAGTCAATTGCCGCAACATGTTTAGAAGGGTTCCAATGATTTTTTCAGACTTCACCCTTTGTGTTGATGACTTTTTTTAATCCAAATTTGATGAAACAAAAAGGGTTTATTTAATAAATTGTTAGCATTCTACCAATATACGATATTCTTTATTTTGAATTTAATAGATAATATTATTGATTTTCTAAATGCACTATGTATAAATTCCTAATTAATAGGTTGATTGAAAAATATCTATAACTTTTAAAAGGCTACACATTTTTGACCATGTTAGGGTGGATAGACAAATGGTTTTTAATATTTTTTAAAATTTCTACAAAAAATTCATCACTAATTATTTACTTGCAAAAAAATTACAAAAAAATATGTGTTACATCCAAGCCTGCATTCTCTACTTATATTGAAAGATTTGAAAAATATATATTTATTTTTGCTCAACCTTCAAAATTTAAAGTACTATTGCATTGAAATTTAAAATTTTCATCAAATAAAACTACTTTTTTCCAAAAAATTCCTAGTATCCTACAAACTACATTCAATTTCTACATATTTTCTAAACTATGTTAATAACATATTCAAATTCTTATGTGAGGTTTCTTAAATCTTCTTTTCTATATTTACATTGCCACTTAAGGGCCATGTTTGGCCCATCATGATCCTATGTTGACCCATACTCTCTTTGTAGATCTACAAAACCATGAATTTTAGTTAATCATGCAAATCTAATAAAACCATCCATGTCAAGGACATGCACACAATGATTAAAATCTTTTAAATCTACAGTTACCAAAATCATTAAAACAAAATAATAGAATATTACAAGTAAGAATAACTACAAATCTAGTTAACATGAAAGCACTACCATTAAATAGGACTAAGAGGTTTTCTAAGATCTCTAAGACATCAACCGTGCCAATTCCACATCTAATACAATATACTCACATAAATAAACATGTCATTTCAATTCTCCATGCATAAAAATACCTCCAGGACACCATCACCACAATCTATCCACCTACATCAAACTCTCACTAAAAGGAGATCTTAATATCACATCTATATCTTCTATGTCTTAAGAATCATAAGATAATAAAAAAACTAGATTTTACCAAGTGATAAAATAATTGATCAATTGTGAAGCCCTCATAAAATTCTCCTTGTATCTTATAACAAGTCCAAAATTGGAGATTATGGGCTCAAGATATGACTTATTGAACTAATAGAGTAAAACCAACTTTTAATTATATTTTTTTAATAATAAATATAAAATATTTAAAAGCCACTAATATCACTATGTAGTACTCATAAAGATATATCCATCAATTATAAGAATTTATAAAACATATACATACATATATATATATATATATATATATATATATATATATATATATATATATATATATATATATATATATATAATTTTGATATCAAGGATGAGAATTGTGGCTCCTATAAAAAAATTCTCTATTAAGCCTTGAAAAATAAGCTCTGTCACTATTTTGGTGGCTAGGGTAGTGTCATTGGTAATGGTTCCATGTAGGTGGTTATGGTGGACCAAAGGAGAGGGGCACTAATAGATCCTACACAATGATATGCGACAATGGTGGTGTAGGAGTGGGTAGACAATAAGTGTATTGCTTGGTTCACTTTAGCTATTCAGGGTTCATTGTGACCAGTCGATGGGCAAGCCACATGATTGTGGGCTTTGACCCTATCAATATTCCATGTGAAAGGTTATGTCGCCATCATACCTATGATCCAATCAAGATTATTTAATTATTTATTTCTATAAATCATATAATATATCGACAGAGAAAAATATTTTCTATACTATAGATTGATGCATGCAACTACAAATCTATACACACATTATGGACTTGTATGATTATATTGATTTTGACCATCCAATTTTTTTGAAACCCCTTAAAAAATTTCTAATGTTTTTTTTTTGAAGGATATTGATTTTTATACCAATTTATATGTTTTAGAGCCTTTTGAATGCAATAGTGAGGCTTATTTTTGTCTAGATCATATGTAGAACTTAACCTCCAAACACTCACAAAAAGGGCTTAAATAAAAAAATGTTTTTCATATCACTATAAAAACTTTAGATCTACAACAACTCATTATCAAAACACTTGAAACCTTGAAAATTGCTTCATTTTTCTTGTAAGGTCATAAATTCAACTATGCACAAGATTCCACTCACACCAAGTGTTAACAAATAGGAAGATGTTTCCTCACAACTTGACAACTAAACTCTAATACCAAATGAAAAGAAATTTTAAGTAAAATATACCATTTCCTCATAACCCTCATGAGAGAAGTAAATAAAAAATAAGTATTTAGAATCCATAATGTAAAAGATTAAAAAAAATACCATCACTAGAACAACAGGTGTAAAACACTCAAGAAAATCACATTAAGATTCCCTTCATAACTATCATAACCTTACTTAGAAGTGTATCACCTGAATATATGCCATCAACTTCTACCTATTTAACATTCATTAATTAACTATATAATAAGTTACACAAATTTGAATATGAAAGAGACCAAAATCCTATCTTCTGTAATAGAGCTTGTCCTTGGAATTCCTCACAGATTTCAATTGAAATCCTTCTTGCACATAGAAGTTAATGCAAACAATAGATGTAGAGTTTCCTTTCCATGTAGGAATCTTTATATGTTCTTTAGCAAAACAAATAATATGTAAGAACAAAAGTATTAATTTTATAAATGTTGATCTTACTGGCATCTTCATCTATGAAAGTTTATAATGCTAAATATAAGCAAGACTAAAGAAGAAACTTCATTAGTAGATTGTTGTATATCATCATGTTACTCATAGTGTAAGAAAACCAATATCTTTGAGTAGAAATTAAGAAAATCCTTGTAACCCCCTAAAGCCTACGCGTATAGAATTCCATAGTATTTTTAAACTTGTCTCACTATTATCATCATAATCACATACTTTTTGCAGCATAACCACCAATATTGTAGCTAAAAATTAGCATAAAATCAAGTACAACTTGAATTCCTTAAATTTGATCTGTAACTTCCATACACTTCATACATTGTGCTTTCAACTCTAGTAAGTTTACATACTGACAGTGTTGCTATTGTGCTATTTCACATTGATGTGTATACTTAATTCCCTATGGATTTATTTATACATATACTTCATATATATATCTTGAATTATTATTTTTACAATTCCACATTGACAACATAAGATTCATTTCTACATGTGAGTGATTTAAACTTGTATATCAATGGGAATTGTAATTGTAGCATTCTCTTGAGTCTTGGGTACAAGTTTTCTGTCCACTCCTTGAATATGTCGAGTCTCTTTCCTTGATCCACTTGGTAATGGATGTTAGATTAGATGTTTCTTTTATGGACCTAATAATGAATGAATATTTAATTATATTATTAATGCTTTGTAAAAACCTCTTTGAGGGGTCAAGCTAGTGCAAGGCCACCTAGTCAAATTTTGTAAATATGGCCAAATGTTGGGTTTTTTTGGGTTTTTTGAGTCATGTTGGATGTAATAAGGTCACAATAGAAAATTTTCAATGTAATAAATCATGTAGGGTTGGTATTAGATAGAGTGGTCAAGTTTTTGTCATTTTTTGTAATTTGTTGCAAAAGTTGCTTTGCAACTTTGCAAATTTTGTCACTTTTGGAAGTTGAACGGTAATGTAGTTCAAAAATAAGTTGTGAAGCATTGTGTTGGGTTTTTTTTTGTTTAAATATGTCTCACAAACTTTGAGGAAATCTTTTGGAGACAAATTTGGTGCACAAGCAATAAAAAAAACTTCATTTTTCTATGTGTTTTCATCAAAATCTGCCACTACAACGTTCTATACGATTCTGTACTGAGAGATAATGATCTAAAGTGTCTTAAATCTGATGGAGGAATGAAATAGATTTTTTTTGGCATTGGTTTTAGTTTTTTTCATAAATTTTGAAGAGTTTTGTGAGAAAAATACTAAAAATGGGTTAGAAACCCTAATTTTGAGGGTTTGTAAGCAAAACATGGAATAAGAGACCATTCCACCAGTGGAAATTGCTACAGATCAGTGGAATGGAACTAGATAGAGTATTATTTATGTTATGTAGGGGATGGAGTTAGGGCCTTGTTTGTGCAAGCCTTAGCCTAATATCTCAATGTATTAGGCTAGTTTTGATAGGTAGAGGTAGGGTTTTGATAGTGAGTGAATTTGTGGATGTTTCAGTTGGTAAAATCTATTGTTCCAAACCCCATGTGACCAGTTGAGATCCATGAAGTATATATTGGTGATTGGGAGAAGGTTTAGCATATACTTGCTTTGTAAAAGAGGCCTAATTAGGCTTAAGGGTAGCGTAGCAGTCCATTTTAAGAGTGAATGTTCTAAAACAAGCCTATACACAAATTTGGTATGTTCAAGAAGGGAATAAAGGGTATCCTAAATGGTATTAATTTCATAGGTTTGAGTAATTCTCTAAAATATATGCCCAAAATTCATTGTTTGGTGTGCTACAAGCAAAATTGAGGAAATTGTGGGAAAACACTAAGTTAGGGTTTTCAGAGTGAAAAGGTTGTTCAAGACTGATTGGATTGTGATTGATTTGAAAAAATCCTCCATTTTTTGCATCAAATTGGTATTAGAGCATAGGTTTTATCTTTTGAAGAAAAAAGGTTGAAGGTTGAAGAAGGAACGTTGTAATTTGAAAGGACAAGATGCCTGCTAAAGGTAGTGTAGTCATTGCTAAATAAGGATGATAAAAGAGTCTCAAGAAGCTCTTTTAGCCAGACTTGCAACATTGGAAACAAACCAAAAAAGAGGTAAGTACACTAAAGATAAGAGTGATCGAGAGGAAGAGGAAGAGGGTGAGAATGAAAACCCTCCAAGAGGAGTCCAATGTGATGATGAGTTGGACCTTGATGAAAGAAGGATGGTTGAAATGTTGAAGGCTATCAAAGGAGATGCTTTTGATGTGAAAATGGATTTTCCAATGTATAGTGGAAATTTGGATGCAGAAGAAGTGTTAGATTGGGTTGATGCACTAGATAATTACTAAGTACAAGGAGGTATCAAAAGAACGAAAGGTAAAGTTTGCAAAGACTAAGTTGAAAGGCCCTACCTTAACTTGGTGGAACTATGTGCAGGAGGAGAGAATGAAAAAGGGAAAAGAAAAAATAAATTCATGGGATAGGATGGTGTCTAAGGTGAAGATTCAATTCTTGCCCAGTGACTATGCAATTCAGACTTTTAGAAGGTTGCAAAATCTCAAGCAAGAAGAGATGGATGTCATGGATTATTCTGAGGAGTTTCACAAGTTGAGCATTAGAGTAGATCATGTTGAGGATGAAGTTGAAAATATATCAAGGTATATGAATGGGTTGAGGTTCAATATTCAAGATGAATTGAGTCTTGCCACTCCTAGAACGGTTGAAGAATGTTTTCAATTGGTTGTTAGGGCAGGAGATAGATTGAAAATAAGGAAAGAAAGACAAGGTAGAGGTAGAGGCAACACCTCTAGAAGTAGAGGTTCACTTTCCAACTCAAGGCAGTCCTATGAGGACCAAGAAGATGCAAGTAAAGATCAAGAACAAGTTGTTGATGCAAGAGGTGGGTTTAGAGGTAGTGGATCAGGTTTTAGAGGTAGATATGGTGGAAAAGGTAGAGGTTCAAGTACCTTCTTTGGAAGATGTTATCATTACAATCAATTTGGCCATCAAGCATGGAAGTTCCTAGAGAAACAACCTTCTATATCACATGGTGGTGAAAGGAGAACACGGTTGGTGCAAGAAGAAGATTGTGAAAGTGTGAATTCAACACCACAACATGTTGCTTCAAAGGTTGGTGAAGCACTAATGGTAAGGAGAACACTCATCAAAGCATCAGAAGAGAAGGGGCCATCACAAAGGACAATCTTCAAGACAACTTGCAAGTGCATGGGAAAGGTATGTAAAGTGGTAGTTGATTCAGGCAGTATTGATAATATGGTATCCATTGAAGTGGTTGAGAAATTAAAATTTCCTAGAATACCACATGATACTCCTTATAAAGTGTCTTGGCTGAATGAGGGTAAATCTATTTTGGTAAATGAGCAAGCTTGGGTTGAGTTTAATATAGGTGGATACAAGGATAAAATTCTATGTGATGTGTTGCATATGGATGTGTACCATTTGCTGCTAGGGAGGCCTTGGAAATTTGATAGGCATGCCATGTATGATGGTAGAACAAATACCTATGAGATAAGTAAAGATGGAATCTCTTTTACATTGACATCATTGAAGGAAGATGATAAAGGGAAAACTAAGCAAGCTAAGGTGATGATGGTTGGTAGAAAATTCATAAAAGTAGAACAAGAGAAGGATAGAGACCTTGCAGCCACTTCCAACCTTGAAGGTACTGAGATAGCAACATTGAAGCATGATTCAATTTTGGAAGGAAAATATATTGAGAAGGTCAAGGATGAATTGATTTTAGAAGTTCAAGATTGTCTTAAGGGGCATATTGCTATAAAGGTAAAAGAGGTATTGCATTCATTGCTTGCACAAGGAGATGTCGATCATTATTTTATGTCAAAAGTTAGTTTGTATGATGAGGCAGCAATTGTAGGTGCATCATAGCAGATGGAAGGAAAGAACTTGGACCTTGCAGCCATTTCTACTCCTGAAGACATTGTAATAGTAGGTATGAGAAAAATTGAGAGATTTGATTGCAAACAAGAAAATCCATTTTCTATATTGAAAATTCAAAAGGGAAAAGGAAAATAAAAGTCTAGTATTGTATAGACCTTAAGGAGAAAGAAACATCCAACATTACAAGTTTGAATGATAAGATTTGTGTTGTGGAATCACAATCCAAGCCCCTTTCAAATTTTATGGATGATGATGTTCATAAGGAAAGTGCACTTCTTATTTTTCTCTTTTCATTTAGAATGAAGATCTTACATATTCATTACAAATGTTCTACAAGGAGACAAGGGAGATTAGTCAAGGTTTATTCTTTTGTGCAAAGGTTAGTAACACAGATCAAGAGCCTAGGTCTGATGTCATGATCAACAGGGACAAAGAGGAATTGAACATCACTTTTGTTGAAATTGAAGACTTAAGGAGTAAGGGGCCTACATGTAAGATGAAACATGTTGATAGAGCACAAGGTGCTAGGAAAATATATGTGTATAGTCATAAAATTTACCCCTCACAATTTCACATACATTCTTGTGGTCACTTTAGTGTCCACTCCCTTAGAATTTGTGTAGGCTCATTTTAGCTCCTGCATCAGCCTTTTTCGCTCTCAGGATGCTCCAACGCCCCTTTTTAGCAACTATCTTTGCATGTAAGCTTTGCATCAAACCTTGTGCTTTTTCCATTCATGTTGTTTTGTAGCATGATGTGTCTAAACACTAGCACATCGTGCAGACATCTACACGTCGCGCTAGCGTCCTTGACGTCTCAATGTTCAAATGATTATTTTCATGCATGTTGGCCACTTGTCACCTCCTTTGGTTGGCGGTAACGACTCGAAACACATTGTAATGGTTGGAGAAGCTTCTTTCCCCTCATTAAAAGCTACCCTTTCAATTCATTTTTCTCTCTAACTTCCTCTAGCTCCATTCTTCTAAGTTCTTCTAACTTATCCTTCTTGGCTTCCATCTTGACATTCTTCCCTTTTGCTTTTTCCTTCACAACTTTCTTCTGCTTCTAGCTTCCTCTCCTTCTTGGTTTCTCTCTCAAGCATTCTACCATCTTGCTCTTGCTTGCACAACTCCATTGCTTGCTACAATAGCATCCTCATGCACTCTCAAGCTTTCACTACACCCTTTGCAACACTCATGGATTTTGTGGCTTCATCTCCCTTATCTCATGCTTGTGAGCATCTTGGGATTCCATATCCCCTTCTTATTGCATCTCTATTTCATGATATAGGTTCTCCTCCTTAAGCGAAGATTGCTTTTATCACCTCTTTTGTGATACAGGTGCTCCTCGAGCAGGGTTTGCTTTTATCACTCATACATGGTGGTGTGGGTTCTACTCCTAAGTGGGTTTTTCTTTCACCACACACTTTTTCCATTTTGGTTCACTCTCTATTTCTATTTGGTTTTCCATGGAGGTGGAAACACCAAAATGAGGGTTTGACTGAGGAAGACCCCTATATAGCCCCAAAAATTTCTCTAGATATCTTACATACATAGGTTTTGAAGACATTCAGTTGTTGGAGGATTCATCACTCACGTGGTTGTAAGCATTTCTTTTCTTCTTCTTATCTTCATCAGTTCTACTTTATTTTGTTGTAGTCCTATTACATTTTGTTTCTTTATCACATTTTGTAAATTCCTAACAATCAGAGTAGAAGTAGTCATTCTATTGTTTTCTTGTGATAAGCTCATTCTATGGTCCATACAAGATGCCAACACACCTTTGGGATGCTAGCGCGTTGCGTTGTCATATGTATTCTGCACCATCATCCTTTAGCCGAGAGCTTGATAGTTTTTCCAAAAAACCTTTGTGACCTACTCTTTCAGATTCTAAAACTCTCGTTGTTGTTCATGAGGTAGTTTAGGGAAATTCAACCTATGAGGCTCTTTGAATGAAGATGACTCATGATTAGCAAATCCCCCTTCTCTAAAATATGTAATTCTTCAGACATAGTGGAAGCAACTGCATGTTGAAGAGGCAAAATGCCATCAAGGGGTCATCAATTTTCAAGCTTCAGATTTACCTTGTGCTTTGTTTCAGTATGGGATTGTGTGGAAGAGTGTACTCACTGAAATAATGAGTAAGTATTATGTCCTCAAACATGGCTACAAAATTTTAGACTCAAAGGGGACTTGATTCCTTTTCTTGTTCAAGTGTATGGTGTAGGGGCACCTAGTCAAATTTTGTAAATATAGTCAAATGTTGGGTTTTGTTAGGTGTTTTGAGTCATTTTGGATGTAATAAGGTCATAGTAGACCATTTACAATATAATAAGTTGTGGGTCAGTATTAGATAGAGTGGTCAAGTTTTTGTCATGTTTTGTAATTTGTTGCAAAAGTTGCTTTGCAACTTTGCAAATTTTGTCACTTTTAGAAGTTGAATGGTCATGTAGTTCAAAAATAAATTGTGAACCATTTTTTTGGGTATATTGGTGTTTAAATATGCCTCAAAAACTTTGAGGCAATCTTCTAGAGATAAATTTGGTGCACAAGCAATAAAAAAACTTCATTTTTCTATGTGTTTTCATCAAAAAAATTTGCTACAACGTTCTATATGGTTCCATACTGAGAGATAATGATATAAAGTGTATTGAATCTTATAGAAGCATGAACTATATTTTTTTAGGAATTGGTTTGAGTTGTTTTCATAAAGTTTGAAGAGTTATGTGAGCAAAATATTGAAAATGGGTTAGAAACCTTGATTTTGAGGGTTTGTAAACAAAACATGGAATAAGAGATCATTCCATCGATGGAAATTGCTACAAATTGGTGGAATGGAACTAGATAGGGTATTATTTATTTTTATTAGGATTTTAGATGTAGGGGATGGAGTTAGGGCCTTGTTTGTGCAAGCCCTAACCTAATATCTCATTGTATTAGGTTAGTTTTGATAGGTAGAGGGAGGGTTTTGATAGTGAGTGAATTTGTGGATGTTTCAATTGGTAAAATATATTTTTCTAGACCCCATGTGACCTATTGAGAGCCATGGTGTAGAGATTGGTGATTGGGAGAAGGTTTAGCATAAACTTGCTTTGTAAAAGAGGCCTAATTGGGCTTAAGGGCAATGTAGTAGTCCATTTTAGGAGGGAATGTTCTAAAACAAGCCTATACAAAAATTTGGTATGTTCAAGAAGGGAATAAAGGGTGTCCTAAATGGTATTCCTTTAATGGTTTTGAGGCCTTCTCTAAAATATATTCCCAAAATTCATTGTTTGGTATGCTACAAGCAAAATTGAGGAAATTATGGGAAAACACCAAGTTAGGGTTTTTAGAGTGAAAGGGTTATTCAAGACTAATTGAATTGTGATTGATTTGATAAATTTCTCCTTGCTCTACATCACAGGGGGCCTAGCTTGATTGGCTAAAGCATCTTGTTGTAGGTAAGAGGTCATAAGGTCTAGTCTCCCCCTATCCCCATGGTATCAGAGGGTGTGTTGTGCCAGCATCACTGGTCATGTGAAAAGAAAACCTCTTTATGAGATATTAGGTTTAACTTACCAAAATCATATGTAAATGAAAATAAAATTTACAATAGTTAATAAAAAGCCAATCCATGATGAATATAAATCTCCCCATGAAGGAAATTGGGTTAGTTTATATTTTATAAGTGAGTAGTTCATAGTAGTGTCAACAAAGGATTATAAAAACACATGGTATTTATGTGTTTTTCTCTCAATTATTATTGTTACTACTTAAAGTTTTAATACTATTGGAGAAATTGCTTAATTAAATACTATGTTAGATGTTAATTATTGTTGTTAGATAAATAATATTGTTTGGATTTATTTCTAAGTTAATGAAACTAGATAGTTTAAATGAATCCATTTTCAAATACAAAGTTGAGAAATTAGAGACATTGTTTATTATTTATGCAAAGTCAATGATTTGATCGTAATAATAGCTTGTTTAGTTTAATCATACTTAGTAATCATATAAAGGCTATGGTGAAATTTCTATGAATTTTGAGTTAATTTTTTGATAGTACTTAAAATAGTTTTCAATTTAAATGCAATGATTAATTTTTGATTAGAGATAAAATAGGTTTTGAAGGGGCCCTGAAACCCTTTACAGAAAAGAAAGTTGCTTCAAAAGATAAGCACAAAGATTACCAAACAACAAACAAGCAGCAAACCATCAACAAAACAATTGCCAAAAAAGAAGAGCACAAACAACAACTACATATTCTTTAAAATTGCAGTAGCCTCCATATCAGTTTCAATAATCTTCTAATGCACATCAATCACCTCAGTGATCTCTTTGGCAGGTATCCCAGTTTTCATCTTATTTTTATTGCAGGTCCAAGTACAGGGACCAATTTTACTTAACTCTTTAATCAAAACACTAGGTTGACCAACAACATTCCCAGCAACATCCTTACCCCCCAAAGCTTCCTTCATCCACTGCGTATTCCCAGTAGAGTCCTTACCACCCGAAGCTTCCTCCATCCACTGCCTCACCTTCTCATTGAGGATGGTCAAACCCTTCACTTTAGTGCTCATAAAATTCTTACCTTATCCAATTTCTGATTAACTCTCTCCATCTTATCTTACAACGCCACAATCCTCTTTTCAAAGATTTTCTTCAGCCTTAACATCTCATCAACAACAATTTTAATAGCATAAAAAATATAGTTAATTTGAGCCTGTAGGGAGGACTCCAAAGATTCCCTAGCTTTACTAACAACCCCATAGACCTTCACATTAGTCATATCTAATTCATGGAAAGCCCATTTGAACAACCTAAGAAAAGAGATGGAACCCTCCTTAGCTAAGCCTAAAACATTAGGTAAATCCTCTTGGTTGAGATTGAAAACATATGTGGTATCCACCCTGACCTCCTTGGAGTCCCTACTAATATTTTCAGTTTCAATCACCTCTTTCCCTTTTTGGCCATCAACCGACATTTTTATTTTGCGAAGAAATTTCTTAATTTCTTTAGCAACGTTCCTCCATTTATTTTGCACCTTCAACCCTCGATCATGCATATCCATATTATCCCACCCCTCGATAATATTTATAGGAGACTCAACACCAATAGACTCCTCGTGGATAGAATTGGCATTATGCTTATCCCTCTTTTGGAGACTTCCACCCTTCAAGCCCAACTTTCTCTTAAACCTAGACATAAGGGTCTTCCCAATATTTTCCCCAACAACAACTTTCTTCTCTTTCCTCAGGGCAAAGGACTCACCCTTAATAGCTTTGTGTCTAATGGATTTATCAGCAACCACCTTATTGCTACTAGTATCATACTCCGCGATAGCATTCTTCTCTTTCTTCAAGGTATAGGACTCACCCTTACCAATTTTGAATCTAAGGGATTTATCACCAACCACCTTATCACTACCAATATCATACTCCACAAAGATAGGGGTTGTATTACCTCTCTTACCACCCTTAATAGGATCTAGGGGCTCTGAATAAATTTTCATAGATGTTGTCGAGTTAGGTTCATAGTCTTCATCAACATCAGATCCAGTCTCATACTCCATATCTAATTTATTCTTCTTACCCTTAGGAACCTTCTTAGGGTGCTTAGGAATAACATAGGATTTGAAGTAATCTAAAATTCAGAGGATTAAACCAACATGAAGGATAGGATTTTTAGGATTATGCTTATGATCCTTAATACCACATTCCAAAGATGCCACCAAATAGGAAGGAAAAGATACCTTCTTCTTGTACCTAAAGTTATTAAGAAGAACAAAATGATAACTAGATAGGAATGAGAAGTGACCATCAAGAGTTGTGTACCTCATAAGTTCTTCAACAACATCTCCCCAAATAGCCTTTATTGAGATATGATAGTAGCCCCCGCATTTAGCTCTCTCTAATTTCTTCCTTTCATAATCTTTAAATAAAATATCTAGCTCACCGTTGGATTCCTTCTTGTCTATATACACCTTGCTTCCCTTAGTAGAAAGGCCGGTGGTACCAAAAATAAGGTCTTTAGTAATATCAAATTTAGTCCCTCTGATCTTTAAAACCATGTTTTGCTAGCCCTTAACAAACAACTTTGTCACCTTTGGATCATTCCCATGAAGTTTTTCAATATAAGGTGTAATCTCTCCCAGCTGCAACCACCCCCAAATTTTAGCATTGGATTTCAGACTGTCACAAGAGAAAGGCTTGGCTTTGTTTCATTCTCTACCCATGATTTTAGATGCTACAAACCCCAAAAGCTTGAGAAATTTACAAGAAATGAGATGAAGCTTTGAGAACAAAGCTAAAGAAAAATCCACAATCTGTGTGAAGACAATAAGGTGGTAGAGGGAAATGATGATTCTTGAATGCCTCCCAATACATATGTAACCTGCCACATGGTCAGGCTCATGTGTAAAAAGGTCATCATGAAAAAATCCCCTTATCATTTTTGTGTATCATTATTAAGAAAAGAAAGGGCCTCTATAGGAAGGGGGTCATCCCCTTCCCATATCCTATGTTTTCTAACTCCAATATTAGCAAATACATCTACTAAAACATTACCCTCCCTAAAAATATGTGATATGTAATACTCATCAAAGGAGTTCAAAATCTCCAACGCATCTAAAGTTAGGGACTCAATAGTCCATGAAGGGGGAGTATATTTCTTAAAGTTATTAATAACATTTAGGGAATCCCCCTCTAACCACACTTTCTTGAAACCTTTAGATTGAGCAACCTTCAACCCATGGTAGGTAGTTGATGCTTCCACATAGTGGTTTGTTTGGGTTCCCAAAGGGACCGCCACGACATAAACAAACCTACCATTAGAATTTCTCAACACTCCCCCCAACCAGTAGGTCCTAGAAAATGCAATGATTAGTTATTCTATTTTCAATTATTATTATTCTTTTAGTTCTAGATATGTAACATGTCCATTGTTATACACAGTAAAATTTTATATGTTTTACCCACAAGTGAATAGTTTACGCATCTAACCTTTAAGAGTAATAAAAAATTTATTTTCCTTTGAATAATAAATGCACATTTGAAACCTATTTCAAACTTTCCCATTGCATGTACAAAAGAATTATTTTCATTAATTTAAATAAAGATGATACATAATTTCCATATGACATTTCATATTTACAATTCCCATAGATATGGATACAAGTTACATAAATAGCTTAAACAAGCTTACAAAATATATAAAGTACAAATAGTCCAAGAAGTCCCCCTCAAATATTGGCCACCAAATGATGAGGATAAGCATCACTTAAGCGCTTTTCCACCAATCCACAGACTTACTATAGTCCCCCACACATCTACCTAATTGGTGTGATGGCCCTACCCTTCGACAAAGAGATTGGTTTGGTAACGTCATAACAATAGCCTTTTCTGAGCTTGGTGTTGTGTCCTATACATATCTAGTACTGACATACAGTGGTTATAAATTGCATGTATGAATATCCCTTTTCTAGTATGTAATACCAGATCATAGTGAAACTGATAGTGTAAACAGTGTCTTCTTACACTCCTTTGGCCAAAGTATTCATCACCTAGAACTTAGAGTGGATGTCACATGTTCACCCACCTTCCTATCTCGATTTGGTTTAATGACCATTCATACTCTATATGTAGGTTACCCCCTTTCCCATGGATTAGACAAATCCAAGGAATAACCCAAATAACATATCATAAACAAAGTGAATTTACTACCAAAGTGATTCTAGCAACTTTTCTTACTCTTTACTACATACGTCTAGTTTAGACATCCTACATATGGAAATATATACGTATGGTATAAATATGTTGCATTCATACAAAATCCCATATATAGGGTACATATAAATATAACTAATAAGATAAGTTCTACAACATAATGCACAACCAAGAAACATGAAATCATAAACAAACACCACAACATATTCAAAAGCATTCTTTTCCAACATAGTAATAAAACTAATTAACCTTTCCAACATAAACAACAAAGGTATAGAAAATACCATGCGTGTATAATGCTCCAATTGATTAAACTCCTTCCTAGCTCTAATCCTCAAGTTCGCTTGATGCCTCCTTCAAGATCAACTTAATTTCCCTCTTCTAGCTTCTCACTTATCTCTCAACAATTCACAAATACAAAATAGCAAAAAAAAATTCAACTTACAAGCTCTCAACTCACTAAATTAGAAATCATAGCAAAATAACATCAAGATAATCAAAATGATAAGTGTAGAAATTGGTAGAACTATCACCTATATTTATACTAAATTGTGAGCAACCAAAGGCTATAAAAAGTTAATATTTCTACCACCTTTCTATCCTCATGCAACAATTCATCAAACTAACTCACAAGATTGCAACACCTAATAGTCCTCTCCATTTTAATCATTGGGTCGACATGTTATAAGGGATATCAAAACTCATTTACTAAGTCAAATGAACAACAATCTCACAAACAAGTTTCCTAATTCAAATTCTTTCACATATTGTTGCCAAGTTTCCTCTTGACTGAGTATCAAAAGCTATTATTAGACTTATGTGAATTTTGCAGACTTCTTATGCATTTCATACTCTACAAATTGGTGCCACATTCCCAAATTGGCACCCCATTAAATAGTGTTGGTTTGACTTCTTCAAATGGATTTAAACTATATTAACTTCCCTTTAAATGTATACACAATAGTAAATGAAACTCATATGTTCCTTTCACAATTGTTGACTTGGTTTTTGAATTAATTTATGTTTTGGTTGCAAGGTTATGTGTGTATTTCTTAAGTGCTTTATTCATTCCAGTGAATTATTTACAAATAGCGCTATACGTATTGCACTTAGAAACTATCATATATGTTTCCAATTTATATATATATGTATTATGCTTAGAAACTATCATTTATGTTTCCAATTTATATATATTATATATATGTATATATATTATATATATGTATATATATTTATATATATATATATATCTATTAATATAAATACATACATATATATATATATCAATATATATATATATATATATATATTAATATACTTATTTCATAAAGTTTATCAATTATATTTAATTTTTGAGCATTAAATATATGTATAAATATTATATATATATATTATTCGATTATATATAAATATATATTAATATATATGTAACTATATTAATCTATACATATATGTTAATATTGTTACTGTTATCACTAAAAAGTGCACCCTTACTGAGTTGTAAAACTCAACCTACTAGTGAAACATGGGATCTTTCTAGGTTTGTAGGTCACCTATGATGGAAAGAACCTCTAGAGAGGGTTGGTTCCTTTGATACCTCACCTAAAATGAATTAAACTATCGCTTTATAGAGGAAAAGGATAGAAAGATGACATAAATTGAAATCTAACTACGTGAGGTGATGCACAAAAATGTTTTCTCATATTTGAATTGTTGTTTTAACACACAAAAACCAATAACTCGGTTATTTCTACACAACTCAACTTAAACATACTCATGTATCAGTGTTTTATAGAGAGGTTGAATGAATTTTAGTCCCAGAAGGGAAAAAATGAAGTGTTCTTCACAAATAGAAGCTATTTTTCACCTAATAACAGACTATAACCTACATAAGATATGTTTTTCTTGTTAAAGGTTGCTTAAATAAGACATATACTCAAGGATTCATACATGAAATCACAAAAATAACATCAATTACCAGCTGCACACAATAGTAACAAGTCCTTGAAGGAAGAAAACTAATATCTTTATTGTTGAATGGTGTCTTTACAATAGTACATGCCTGAAATCTTCTCTAATTGCTTGAAAATATGAAATTATATTGCTTTTTTCAATCACAATAATGATTGTTTTTTGAGTTACAATACAATATTTTTTTCTAAGAAAAATTCACAAAAATTACAACCTACAGTAGAAAATGCAAGAACTAACTACCAAAGTGAGCCTAGTTTCCTTTGGCTATCCTAGGTTGGAGATAATGTAGGACAACATCAAAGAATATTAAATGCCCCTTTCCTCTTTGTTGACTGCTTCCTTGAACCTTGGGTGCTTGAAACTGCCCTTTATCTCATATGGCTGCCAACAAGACTCCTATATATCCTCAACTGCTCATAAATGTCCATAATGCATAAATATCAAGCTAGCAATGAGAGTTTGAAGTTTTCTCATTCAATAGGGTGTCCTATATTAGACATTTAGCCAACATGGAGGCCCATGAAGCATCACAAGTCATGTTTGCACCCAAGCATGAAGTTACAGCTAAGGAGGAAATTGAATATAAAGTTGCAATTGAAGAAGATCAATTTCAGCTCACTTGTCTTGTTCAAAATAGCAGTAAGCATGATCAAAATCAAAGGGTATATGAGTATGTTTATGTTCTTCTAGAAGTATTGTAGTTGTTCATTGAGTTTCTACTTGTGCTACATCTTTTTTGGGCTGCTCATGAACATGCAAAACATTACAAGATGTTAAGGAAGGGTAGCTATTTCACTAAGCCAATCAATGGTTTTGTTTGATTGAGCCTTGTTGAAGGTTAGGGTAGGTTAGATTAGGTTCTTTGATCAATAATTATTGTTGCATGAAGGTTTTAGGTGTCTTTTCATTCCTCCAAGTGCTAATGTATAATTGGTTAGTTGGTTTGAGTCATTTTTTGAGTCTTCTTAGATGGGTTGAATAGATTTGAAGGTTTCAAGCACTATTTTGAAGTGTTAAAATAGTGTACAAGGTCTAATTTTTAGTACATTCTCAAGCTATTTATGACTCCTTTTCCCAGTGGACTATATAAGGCAGTTGGTCACCATGTTTAGCAAGCAAACATCTACGAGAGGTTGCCAAGAATGTTACAAAATATTTTGTTGTAACACTTTTATTATGAGTTTTGTCTTAAAACTTATAATATACAAGTTTAAAAAAAAGTATTTAGGATGAAGGTTAAAGATTTAAAAAAAGGGAAAAAAGGAAGACAATATAAGGTTTAATGAAACATTAAGTCAAACAACACTTGGGCACCAAAATGAAGTTAAAGGTAAAACAAAAAAAGGAGTATTCACCCATGTAGCAAGAGGCTTAGGGTTTCAATTTGATGGTGTTGAAGGAGTCTTTGTTGTTGCCAAAGAAAAGACCCATGTTGCAGATATGTATGGAACAAAAGCATGGTTTTATGATCATGCTTTTTTAGGGCTCATGACACATAGAGAGAAGGATAGAGCTTGATGCCCCTACTATGTACCACGTTGTAGGATAAGGAGGAATACTTGGTGTGATGCATGAAAATGGAGGGTTTCTAGATGCTACAACAGGTTGTTTCCACATAAAATATGCACCCACAATGAAATCACAATGTGCTTATCTCTATACTGCACCAAGTATGTTGTTTTGAAAAGAAATTTAAAGAGCTTGTTGGTGATCTTTAAATGTAGTGTTTCATTTAAAGCATACACTCTTGACCAACATAGTGAAAGCACAAAACTCTCATGTATATGTCAAAAACCTTGTACATTAACTTACCCCTTGAACCCAGTATTTATGGAATATCATTATTGTCAAAGAACATTTAAAGGTACCTGAAAGAGTAGTGGTATGTGAAAGAATAAATGGAAAATGGCTGTGATCTATTTTGGAAGGGGAGATTGAGTTATTTTGCAAAGGATGACCTCTACACAATAATATTGAATAGTGGAAAGATTCAACAAATACATTGGTTTGCTACAATCAAAATGAATGTATTTATAAAGACAATGAGTAGTCCTAAGTGAATGGAGTGCCAGTGATCATATAGTCTTGAAGGGTCAAATGGTGATAGGGTAGTATGATCTAATGGAGCAGGATCTTAAAGGGATATATTGCATTTTGTAGAGCTTGTAAGAGGATATGAGGGATAGTCATATGCTCTTTACTTTTACAATCATGGAGAATGTCAAAAAGAGAGAAGTTAGAATCATTGAAAAATGCCATTTGAGAAAGGTGTATAGATCAGCAAGGTTGTCATTGGCATGAATGATGTTACATCTTAGTTTTATGTTCAAAATAAAACCTTTGATTTGAACTTCATGGTATGTAGTAAGGAAAGAGAGATAGAAATTTACAAAGAAAGAGTGTGTAGATCAATAAAGGAGTGCAAGTGAAAAGGGACAGTTATAGTTGCAAAGGACAGTACTTAAGATCTTGGTTTGTTCTTATAGTATGACCTATTTTAATACATGAAGATAGTCAATATGATGGTAGTTCATTTGGTGGCTATAGGGAAATGATAGCCTTGGATCTATAGTAAAGGAGTCTAACCATAAAGAAGGCAGATCACCTACATGTGGTTTTTAAGGAAAATACCACTTGTAGAGAGAAGCCAAGAAAGGGCCAAAATGTTTAATGGACCAATAAGAAAGAGAGTCATTGTCCATTAACACCTAGGTCAACAAAATAGAGTGTCAGTGAACATGCAGATTACACTATTTATGGTAGCCTACCAAATGAAGTAGTTCTAAAGGTCTTCCAAAAGGGAATTGATGTACTATCACCCAAGGTTCACCTTGCTCTATTGGGAATGTATGAATAGTTGAAGATCAGACCCAAAAAGGGGAAAAAGAACAAGTGATAGAAATGAAGAAAGATATGGTATGACATTGGAAAGTGGAAGGAAAGGGTTTTTCATCTTGGAAGGAATATTTCTACGATTATCCAAAGAGAACATTGCAAGAAACAATGGAGATGTTGTAGTTCCAATTGATCATATTGCAACCAGAGATGATACTGTCTAGTGCAAAAGCAAGGTACCAATTGAATAAGGTCGTAGATGGGATGGATGTCACTCTCTTTTCAAACAACCAAATATACAAATCTCAAGAAATTCCATCTAAGAAAATTATGAAGAGTCTAAAGGGAAGAAAACAATGTTAAATCCTAAGAAGATAGTCCTCGTGACTGTAGTTTTGAACAATGCACAGTGGAAAGAGCACTAACTAGAAGAATGGAAAACAAAATACCAATTCAATGATTATAACAAGGGACAAATTAGAGGTCAGAGGGGTTGCAAGCATCTGATATCCTAAGAACTATACACCTAAATGTGTTAGAAATAGGAATGAGTGCTACTGAAAACATTAGACTAATTAGATTATAACAATGGGCATAAGGTTTGAAAGAGGAAAGTGAGTCTTGAAGACAACAATCATGACAGTGTGCAAAGAATATGACTGAGCATTTTGAAGATAGATTAGGATTCTTATGTAGAGAATGGATGATAATGTGTTGAAGGCAGAAAGTGAGACAATCAACATGGTCATGTTTGTGAAATTGTTGGATCATCATATCAACTTCCATCTCTGATCCATTTGTAGACTTGTGTTTATCTATTCAAAGAGAAACACTGCTAACATAAGGGTGGATTCATCAAATGAAGGGAAAAATACATTGGATAAAGTTACAAAGCTAAAGAGCATAGGACTGTCCAAATGGATAGTGATGTTTTAGGTTTAATAAGAGCCTAATAGCAATAGTCTGTGTATGACAAACCCTATGCAATATACCCTACATTTTCTTTGTTAAATATGGTTATTAAAGATAGAGGGGATGAAAATACAATTGGCGTTAACTCTAGAATATAAACTGATGTTACATGCTTATTTAATGACAATCATGAAGATGATTCAGGTTGATACAAAAAATGATGTTGTCTTGGTACCCATATATGGCATTAGGGTTCCATTTCATGTAATCATCATCTGGAGTATTACAAGTCAACAATATGGTGTCACAGGGCAATAAATTGTAAAGAAGGCATGCATGTGAAAAGGAGAATTACCACCAAACAAGGTTTTTCAAAAGGTAAAAATATTAGATTATATCACTCATCTTGGCAAGGAAAAGGTAGCAAGGCAATGGTCACAAATTACAAAGAACAATATTCTCATGGGATAGTCACTGTAGCATCACAATGAAAAGAGAAATATGATAGTCTAGGATGAGAGAAATGCACCTATGGAAGCCTTCATACCAAGATATATCATTTTTGTGTGCATTGGTGTTTGGTTTAGTCCTCATATGGTAAGGTTTGGTGACAAAAATTTTAAGTATTGTGCCACAGAGTGACAGTCATAAAGGATCTTCCATAGTCATTAAGTGAATAGTTTGTAGGGTAGAGCATGACAAATAAGCTAGAAAGATTCATGTAGAATCCTCATAAAGGTAGTTTCAAGTTTGAAGATAGAAATACACATAGAAAGTGATTGTTTTGAGACAAATTTAAGATATTTCTTATGGCACTAAAGTAAGGACAGTCACAACACTATCATAACTTAGGGGATTGTGGATATGGTGATGAGTAGGGCATAGACAATGGATAGAAGACAGTCTAGTGCATTGTTCACAAAGGAACAAAGTGTGCTTTGATAGGAAATGGTTGATTTATATTGTCTGCAACACATTGGTTTGGAGGTTCAACATAACTTGCAAGGCTGAGATAACTATATTAGGGGTAGCAACATGAGTCCATATTACATTCATGTCTATGTGAGAGTTAACCTACAATCCTAAAAGAAGACAAGTGGCAGTCTACATAGCTCCAAAGAAACTTTCCAAGGTAGTATATCAAAGTGAAAACACCTGTAGGTGACAATATTTTATTTCCCTTGACATAGTCATTCCAAAGAGGGTTATCCTTGCATGACAATTTCAAATGGTCAACCAAGTATGCAACATGGAGGGTATAGGACAAAAGGTGATTGGTTAGTCGTAAAATAATCTTTGAAAGCGCATTAAAGTTTAAATATAGGAGGAGTTTTATCCTACACCCTTCAAAGGAGAATATTTCATCTCAAACTCCTTGCACACATGTCCTATCATTATGCAAAGGAGGTTGGAGTTGGCAGATTGAAAGAATTAATGTTAGTTATGGCAACATTATGGGTAGTTATGAGCAGTTGAGGACATATAGGAGTCTTATTGGAAACCATATAAGACAAAGGGCAGTTTCAAGTGCCCATGGTTCAAGGAATCATTCAACAAAGAGGAAAAGGGGTATTTAATAGTCTTTGATGTTGTCCTACATTCTCTCCAACATAGGACAGCCAAAAGGAAACTAGGATCACTTAGTTAGTTCTTGCATTTTATGTTGTAGGTTGCAACTTTTGTGAGTTCTTCTCAACAAAAAATATTGTATTATAACTTAAAAAATAGTCATATCGTGACTAAAAAAAGAAATATAATTTCATATTTTCAAGCAATTACAGCAGATTTTAGGCATGTACTGTTGTAAAGACACCTTTCAACAATAAAGATATCAGTTTTCTTCATTCAAGGACTTGTTACTATTGTGTGCAGCTGGTAATTGATGTTATTTTTGTGATTTCATATATGAATCCTTGAATACATGTCTTATTTTAGCACCTTTTAACAAGAAAAACATATCTTATGTAGGTTATAGGCTGTGTTTAGGTGAAAAACAACTTCTATTTGTGAAGAACACCTCATTTTCTTCCTTCTAGGACTGAAAGTCATTCAAGCTCTCTATAAAAAATTGATACATGAGTATGTTTAAGTTGTGTTGTGTAGAAATAGTTGAGTTATTGGTTTTTGTGTGTTAAAACAATAGTTCAAATTTGAGAAAACATTTTGGTGCATCACCTCACATAGTTAGATTTCAGTTTATGTCATCCTTCTATACTTTTCCTTAGTAAAGCGATAGTTTAGTTCATTTTAGGTGAGGTATCAAGGGAACCAACCCTCTCTATAGGTTCTTTCCATCATAGGTGACCCATAAACTTGGAAAGATCCCATTTTTCACCAGTAGTATGAGTTTTGCAACTCAGCAAGGGTGCACTATTTGGTGATAACAGTTACATTGGTAGTTGTCGTTGCACCAAAATATCGACCTATTAAAGCCCGATACAATTGCCAGATTTATACAAGATCCATAGGAGGTGGTTAAGCCATGTCATGAACCCAAGAACCATGCTACACATAGGAGACCAAGGGACACACCATCTTGCAACAATCCCCCCAGTGCAAGCAAGGGGTTCGAACCTGTGACCTCGGCTCCGATACCAATTGTTACATTGGTGGTTGTCATTGCACCAAAAGATCAACCTATTAATTCTTGATACAACCACCAGATTTATACAAGATCCACAAGAGGCTATTAAGCCATGTCACAAACCCAAGCATCATGCTACACATAGAATACCAAGGGACACACCATCTTGCAACAAATATATATATATATAATGTACATACATAATACCATTTCAATATCTTTATTAAAACACTCATACTCATAACCATCAATATATATATATATATTATATATATACATGTCACCTTTAGTCCAATCAGTATTTCCATGCATATAGGTAATCCATCCATAAGCATGCATAGGTATGTCTAGCTACGTATACTCATGTGCATATTCACTCACATGTATGAGTCTATCGTAGACATGTACATATATACATATATATTTTATGCATATATATTATCGATACCATAATACACACACAAGGAAAGAATTTCACATGACATCAAGACTTAATTAGATTCCTCAATCAAAAAAATTCTAAACCAAAGACTACTTACCTTTTCCCAAAATTGACTTGACTCACTAAGACCAACTAGGGCGTGAGTGTGTGAATGCTTAGTTAGGCTCATTAAGGGTTGCTAGACCAAGTTCTTCTCTTGAGTGATACTCCCCCTCTCTTTCAGAGGTTTGAACTTGTTTCTACACTCAACTTAGCACATCATAACAGTAGTTAGTCTACCACAAAATAATCATATATATCATAATTTTCATAGTTAGAATCATTATTAAATATCAAATTGCATCAATTATTCATTCATCATATTTCCGTTCAAGACTCAATAAACATATTCATATAAAGATTCATAAAATCATTCATTTAAAGATTCATAAACTCATTTATTTAAAGATTCAAGCAATTTAACCAAACAAGGTAATAGTAAATAGGTAATATCATTAGAGGTGTACCATATTCACCCCTTGTGAATCATCATCCCCAATGATTATTAAGTATTGACATGGACATAACATAAATCATCCCTAGGCCTCTAATATAGATGAAGGAAAAGCCCCCTTGCAAGAAGATCACAATAAAAAAGATCAGGCTTGGGAAGAAGTTGGTAAGCTTAAAGGGAGAATGGAGAGGCTGGAAAAAAAGGTTTAGGAGGTGTCTCACTTTTCCCTGAAGGTCATGCACAGGTCAGCTACTAGTTTATTGCTTGCTGCAGAAGGACAAGTCTATAGATGATGGCAAAGAAGACGCTGGTTTTAAAGAGCTGCTCAAGTTCCTCATAGCGGATTGGGTGACTGATATTAAGGACAAACCTTGCAGGGAGGAAAAGAATTAGGCCTTTGGCTCTTTTTATTTTTGTTAATTTCTCTATGAATTTTAGTATGTTTATGTTGTTTTACTGGTTTGACCCCTGGGGGTCTTTGGACTTGTCTGCTCAGTATCATGCCTGCATGATGGACTTTGTTTATCTTATGTTTACTGTTGCTTTTTGGTTTTTTGATATGAATTGTTGTGGGTGATGGCTTGGTTCTCTCTATTGTCACTGTGCTATTAATGTGCTTACTTTAGATGGACTTTGGTGCATTGTATTGATGGGACAACACCTTTGTTTTTGTTGCTTTTTATATCAAAAACATAAATCATCCTTAAAGCATAATAGAACAAAACATCATTGTTTTCAAGAGTTTTCAAAATCCAGCAAGACTTGTGGAAACTTCTACTTCATCTTAGCATAGTCTTCCCAAGTGGCACAATCTTTTGCAAACTAATCCAATTGGACCTTGCATTGCAGAACCTCTCTATTACGTAAGTGGAGCATACATGTTCCAAGCACCTTGAGAGGCTTGATTATTACCACTCCTAGGTCATGTACTTGTAAAGAATTCCAATCAATAATATGTTTATCACCTGGTATATACTTCTTAAGATATGAGACATGAAAAACATCGTGCATCCTAGAAAGATCTAGTGGAAAAGAAATCCTATATGCAACAGGGTTGACCCATGGCTTATTCTATCTTCTAGCTTATCCCATCTTATAGGAGTTTGACACTTCTTGCCATACAATGCTTCGAATGGAGCCATCTTGATCACATAATGATAAGAGTTATTATATGCAAACTCAACCAATGGTAGGTAATCTTCCCATTTTTATTGCAAATCCATGCAATACATCCTTATTAGGTCCTCTAACACTTGGTTTACCCTTTTTTTTTGTCCATTCATTTCTAGATGACACGTAGAACTTATATCCAATTTTGTTCCAAGTGTAAAAAATAGGGTTTTCCAAAATCTAGATGTCACATGAGCATCCCTATCAGATATAATCTTTTTAGGAATCTCATGCAATCTAAATATATCTTGAACAAACTTTTGAGCTATTACAGGAGCTCCATTGGTCAAATTTCTTGGTATAAAGTGAGCTACCTTAGTGAGCTTGTCTACCACTACCAAAAGGGAATTGTGCTTATTCCTTGACATAGGTAGTCCTTGCACAAATTCCATACTAATGACTTCCCACCTACTTTTTGGAACTTCATGTGGATATAAAAGACCTACAAGATGATGATGCTCTACCTTCACTCTTTAGCACTCTAAGAAAATTGCTACAAACCTTGTAGCATCCCCTTTCATACCCTTCTAGAATATAATGGCTTTACATCTGCAAACATTTTGGTTACACTAAGATGTCATGAATATGGTGCATTGTGAACTTCTTTCCATACCAAGTTCCTCAATTCTCTAGAATTAGGTACATAAATTCTTCCTTTAAACCTTAATAATCCATTAGATTCAAGGTGATATCCTTTGTACCTTCAATCTTGCGGATTATCCAAGAGAACTTGCTTGAATTGTTCATAGAATTCATCACCCGTGGATTCTTGCAACACTTGACCTTTAAAGTCAGTTTGGATTGATACCATTGAGGAGATATGCCTCATACGACTTAGAGCATTGACAACCTGATTCTCCTTCCCCTTGATATAACTAATGTTGAAATCATAGTCAGATATTAGTTCCAACCACCTTCTCTGCCTTGCATTAAGATTAGGTTGGGTAAACAAATACTTGATACCATGGTGATCAGTCTTGAGTTCAAAGGGTTTTCCCAACAAATAGTGTCTCCACATTTGTAATGTGTGAATTACTGATGCTAACTCTAAATCATGTGAAGCATAATTTTGTTCATAAGGCTTTAGCTTCCTTGAATCATAAGCTATGGCTCACCCCTCCTACATTAATACTCCACCCAATCCTTCTCTTGATGCATCAGTTAAGAAAATGATAGTCAATACACAAGTGCAACGTACCATCTTTCTTCTTTACAAAGATCATTGGTGCTCCCTAGGGTGAAACACTGGGTCTTATTAGTTCTTTAGACAACAATTCCTCTAAGTGTGCCTTCAATTCCATCAATTCTGTTGTGGTCATCCTATAGGGTACTTTTGATATAGGTTCTGACCTAGGGACTATGTCAATGGAGAAATCAAATTCTCTCTTGGGAGGAAAGAGGTAGTTCTTTGGAAATACATCAACAATTTTTTTTAGGACAAGATATTTCTCCATATATGATTTCCCTGTTTCCACCACCTCTCCTTCTTCAACTTCTTGAGAATCTTGAGATTCATAATACATGACATAATTTTGACTCAATAAAATTGTATTAACTTCAAGGTAGCTCCAAAGAGGCTAATTAAGAAGGCAAAAAACCTAATTTCAAGGCCTCAACAATCATGAGTTAAAAAAATTAATTTAGGGTACATTTGAGAAATGCAAATGAGAGAAAAAAATCATTAAAAAATTATTTTTGGTTAATGCTTGGCCCCTACCTCCCCACCTCCCTTGGTCAAAACCACAACAAAATTTTTCATTGTGCAGAAGGTTGAGATGAGTATTAAGCAATTGGGTGTAGGAAAAGAAAAAAACTTGGTTGATCTTCAACTAGGAGTATCTAAAATGGGGGGTGATAACTCTCACACTACACATTATGAGAATATTCAACAACGGTTCCCAAGAGATTTGACAACCAACCTAGTTATACCTCTTTTTAAGAGTGGTGATGTTAATAATCCTTCCAATTATAGGACCATAATGATCAACCCTTTGTTTTCAAAATTATTTGGTAGTATGATAGAAAAAAAATCGACAAGTGAGTGGAAGAAAAAGAAAATTGTACAAAAGGGAAAGTGGTTTTTAGGCCCAAGCACTTTATTGTTGAACATGTAATCACTTTGAGGCACATCATTGAAAATTTTTGAGGGAAAAATAAGAAGTTTTTTATGGTTTTATTGATTTCAAAAAGGCTTTTGACATAGTCCCTAGGAGAAATTTATGGCATAGAATGGAAGAACTTGGGATTCATATGCATCTTAGAGTGGTTATCCATAGGATTTATGAAGAGGTTAAAGTGAAAATAAAAACTTTAGTAGGAATTTTAGAAGTTTCTCAAAGTGACATTGGGGTCAAGAAAGGGTGCCCACTATCCCCTACTCTTTTCGATTTATATTGTGACAAACTTGAAGAATGGATAAATTTGCAAGGTGGAGATGGGGTCCATTTGGGAGAGTTTGTGATAAGGTTTCTTATTTATTCTAATGACCTTATTTTTATTACTAATTCAACACATGGGTTGCAAGAGCACTTATTTTCCCTTAAGCAATTTTGTAAAGCAATAGGGATGCAAGTCAATACCAACAAGATTGAAACCATAATTTTATGCAACAGAAGAAAGAAAAAACTAGCATAAGTTTTACTTTGAAGGAAATATTATTGAAGAAGTAATGAACTGCAAATACATTGGGATTGAGTTCAACAACAAGCTTAGTTGTGAGGGTTGCAAAAAGAAGATAACTTTAAGATGATGGTAAGTGTTATATGCTCTTCAAAATAGATGTAGAGGAAAAGTTATGGGATTGAAAAACTAGCTAGAATCTTTTTAGGATTTTAGTTCTTTTGATAGTGCTCTATGGGTGGAAAAATGAGAAAATTCAAAAGCACTTGATCACAAGCAAGTTCAAAATAAAAAACATAGTTCCTTACTATTATAAATTAAGATCTTAGTATAGTAATCATTATAAACAAGATATAAAATAAATAAAATGAGAATCATAAAAAACATAGATTTTACACATTACACAAGATATACATGGGGAAACCCTTTCAAGTAAAAAACCCCATAAAACATCATTTTATTAAAAAAAACACTTAAAATAATGGTCTATTATATCATAAAACAAACCTGGGGAACACTTCTCCATACTTCCACTTGGCCAATAATATCTCATGTGTATAGTGATATAATTAATTATAAAATATCTAAAATCTATATCTTTCAAATGAGAGAGAACCTCCTTAAATATAGGAGAAAGGGTGGCATTGTTAAACACACTGAAATACTAAGAGGGGGGTGAATCAGTATTCTATGAAATCTCAAATCCTCCAAAAAAATCAAACACTTTAAACTCTATTGCATAAGAAGGAACATGAAATATGAAAAAAATACACAACACAACACAACACTAGATATACATAGAAAACCCCACAAAGGAAAAACCATAGTGAGAAGAGCTACCAGGAGCTACTATCCTAGTCCAGCTTCACATGATGAACAACATTTACAACTTTGTTTTAGGGCTACAACCTAAGGAAGCTACAACTCCCTGATTACAATTTTAGGGTCACTCCCAAGAAAGCTACAACCCCCTGATTATACAACTTTATTTTAGGGCTAGAACCCAAGGAAGCTACAACTCCCTTATCTGAGAACACACTCAAGAAAGATTACAGAATGATAGTCCTCCCACTGTATGAAATTGATAATTAAGCTCACTCATTTTGATGATTGCAATTCTACTTTGTCACTTCTCTTTTGATAATTGCAATTTTGCTCTATCACTTCTTCAAATGTCTTCTCAGTTGCTTACTAGCTCACTGCTTTTAGCAATCAAGAAGTCTTTCCTTCATCTCACTTCCTCCAATAAATAATTAAGCACGCTTCTTCACTTTCCTTCTGTCACAAAGATATGATCAAGATGAAACCAGATAAGATCTACCACTTTTGTTCTTTTCTTTCAATCGCTTACACAATTGTCATAATGCATCACACCACACCTTGACCTAGATCAACTAGGTTTATAATTTATACATGATATTACATTGATTACATTACATTTCAGCCTATAGCAACAAAAATATTACATCTCCAAGTCGGCCAAGGATAAAACAATCAACATGAAACGTGTAGAGGGTAGGCCCCAAAAGACTACATGCAACACTGCGAAGAGGAACACACCTTGCAGATTCCAACACATTCTTAACCTGGTCCTACACAATATTCACACCTTCAATATTCTATGAACATCATTTGCACACTTTACAAAAATAAAATAGGTCGTCCATAAGCATGAGAACATGTAACTTTTATCATGTTGACCTTCACAAAATTGGCGGTACACATGAATGATAATACATTATTTGTGCTTCTCCCAGATGAGTTGGCATGACCTATGAAACACCTTCAAACACTTCATAAGATCCACTCACAATTGAAATTGTGGCACACATCATCAACATGCCTTAGTTGGCCTCAGTAGGAGTATAACTTCAGAAAATGACTTGAAACATTTATGCATTACTAGAAATAATAAATATCTTCATGCACTACAACCCTTAGACACTATGATACATGTGAAGTTTCCACACAAACTCATACATCTAGAATTCACAACCTTCTGCTAGCACAAGTAGACAGACATTAAAGCTAGCCACCAAACAGCATAGTCATGCACTCTTTCACTTATAAATTTCTATGCGGGAGGATTATTGGGATATAACACCTTCACATCTCCATGGAAACTTTTTATCTACACAACCATATCTACAAATGCAAAGATATGTAGAGCCAATCTTTGCACTTCTAAAAACATCCTCTTAGAATCAACACATTCTTCAAATTGTCACTTTCAAAAACACCTCTCCACTGACCCAAAGGACTAGAAACTTGAATCACACATGCCTTGACACACCATGAAGCTATCTATCAAACCATAGGGATAGAACATCATCAATGGAGAAATTTTAGAACATTCCTCAAAGACCCTAACAACCAAACAACCAGAATGGAACACACTCCATAGAACTTTTGACATCAACGACAACCAAACTAAAACAGGCATAATACCTGAAAGGGTATTAGTCTCACCTATTCAATGACCATTCATAAATAATAATAATCTAATATTTTTTAGACTATAACTATTTCAAATGGGATATGCTTAATAAGCATATATAATATAAGGTTTTATAACCTTATATTAGAATAATATATAAATGTTATAGGGGTATGGCCCCTAATAAAATTATTCTCTAACACTCCACCTTAATGTTAATAGCTAGCATCACATCTCAATATCTATAAAAGAAAAAAAGAAGTACCCCAATAACATAGGTTTTGTTGGAGAATGTCAAGATCAAGAGCATGAAACAACTTCCACAAGTGAATATAATATGCACAATAGTATGTCTATCAATATAAAATGAAGAGTGTGTAAGTACAATGATCAAGCCTTGCATATATAGGAAAGGATGAGGAGGTGAGAAGGTAGGAGTGAAACTCTAACTAACCCTCCAAAGATGGGACACTTGTGAGCTCACTTGACAAGTGGGTGAGCAAGTGGCAAGTGTACATGCAATAGGTGTCTCAAGTCATGAGTAATCATGAGGACACATGTCTCAACCATGTGAAGTGAGACAAAAAGTAAAAATAAGCCTAAGTAAACTTAAGCTAAGTATGAATAGGTCAATCCTAGAAAGGTGATATCCTATCTAGATGGATAAAGACACTATCTACACTAACATGTTTTCTTTGATAGTGGTAAATAGGGACACAAATGTATGCCAAAATGAAAGCCATGCATTCCAAACTACATGAAAGTCATCTTATCGTAATTTATAATCCTAGTGTTTTAAAAAATGATATTATATATGAGGTCTTATAAATATTTTTATTGGAGCCCAAGTCTCCTCAAATCAACCTCACTCCAGATTCATTACACAGTGCTCGTAAGACTTAATACAATGTGCCTATAGGACTTAATACAATGCTTGTATAAGTGGAAGATTTACAGAGGGGAAATTTAATAAATGCATGTAAGACTTATACATAGAATGCCTAAATGACTTGCTAATACCTATAGGCCTCATGTTTTTCCTATTAGGACTTGCTTATGCCTGTAGGAACTTAAATATTCCCAAAGCACTTACTAATGCCTAAAGGTCTTATTTTTTGCCTACTAGGAATTGCTTATGCCATAAGGACTTACATCTAGGATTTAGCTTCTAGGTGGATGTCATTAACATGCACACTCCACCTCAATGGCATCACCTTTGGCCAAGCATTGATATGATTTTTGAGAATTTTGCACTACATAGAGGTTTTGATTGTATCAGGGTAAAATTTTCAGATTAATAGAAAATAGCACAATAAACCAAACCCTAATCAACAATAGAGAACAAAGAAAGCAAGAAGAATAAAAACATGAAACAAAGTTAACTAATCTTCAAGCCTCCATTGATTGACCTCTATTACTCTTCTCCACCTTGCTATAAATAGCATAATTGCCCTCAAATTTGAAGTGCAACTATAACATATGCCTAAGACTAGCAAAATATTGAAGAAATTAATTATCTCAACAGTACAATAGCCTATTCAAGATTTTCTCAAATGATTCAAAATGATAAATGACGGTGGTCTTTATAGAGAGACGAATGGAAAATGGATGGTCAAGATTAGAAGATTTTCATTTTGATCAATTGCCACAATTAAATGACGCAATAAGATAAGATCGGAAGTGAAAGGGCAAAAGGAAATTAACTGATTTTTCAACAAAATTAGTTAGTTCAAAAAGGAAAATGCATTTTGAAATAATGGAAACATTATCTCATTGCAAGAAGAAAAAGGTGAGTTAACTTTTCGATTAAATAGAAATTTAATTCAAAAAGTGAGAGGAAAAATAAGCTATTTAATTAAATAGAATTTAATTTATTTGTGTTAGAAAAGGCTAAAATGAATTAATTAAATAATTTATATTATTTAATTAATGGAAGAATTTACAATATTAGGTAATAATTAAATAATTAAGATTATTTAATTATCAAAGATGAAAAAGGGGGTTTTAATAAATTCACAGGCTTAGTGATAATTTCTAGGTGTCTACATTAATAAATGCTGGTGAGGATTCCAATCTATTTTTTTTTATTTTTTTATAGAAGCCTTTCACTTGAATAAAATTGGAGAGAACTTTTATGATGGAATACTTGAACACTTGAATAAAATTGGAGATAATTGAGTAAGGTGCTCATGATTGTCAATGTTTTTTTCTTTCTTTGGAAATGATATTCTTTGGTAAGAGTAAAATAACTCTAGTTATCATATAGTAAAGTGATATTTTTACAAGTATCCAATTGAAGCTCTTCCATGAATCTTCAATGCCACAATGACTTTTTAGGAGCCACTTTTGTATTTTGGGCTTTGATTTAAAAAACCATACAAGATAGCTTTCTTAAAAGTATTACACCATCCATGTAAGAGCACTTGCACCATTTATTTTGAAGATATAATTTATGGCAGCTTTTCTATAAATGGAATCACCAACATAGTCAATAACACAATAATAAAATAAAGTTCATTATGGGTGCAAATAAAAAATATATAATTTTTATATACATTTGTCATTTGCCAATGAGAATATAGTATTCCTCATAATTCTAGGATATAGTTAATTCGATTGTAGATCATTAGAAAGGAGATCAAAAGATATTTGCATGAACATTTAAGCATGAATAACTAGTCATGTTTCTTTCAAGGAAAAAATAGTCATGGTATTAAACATGTAGTAATGATCATAAAAAAATTAAGCATTAGGCAAGCTATCCTTTCAAGGCTTTGCTCCCTGGACAGTTTTATTAGGGTGATAGCCACCCATTATAACTAGGTGCTTTAAACCCAATAAATTTAGAGGATACTTGCACATCATAAGAAAATGTTAGCTTGTACATAATTCAAAAATCTATGCATATTTGACTTAGTTGACTTTGTTACAAAGTACCTTAGTAGATACTAAAAGTTGGAGAAGTAGTTTTTTGTTGTTTCCTCGATTGGTTGAATATTTTTCAATCTATTCAACTTTTGAATATAGTGTTGGAAAATAATGAGTTACTAACAATAATAAGTGATCATCAAAAATAGAAATAAAGCACATAAGGTTAATAAAGGATTTAATTTATCAAACCAAACCATTATAAGAGGAAATTTAAAGTTTGGTCACATACACAAGGGGAACAATAAAGATAAAGGCACAAACTAGATAGCCAAGTGAAGTCACAACATATATTCTTGAATTATCAATATAATCATGTAGGTCTCCATTATCTTAATCGATAAACTGTGTGATATTTCTATCCTCTCTTAGGAATTTTCAATCAATAAGGATATAATTGAATGAACCAAATATTGTAGAATGTTGATAATGTATGAGAACATTTTTAAGGTATTGTGCCTAATAATATTTTATGAAGCATTCCAAGACATCAATTTTTCATAGTTGAATAGGATGCATTTTGGAATTATCATGAAGAACGAGATAATACAAATATTGAGTTAAAAATAAGAATTTGAAATCAAGAATATTGTTGTATATGGTATATAAATATAGTCTAATATAAATAAATAAAGTATTGTATAGAATTCAAAAAATATGGTGTAGCTCTTTTTAAGTCTAATAAGAAAGATAAAGATAAAAATAAGAAAAGTAATAATAATAATTCTAACATATTGGTGTAGGAGCACCAAATTGAGAATTTTGGGTTTTAGTGTGTAATGAAGTTTAGTGTGTGTAGGATGTTCATTTCATGTTGTAATAAGGTCATGAGACCATAAATGTTGATGGAAATAATAGGGATAGGTGTGTGTGGTGTCAAGTTGGTTCATTACTTAATGAAGGATTAAGGTTGTTTTGTGTTTTGGTACCAATTTTGAAAGGCAGTTGGAAGTTCAACGGTCACAACCCTGTTTTCAGTTGTGAACCGTTGGTATTATGTAAGAAACATCATAAAAATCCTCAAAACATCTTGAGGTAGGTTGGCATAAAAAACTTTTAAAAGAAGAAAACATTCTGCTATGTTTTTAGTGACATTTTCCATGCAAATCTATGTATATTCTTTCTATATGATTCCGTACCACTTGTAATCAATGTGAAACCTCTAAAATCTTGTGGAGTCTTGAGTAAGCTTTCATTTGATCTATATTAGAGGGTATTTCATTAGATTTTGAGGGAGAAAAACATTGTTTTCTGTAGGTGCTTGATTAACTAGGGTTTTGCTTGAATAATGGAAAAATAAGGCCATTCCACCTCGCTACATCTCAATAAATGGGTGGAATGGGCCTAATAGGATGTAGGAAGTTGTTTTTTTTGCATGTTTGGTAGGGTGGAGTGCAGGGCAAGCCTGTAGAATGTGCTTAAACATTGGCAAGTTGATTGCCATTGATGAATTTACTGCTTTTTGAGTAGGACAATGAAGATTCAGATTGTTTGATGGAATCTAAGGTGATAGAAGTTGGTTTTGTAACTAGTTTAGAGTCTCCATAAAGGTTTTGTGTTCAAGAAAGCAAGATTTAGGAGACCTCCTTTGTAAAAGAGGCCTAATTAGACCTTTGGAAAGCGATAAAGGGCTAGTTGGGTAAAGAAGTTCTAAAGCAACCCTAGCTGATGATTAGATATGTCAAATAATAGCCAAAAGGGTTCTTGAATCTATGCACAAAAAGAAGTGAAGAGCCTTGAAGTTGAAGACACCATTGGAAAAGTGAGTTTCCAGTGCTACAAGCAAGAAGGTGGCTTAAAGAAGGAAGTCACCCTTGGAGTTGATCAAGACCTCCTAAACCAATTGGGAATTGTGTGTTGGACTTCAAAACCACCCTGTCTTACATCACATATCTTTATGTATTGATTGATAATCAATCCTACCATTAAACATGAATGGGATTATGTGAAATTGTTCAAAAAGGGGGGTTATGCTCGAGCAATTTCAATCAAGAAAAAGCTTAGCTTCAAATAGAGGCTTTTACATGCTATGGTTTCCAAATTTAGCTTCAAATATTTTTTCTTTTACATGTTGTGGTTTCCAAATTTAGCATCCCCTTTAGGTACATGTGATTAATTCCTTTGAGTTTCAATTTTAGATGAGCTAGAAGTAAATCTACCCATAGAAAAGCATTTTTGGTTTTCCCTTTTTACAAAGTGCATGAAAAAACTATAGTCTCATGGAATGTTACACCCCGTTGTTTGTTACCACATACTATTACTTCTATGAGTGAATAAGATTTAAATGCGTGGTTATGTTTTAGTGAATTTCTATGGATAAAAGGAATGAATGAATGTATATTATGATGAGATTGTGTTTTAGTGCTTTAATGATGTATATGAAATGTGATGAATATGACTTTCATGTTATCGGCTAACTTCATTCATGTGCACTAAGTTGAATATAGGAAATGATTGAACCCTCCAAAGGGGGAGGGAGAGTATCATCCAAGAGAAGAAGCTGGTATGGAGACCATTTTCATGATCATTTGAGTATCTGCACACACATACTTCACTGGGTAGAGTACCCTAGATGAGTCAATGTCGGTATGTGTTGAACCGTGTTGTTATCCTTTTGGGTTTATAAGTATGTCAGGGTTATCAAGTCTTTGAATCCTTTTGATTGCTTTGTCGATATGAATTAAAGTGTTAAAACCATTTATATGAGTTTGTGATATTCATGTGTATAGTGGATATGCATATGTATATAGGTACGTATACATATATTAAATATATATGTATGTATATATAAGCGATGGCGCATATATATGATCATATGCACTTAGAGGCATGCATAGACATACATGCCTACGTATACCCATACACAGATACATTATATGTGTGTGAACATTCATACATATACATATATATGTTTTATATATATACACATCAATATATATATATATATATATATATAATTAAATGGTAAATGTATATATATATATATTTCAACTTATTGTAATTGATGTTCATATGTAATATATATATATATATATATATATATTATTTTATTTGTACAGAGGCCGCTATGGCAGCTAAGTAATTGCAAGAGAACCACACATAGAAGAAAAGTCTAAATGCAATGCAAAGCATAGATATTAATATTGTTTGCTAGTTGTTAAGAAATCAACCAAGTTTCCCAGCCAAAGGCGTGTTGTTTACAAAGACATAGAGGCTAAAAAGCCACAATTAAAAGAGCAAAGCAAATCAAGAAACTTATTCTAACTGCGCAACCATATTGGGAGGCGTTTTGACTTAGTAAAAAAGCATGTGTCAACTAATTTTAACGACTCAGCTAAAGAGTTTGAAACTGTATGCATTTTGGACAGTTTATGTGTTGACCAATTAGCTTGTTCTACTACCAAAAGAGGTGCCCAAGTTGCCATTCAACCTGCATAGTGATAGAATTGGAATTAAGTTTATGTTTTCTATTTGAAAGGTGTCAATAGGATTAGAAAGGTGGAAAATCATTTAGCTTATCTGTAGCATTCGTTTTCTCACTATTTCTCATATATAAAGAGGCACATTTTACCATTTCATGGTTCATTCTCATTGAGAGCATTTTGCTGAGTTATTTTGTTGTTGTGAGAGCAAAATTGTTGAAGTGAGTGAAAGCATTATAATGGTGTGAGTTTGTGAGTAGGAAGAAGAAGATTGTGGAGTTAAGTAAATAGGAATAATAAGGAGAACCATTTCATTGAGCATAGGATTGCAAGTCTTTTATTGGAAGCTATATTTTTCAGGCATGATTGTTATTCTTCTTACATTTCTCCCTTTATATTCTGAAAATGAGTGAGCGTTGTTTGGAAATTGTTGTGCTATTAATGTCTGCATTCTTTTGCTAATATTTATATATGAATGCTTGAGTTTTCTTTAGTTTGCATGAAGCTGAATTAGGGAATATATATAGATTAAGATATGAGTGTATCATGACTATATACGTTTGAAAGATGAATTTGTTGAATAATTGCTATATTATATAATAATTTGTATATATTGCTTGAATGTTTATGATCATTTGCAATAAAATGGTTTAGAGTCATAATGGAATATGTTGAATGATAATATGATGGGAATACCTATGTTTTGGTTATATTGTTTTGGGATGAGAACTTAAGTTCTCGAATGGATATGTACCTTATATGAAAAGGGTAAGTCATCCCTAGGGATTGGGATATGTACTTGTATTTGAGGCGGTTGCCAAAACCCAACTTTATAACTATGGGAAAGGGTAGTCTAGTGAATGTGTCAAGCCTTTAAGGTCTATAATGTCACTATTGTTGTTATTGCTTTTGTTGATCTTTGTTTGTGAGTGTAACTTTGAGGTTCAATGGTCATTATAGTTTCCAAGTCAAGTAATAGTGGGTAAACATACGACTCCGCTCATGAGAAGTGGAATTGTTATATATAGAATCTCTTACCAGAGTAGGTGTAAAATCCGTTTCTTATGCCTTGTTGATTCACTGTGATCTAGGATTACATACTAGTCAATAGTGTATCCTTTGTATGGTCATACTAGACGCGTAGGACACAGCACCAAATACTCAGATGTGCATTATTATGGTTTTCATACCAAAATCTTCATTGAAGGGTAGGGCCATCTTTTTGGGAAGGAAGATGTGCGGGGGAATGCTTATGCTTGTGGTTGGAGGAAAAACACTTGGATGATGCTCTCCCTCTTACAGTTAGCTGCCAAGTCTTATGAAATAAAAGAAGTGAAGATCCATAGGTGAACATTTCAACTATTGAACCAATGAACTCTTAAGAGATATGATATTTATATGTTTGTGATATTGAATCATTTGGAAAATGTATTTGAAAGATGTATTTCATTTATTGGAAAATATGTAATGATTACTTCATTCATGTAATGATATATGCAATGTGCATTTATGATAATGAAAAGGAAATTTTTTATGTCCATGTACTTGAGGACTTGTGTTATTTACTTTCTAGGTTAAAACTTGGGTAAAATATGTTAGGAAAATTTGGGGCATGTTACATGGAATGACATTTGATGAGTCCAATTCATGGCTCAATTTTGAGAGGGTTTATTATATATTTGTTGTTGTTACCATAGACTTTGGCAGTTGGTTGTTGACATTTTCCATGTTATCTCCTTAAAACCATAAACCTTGGGCATAAGTTTATCATTGTGAATTTTAATGACATTAACATGCTATGTGAATTATCTATGTTAATTTTACATGTGGTTGAATGGATGTTACTTTAAGTTAATTATGGATATGCAATTGTTTGTGCGTGATAATGTCATTATGCAGGTTACATTAAGATGTTGATATCAATGAAGCTTGCCAAGTGGAAGAAACTCTTGCCAGCTAGTTGGTTGCCAAGAAAGTTAAGAAGATGACCATTAAGAGGTCAAAGGAGGGAAAACTTTCAATGGAGGGAAATTCCTAGTTTGAATAAAAGATTGTAACTACCTTTTAATGGTCATATTTGTTTGTTGAGAAAATCTAGGGAGTGTGTTGTGCTAGATTCTTGTTGGGGAAAGTCTGCTTTGACCAAATTTAGCGCATGTATAACTTCCTCTTTTTTCTATGCTTTCAATAAATGACATCCTCCTATTTTGATGGGGTTGACTACCTAGGTAGTTAGGGTTAATTAGTAGTTTTTTCCCTCTATAAATAATGGTCAGATACCCCTTCTCATAAGGTTGGATGTTTTGAGATTGTACTTGCATTTTCTAGTTTTAGTAATACAATCATATTGTTGAAATGTTGTAATCATGTTTTCAAGAAATAATATGAGATTCTGATTTGTTGCAACAAAGTTAGCTTAAGGAAAACTCACTCAAGGGGGCCCACTTGGTGAGAATTCCACCCATTTAGTTTAAAAGTTATTTTTTGTTCAGTAATTAGTTTCAATTTCAGCAGTTGTATATTCCTGCAGCCATTGGAATTTTGTTTTGTGATTGTTCCTGCAACAAAGGCAGACAGAGTAGTTTCCTGTCTATTTGCTGAGATTTCCATTTTTATCTTTCATTTCCAATCCAGTTGTTAATGCTTAGTGTAGTTGTTGATTCATGCTCAGTGCTCAAGTTGATTTTTTTCCAGGATTTTATTTCCAGTACTATTTCTTTCCTAGTTTATGGATGACTATAGTAGAGTCCTAGTGCACATATAGTGCTGACCTATTTCAAGTTTACGTCCTTGGGTTGGCAATGAATTGCACCTTCATGATGAGTGAGATAGCTACTTAGTGTAGATGTCCAATCTCTAAGTCACAACTCTAAGGGCTTAGTTATTAAACCATTAAAGGAGGCCAACATTTTTGGCACGTTGTTGGGGATGGTATCAAACTGGGAAGTTCTTTGGAGTCATTGATAGTTTCTTTCTTGTTGTAGTATTTCTAAAGTTTTTTCTTAGCATACCCTTCATCTAGGAAAGTAATGACCTATTATTCTTTCACCAATTCTTTGTGTGAGTTGGTTGATACTGAGTTGATACCGCAAGCATAGAAGAAGGAGAAGAGATGCTTATGGGAGATTCCTTCCTAATGACCCTAATCCATTTTAGCTAGTTGAGCTTCAAAATCTGCCAAGAGATGAAGAAGAAGAGGCACATCCTTTTGTTGGTGCATTTCCCAATTTGACCAGTTTTGAAACTTTCTCTAGGGATAAAAATTTGATTGAGAATCCATTTACTTTGGAACTCCATCAAGTAGGCATGGTTGATGCAAATAGAAATAGACCCAACCAACCATCTTTTCCATTTCCTATCACTCATCAAAATGAAATTGATAACCTCAAAAACATCCCTACTGTATTCCTTCCTAAGTTCTATGGGCTTGTCACAGAAGACCCTAACACCTTCTTGTTTGAGCTTGATATCCTTTGCAGAAGCTATGACTATACCACTGATGCTCATAGGGTTCAGTTGTTTCCTACCACCTTGAAAGAAGTTACATTAAGATGGTTTATGAGCTTAGGTAGGAATACTGTAGAGACTTGGGATGATATGAAAACAAATTTTCTTGAGAAGTACAAAGAATATTGTAGGGGAGGTGATATGAGAGGAGATGACATCTTTAGGATGCAGTAGAAGGAAGATGAGAGTTTGGAGGATTATATTTTGAGGTTTTTGTTTTGTCTGCAGAAATCCCCACATCATAGACTTAATGAAGAGTCTCAAAAGCTGCTCTTCCTTAGAGGGATCAATGATAGCTGCATTGATGCTATGGATCTGATGAGAGGAGGAGATATCACCCAAGTTCCTTGGGATGATATTAAGAATATCTGTCATAACTATTCCAAGGCAGCTTCAAAGAAAGGAAGAGGTTTCCAATCCTCTATGGGTAAATTATCCACCAATGGAGTTTCAAGGATGGAGATTACTCACGTGTTGGAAGATTTAAAGCAAGACATCATAAACAATTTGGCTACTCAGCTGGATACACTTCAAGCAAGGAAGAAACATGAGGAGGTAGAGACAATGTTGGCAGAATATTGCCCTCATTATAGACAAAAGAAGGACTATAGATGTAAAATGGTAGTCAACATTGATAGCAAGTAGATCCCACCTAAGTTCAAGCCAATCCAGGGTGATGATGATCAATTCTACTACATTGCACAAAGGAGACCATGGGCCCCAAAACAAGTTATGCCACCAGATCCATTATCTTTTGTTGGGTCTTATTTCAATTCTTATGCATCTGGTAATCAATGGAAACCCCCATACCCATCCAACTATGGAGGATATCCACCTCAACCTTGGAATAACCCTCCAAAAACTTGGAATAATAACCAAAAATCTCCACCCCAGTGGCAACAATCTCAGGGGACTTGGTAGCAGTTCCAGGGGAATTGGCAACCACCTCCAGGAAACTAGCAGCAGACATCCCAATGGAGGGGAGGACAACAATGGCCAAACCAAAAAACTAGCTACATGTAGCCACCTCCACAGCCTCAGTATCCTACCATAATTCCTCCTCCTACTAGCTCAAGTTCAAGCACACCTAGACCTACTCAATTACCAACTCAACCCACACCTAACCCAAATAACAAACCACAATAGTAGTCAGTCTACTCTACAAATCCTAATCAATTCCTTGCATATGTTGTGAGTGTGAGTGACATTCATTTGCATTCAGGAACCACTTTTCCAGCTCCTTACATTCCTATCATCACTGAGCTTCCTATGGAAGAATAGGAGCATCAGAATGTCCCCATTCATCCAAGTGTGCATAAAAATCCTGAACTAGTTTGGCAGATTGATTAAAATCCACCATTTCCTCAAGGGCTAGAAGTTGTTAAACAAAAGGAAGAGAAGGAGGAAACAACCTTTGACATTTTGGATCAGTTGAAACACATATGTGTTAAGATACCTTTGTTTCAAGCCATAAAAGATGTCTCCATATATGGCAAAGCAAACATGGAAGCATGTCTCAAAAAGCCAAGGAGGAAAAAGAAAGACCCCACTATCATTCATGTGGTGGGATAGTTAGCAGACATCATGCTTGGGAAAGTTATTGTTCCTAAATACACTGACCCAAGTAGTCTTGTGGTAGGAATTGTTATAAATGGAATCCAAATAAAGAATGCTCTAATTGATTTGGGAGTAGCAATGAATGTGATGACTAAGGATATCCTACAACAACTAAATGTTGCAAACATGAGACCTACTCCTATTGCCTTGTAGCTTGCTGATAGTTCCATTGTCAAACCAAATTGTATAGTAGAAGACCTTGTGGTAACTCTAAACTCTTGGGAGTACCCAGCAGATTTCATGATCCTTTCTCCTAAAGCTACACTAGGTGAGTATCCCATTATTCTAAGAAGTTTGTGGTTAGCCATAGAAGATGCTTACATTGGATTTCAGTTAGGGGACATGACTATTTTTTATAGGAAAAATACCAAAAATCTTGTTCTTTACCCTCCTGCTCAACCATCCCATGATATGGATAACCCCATATGGCCACATGTTGGAGAAGAGGCCAAGGAAGTCAATTCAGTGGCACAACTCATGATGATAGGCAGAAGTCCATTCATGCAGCCTCAGGAAGAAGATGAAGTGTTGTCCCACATAATTCAAAACCATTGTGAGGTGCGTGAAGAGTCATCCACTCATGAATCTAGTTTTGTAGGTCCAGTAAAGACACTTTTTCCCGCTCTTCCTGCAACTGAACTTCCTACAACAACTGATATGCTTCATGCATTGCTGCCACATGAACTAAAAATGCCAAGCATTAGTGAAACAACTATGATTGATTTAACCACACAAGTGCAAGTGTTAGAAGGGAAACATTTGAATATTAACAACAAGTTGATTCAAGAGCAGCAGTTGTCCCTAAAAAACCTGTTGAAGACCCACTAGCATGCATTTGCATGGGACTACCATAACATGAAAGGATTCGAGCCCAAGCTTTGTACTCACAAGATATATATCAGATACGATTGTACACTAGTAAGGCAGCCACAAAGGAGAATCAACCTTGCATTGAGGGAGATTATAAAAAGGGAACTACATAAATTATGGGATGCAGGATTTATCTAGCCTATCTTAGACAGTCAGTGGGTGTTCCCATTGGTAATTGTGCCTAAAAAGGGAGGTAAATGGAGAGTTTGTGTTGATTACATAGAACTAAACTCTGCCACCAAAAAGGATCATTTTCCCATTCTTTTCATAGACCAAGTACTGGATTCACTTGCAAGTAAGCAACATTTTTCTTTTCTAGATGGATTCAGTAGTTATAATCAAATACATATTGCACCTAAGGATCAAGAGAAGAAAAATTTTACCTACCCTTGGGGGACTTATGCCTACTCAGTACTTCCATTTGGTTTGTGTAATGCACCTGCAACTTTTCAAAGAGAAATCATTAGTATATTTTCAGATATCTCACATGATTGTATGGAGATCTATATAGATGATTTTACTACCTATGGTGTTGATTTTGCAGAAGCATTATAAAATCTAAGGAAGGTTTTACATAGATGTGAAGACCATAATCTATCTTTAAACAATGAGAAATGCTTCATGATGATGTAGTAAGGAGTAGTCCTTGGCCACTACATCTCTCAAAAAGGAATTCAAGTAGACCTAGCCAAGATTGAGGTGATTACCAATCTACCTATTCCTGCAAAGCAAAAAGATGTTAGAATTTTCTTGGGACATGTAGGATACTATAGGTGTTTCATCAAAGATTTCAGTAAAATGGTAGCACTAGTACTGTACAATCTTCTAACTAAAGATGTTGAATTCCAATGGATAGAGGACTATGACAAAGCATTCTTTGATTTGAAAGCAGCTTTAACCCATGCTCCTATACTCAAAGGCCCTAATTGGGAGCTTCCTTTTCATATTAATATGGATGCATCAGACTATGCTATAGGAGTTGTCTTGGGACAAAAAGGAGCAATTGAGAATGCAATCTACTTTGTTAGCAAAAATCTACAAGGAGCTGAATTTAATTACACAGTGACAAAGAAGGAGATGTTGGCAGTTATCTATGCCCTTAATAAGTTTAGGCATTACATAATAGGATATCGGATCTTTATTCATACAGACCGTGCATCCATAAGATACCTCATGAATAATCCCTTGATTTCAAGTAGGCTAGCAAGGTGGTTGTTGTTGATGCAAGAATTTGACATCACCATTGTTGACAAACCAAGAAAAACAAATGTTGTAGCAGACTTTCTCTCCATATTGACTACATCATAAGACATTCAAGTCATTGATGACTCTTTCCCTAATGAACATTTTTTTTCCATTAGTGTGCACACACTTTGGTATGCTGATATAGCCAATTATCTGGTTACAAGGAAAGTTCCTCCTCATTTCTCTCCAAAAGAGAGAAGGGTGCTCATTGAGAAAACTTTTATTTTCTCATGGATTTCAGGTTGTTTATTCTACACTGGACCAAATCAGGTCATGGGGAGACGCATAAGGGAAGATAAAACATATGATATACTGCATGCATGTCACAATGAATGTTGTGGAGGGAATTTTGTAGCCAAGAGGACAGTAATGAATATTCTTAATACAGGATATTACTGACCCACACTTCATAAGGATGTAGGAAAATATACTAGGAAGTGTGATAGATGTCTGAGGATGGGCTGACCAACTAAATCTGATGAGATGCATCTTTACCCATAGGTAGTTATCACTCCATTTGATAAATGGGGACTTGATTTTGTAGTTCCCATTGATTCTCCATCAAATGGAAAATCCTACATCTTGGTTTGCATCGACTATGTGACCAAGTGGGTTGAGGTTAAAGCTATGAAACATGTCAGAGATAATAAGGTTGTAGAATTCCTCTATGAGGAAATCTTCACAAGTTATGGGGTTCCAAGGGAGATAGTGACAGATCAAGGGGCTCAGTTTACATCAACCTTTGTCACAACATTAGTCAATGAACATAATGTGAGGCACAAGAAATCTACCCCTATCACCCTTAGGCCAATGGCTAGTCTGAGGTGACCAATAGGGAAATTGAGGCAATTCTGACCAAAACAGTGTCTATTCACAGGAAAGATTGGGAAAATAAGCTTCCAGAAGCTATTTGGGTCTATAGGACCACCTGGAAGACAACCACAGGTTTCACTCCTTTTCAATTACTGTATGGGAAGACAACCATGATGCCTATTGAGTTTGAGCATAAAACTCTTAGGACTGCACTAGATCTTGGGATAGACATATCTGAGGCAGAAAAGGACATAATCATGCAACTAAATTCTTTGGTTGAGATGAGAAATTCAGTCCTTCATCATACCGAGGTAGTGCAAAATCATAGGGTAAAATGGCATGATAGATACATAAAGGAAAAGAAGTTCTAGGCAGGTGACTGGGCACTCCTTTATGACACCAGGTATTAAGATAATGCATGCAAGTTGTAGACAAGGTGGTTGGGACCATATGAAGTTGTAGAAGTCTTCCCCAATGATGTTGTTCAACTCACAACCATTGACCCTATTAGATTCAAACTCTTGGTCAATGGCCACCATCTAAGCTTATATCATAAACCAACATCCAAGCAAGAATTCATGTAGTAATTTATTCAACAATGAACCTTTGAACTTCTTACAGCCGAAGGAAGCAGACCTAGTGTCCCTCCTTCTAACTAATCCAGGTATGCATGCAATCATATCATAATAAAGATTTTAAATTTTTTGGGAATCCACTTCTTCATTAATAAATCCATCTGCCCATCCATCTCCATCTTCTCTCTCTTCCATAACTCCACCATCACTTCATTCCATCACCACTACATTAATTGCTCAACTGTACTTTTTAAAGGTAACCGGTACTTTCTCCACATTCCTTGCAAAAGATACTCCACATTTTCAGGTATGTGCATGATAATTTGTTATATCTTAATTATCTTTAGTGCATTTATTTAGTTACTATAAATTAATGTTGATAATTCGCATAGCATATAATTGTAGTCTACCCTATCACATAATTACCACCCAGCCTATCCAGAAACATTCTCTAATTTAGGTTGGGGGGGAGCGTCAACCCACATGTCCACATGTCATCCATGTCAAAAAATTTGAAATAAGCCAATTTGAGTGATGGAGTGAAATGACAGCTTGCATGCGTGAAATGACACTGAACTGCCACCATTTTTCTTGATGATACCCTTCATTTATGTTTCTTTATTGCCTTAGACATAATCTTAAACGTCACCAAAGTGGTAAATTGGAGAGATACATGACATTGGTGTTAGCATTATAGAAGAGTTGCAGGAAGAAGAAGGAATTGGGTTTTCAGAGAAAGATTGTAGGAAAGGAAATTTCACAGAAGTGCTTGTTTGATTGGGGGAAGTTGAAATAATGGGAGGTCAGTTCATTAGGAATGAACCTACGATTCATGATGTGATACTACAGGACACACTTTCTTTGGCCGAGTTCATGAATTGTGGATGGCTGGATTACTTCCTAAAACTTGACAACTACAATGAGGACATTGCGCTACAATTTGCACAGATACTCTCTGAGGGGAAGGAAATGGTAAAATGATTAGAGGTGGTCGCTACTAAGGAGAGAATTGTAGAGGTAACGAGTTTACCTGGCGATGGAGATCCATACCCTTCTACCAGAGATGCAAGGTCAACCGAGGCAAAATTTACTAAACCTAGCGACCCTCCACTAATTGTAGATAAGCAAGGTATGAAGAGAACTTCTCTGCTAGAGAAGTGGAAACTAGTAGCCATCCACATTGTTAAGTATATTACTTGTGAAGGTCATTAGTCATTCCTCCATTTTGTGCATTTTAAGCTCCTAAACCACATGAGACATGGAAGAAGAATGAATGTGCCCAATGTGATGTATCACCTCCTTGCAATCATGGTGGTTGAAATGCAAAAAGGTAGGGATAATTTTGTCTCTCACCATTGTTTAATAAAATTGTTAGTAGAGAAATCTTTGCAAGAGGTGTTTGATATGACATGGGAGGAATTTGTAAACATTGATCAATTTAGACTAAAAAATGTGTGACCTAGAGGTCAGCCTCAACCTCATAGGGTTTGTAGAGGAGAGGGGGTTGCTAAAACCACTCCTAGAGCTTCAACCTCCAGTACAAACCCTAGCACAAACCTTCCTGCAATTGAACAAGCTATAGAAATTGGCTCCTCTGAGTTAGAATATTCAGATGAGGAAAGTTCATCCTCAAACTTTGATGTTAATGTTCTTCCCAAAAACCCAATTTGAACTAGGGCTACTAATGGGAAAGGTCATTGATGTCACAACTTTCATCATTTAGTCATTTAATTATTGAACCGGGTGTGTCTTAGAGCTATATGCGATAAGGATGTTTGTCAAAAAAATTTGGGGGGTTTGCATTGTAAATAGTGACTTCATTTTAGTTTAATGCTTTTAGGAGCTCTCAGGAGCTAAACTTCAGCAACTAATTCCTAAGGATTAATTCTATCTCATTTCCTAATTTAAGGTTTTGTTGACTTATTTCTAACTTTGCTTGACTTGATTGAGACTGATTCATGGAAAAGATTAAAATTAATCTAATTCTTAATCTAGCATTCAAAATTTAAATTCAATTCTAATTTATTTCAAAAGAAATATATTTTAAGAGTTGCAAGAAAAATAAATGCTAATTTAAATAACATAAATAAATTGCAAGGAAATAATTTGTAATCTAGAAAACATAAATACTAATTTCCATGAATAAATTCCAAACAAGTTTCAGTTTCATCTTTCCACAAGTTTTCATCATTACTTCCATTAAACCTAATAGATAATCGTCAAACTTAATTTCTACAAACAACATCTAAATCTTAATTAACCCAATAAACTTTATAAGATAATAAACCATTCTAACCATGATGAACTTTAGCTTAAAAGCGATTAAACACAGCTGCTGAAAATGATTCCAATAGAATTAACATTCTAGATTCAATACTCACTGAATAGAAATAAAATAAACTTAGAGAAATACCACACAAGGTCAATTCCTTTGGTTGAGCGGGCCCTGCTCTTCCTCCGGTGAGACCTCTAACATAGTGATTCGAGTTAAATTTTTTATTTTCATTCAAATTCACCCAAACGGGGACACAAAACAGAGTAGTGCGACAATTACAAAACTTAATGGAAATTATCTAATTCCTTTCTAAAACCTAAAGATGGATATTTATAACTATATCCTTATTGAATTCAAAACATGGCATTAACCGCCAAGATACAAGGTGTCTAAACTAAAGACTAAAACAAAACTGAAAATAGATAGAGGGAAAACACTAGATCAGTGCTAGGATGAGAATTTCCTAAACTAACTAAGAGGAGCTGATTCTAAACTTCAATGATTCATCATCCAATTGGAGTGATCAGGAGTGTGATTGTCTTCATGTGGTTAAATATGGAGTTTAACTTTATCTTTAAACTAAGTCATCAATCATCAGTCTTAAATACCATGAATAAGATTCTTAAGAATAGGATACCAATTATGACAGTAAAAGATTAAAACTACATAATTAACTCATCATTATCACCACAAAAGCAACACATTCAATGCAAGGGATTACCTCTAACATATTTACTAATTTAGCCAAACATAAAGTAAAACAAGTAAATATATTAGCATATAGTCTACCACCAGTCATGTTAATTAATAATATAACTAAGTCTTTTAAACCATAAAATGACTATTTAAAAGTATTTTTGAGACACTCATTAGCTACCCTTAGGAGAGAGGAAGCACAAATGAAGGAGGCAGAAATGAGAAAGGGGAAGGCCAAGAAGCAAATGCAATAAAAAGCAACACCAAGCCCTAAGAAACAAAAGGTTGATGACACTATTCTTCCTACAACCAAAGAGAAACATAAAATCCCTCCTAAGAAATCAAAGACAACTGCTGATATGCCTCCAAAGAGAAGCCCTAGACTTAGAAGAACACCTAGGGAGGAGACAGAAGCCCTTATGGGGTAGGTGAATGTTGAAGAAAACGAAATTTTTGAAGAACAAGCAAATATAAGATTAGAAAAGCTTGCTGCTATTGCAGAACAGGTTGAGAATCAAGAGCAAGATGAGAATTAAGAACCCCTACAACTTGAGCAAGATGAACAACTAGAATCATTGCAATTAGTGTTGTTTGAACAAAAAGAATCGACGAGAGGAAAGATTTTGGTAGGAACACATAAACCTCCTACTTTTTCATGGAATCTTGTAGCTCTAAACCTATGGAGTGAGATGTAGAGGAAAGAGTAGTGGAAAAAGGAAAATTGCAAGCTACAGGAAGAAGTTAAAAAGAAAAAAGTAGAAATTGAAGAAAAGAATGTAGAGATTGTTGCCTTGAAGGTAGATAATGTGGTAGCTTTAGTACCTCAAATGTTGGCATGCAAAACTCCTCCAAGAGTGTATGCACTTCATTTGAAGGAGCAAAATATTTCCTTTAAAATTTCAAGGATTATTTCAGGTTTAAACCCCTCTATTGACACTCCACATGAGTTTTTCTAGGCCTACCAGTTTTCCCCTCCTGAAGTTAAAAATTTGCTCTGTGAATTATACTTGCATAATTATGTTGTGAATAATGATCATGATTGGAACCCATTACTGTACATTGGATATCTCCATCTAAGGGAATTTATGTCCTGGATTCAAAATGAAATTAGTTGGGGGAAGTAGTTTAGAACTTACAGGGAAAGAGAATTTCATACTCCCTTGCCTCTCACAGTTGAATCTAGTAACCTTGCAGACATTTACCAAACATGGCATAGGATTCTTTATCACCCAAGCTACAAAAATAGGATCATTCCTATTAGAGAAGAAGCCTACAAGGAATATGAGAAGGTAGCTGAAACTACAAGGAAATCAGTAATGGGGTACTTATCACAAAGGTGGAACAGTTTGACAAATGATTTGAAACAAGTTGAACCCCACTCTTTGCAAAATTGTGTTGTAGCATGCAAACGAGTTGATAGATACATACAGATTGGAAGGTTGAGGCAGCAATATTGGCTTCCATTAACATTTTAGCCACCTACTCTATTGTGGCCTATGCTAGATTACAGGTTTTATCAATATGACAGTTGCAAAAAGACAAAGATGGAACAGATTGGAGAACAAGCAAGGATTCTACTGGGACCCCAATTCACACTGCAGAGACTAATGTGGGACAGTTGGTAGTTGGTGACTTCAGAGCATTGACTAGGCAAAAGAATAGTGCTCCCTCTGCTAGAGGACCAACAAAACATTAGGTTGGGGGGGGGAATGATGAGTCCAATTAATGGCTCAATTTTGATAGGGTTTATTATATATTTGTTGTTGTTACCATATACTTTGGCACTTCGTTGTTGACGCTTTTCATGTTATCTCCTTAAAACCATAAACCTTGGGCATAAGTTTATCATTGTGACTTTTAATGACATTAACATGCTATGTGAATTATCTATGTTAATTTTACATGTGGTTGAATGGATGTTACTTTAAGGTAATTATGGATATGCAATTGTTTTTGCATGCTAATGTCATTATGCAAGTTACATTAAGATGTTGATGTCAACGAAGCTTGCCAAGTGGAAGAAACTCCTGCCAGCTAGTCGGTTGCTAAGAAAGTTAAGAAGCTGATCATTAAGAGGTCAAAGGAGGGAAAAATTCCAATTGAGGGGAATTCCTAGTTCGAATAAAAGATTGTAACTACCTTTTAATGGTCGTATCTGTTTGTTGAGAAAATCTAGGGAGTGTGATGTGCTAGATTCTCATTGGGACAAGTCTACTTTGACCAAATTTGGTGCATGCATAACTTCCTCCCTCTCTTTTCTATGATTTCAATAAATGGCATCCTCTTATTTTGATGGAGTCAACTGCCTAGGTAGTTAGGGTTAATTAGTAATTTTTCCCTCTATAAATAATGGTCAGATACCCCTTCTCATAAGATTGGATGTTCTAAGATTGTACTTGCATTTTCTAGTTTTAGTAATATAATCATATTGCTAAAATGTTGTAATCATGTTTTCAAGAAATAATATGATATTCTAATTTGTTGCAACAGAGTTAGCTTAAGGAAGAATCACTCAAGGGGGGGCATTTGGTGAGAATTCCACCCATTTAGTTTAAAAGTTGTTTTATGTTCAGTAATTAGTTTAAGTTTCAACAGTTGTTTGTTCCTGTAGCCACTAGAATTTTGTTTTGTGACTATTCCTGCAGCTAAGGTAGACAAAGTAGTTTCTTGTCTATTTGCTGAGATTTCCATTTTTATCTTTAATTTGTAGTCCAGTTGTTAATGCTTAGTGTAGTTGTTGATTCATGCTCAGTGCTCAAGTTGATTTCTTTCCAGCATTTTATTTCTGATACTATTTATTTCCTAGTTTATGGACAACTGTAGTAGAGTCCTAGTGCACATACAGTGTTGACCCATTTCAAGTTTACATCCTTAGGTCGACAATGAAATGCACCTTCATGGTGAGTAAGATAGCTACTTAGTGCAGATGTCCAATCTCTAAGTCATAGCTCTAAGGGCTTAGTTATTAAACCATTAGAGGAGGCCAACACCATTATTGTAAGCTACTCTAACAATGGGAATAAATAATTAAGTTTTTTAATATTATGGTTGAATGGAGTGACGTTAGTTGGATTGAAATGATCAAAGGGTATATACATAATGGACTTGAAGACAATTCCCTGCATCTCTTTTCTCAAATTCTAGTAGCTTTCAAGCCAAACAAATATGAATTTAACTTGTGCTCTCAATCTCAATTGTACTCTTTAGGTTAGAACTTTCATAGAAAGGGTACGTAAATCCACAACTATATTAGCAAAATATGATTTGCATAAGATAATTTTTTTTAGAAAATTCAATGTTTAGTGTGCATGAGTGTAACACTATTTCTTGGAACACAATGATGTCAATTTATACAAAGCATATAAGGTTGTGTGATGCACATTGTTTGTTTGATAGACTTCATCAAGGATGATTGTTAGATATTGTCAAAATGGCAATGCTTAGGATTCAATTAAATTATTTTCTAAAAGGAAAAGGATAGGTGTAAGGCTAAACCAAGTCACCCTCTTGAGCATTCTTAGTCTAGGTCTACCACCACAGAATCAATGAGTTTTAATGTTTGAAAGCACACCATGTGTCCTTTTGTGATTTTGATAAAAAAATGAACATATAATTGTTACTAATGAAATTTATCATCTTGAGTGATCTTCCTACGATAATAATGTTTAGTGAGACTATCATTTTTGCTTGATTTATCCACACAAAATTTTTATAGAGCATTATTGTCATTATTTGATTTTGGTTATAATTTTCTTGAGGAAATTTTTTGATCTTGGTTATCAAACAAAATTTAGAATCTTCAATCTCTTAGAGGAAAAGAATATTATTATTATTGAAGGATAGCAATCATATTAATTCTATTTGAAATAATGCTCAGTTTTTATTTATTTTTTGATTGTAAAAGTGGCTATAAAGAACTAGACACCCTTTCTCTTAATTTCATCAAAAAATTTACATTCATATTTATGTCATAGAATTTGTAAACACCTAAAACCAAAAGAGAAGCCTCCAACAAAATGGCTTTAGCCTTACATACACCCCGAATTGCATTATAGATTTCATACATTATGGATATATAGTAATAATATCTACCGTAGCCATGCACTAACAAGCCCCATCTGAGTCTCCTTCCACGAAATGAACCCCATTTTCCACTACCAACATTGCAGGAACATTGACAAAGTCGAAGGACCAATCCACCGTCCCATTTTCCACCTCTCCTACCATATTTTTTAGAAAATTTATGCCCATGTGGGCATGGTGTCACCTTTGATCAATGTTCATTCCACAACTCCAAATCATGAAAGGCACCCATGTAGGGTGACATTTGTTAAATACCTGTGGCCATACTCCCCTTTTTGACACCATCCCAACACTGAGATAAGCTCTTCACCCTATTTCCTTCATACCTCCTTACCACCGTAGCCACACCAAGTCCTCCATTATCTTTTCCACAACCCTCGTTTCCTCTCTCGCATCCAATAACATCACTAAGAACATCGATGTTGTTGTAAAACAAGGTGAAGAAAGCTTACAATATGAATTTTAATCAATAGAAATTGCAAATTTGAATCTAAATATTAATGTGATTGCATAATCAAAAAAAGAAAAGAAAACCATAACACATGAGACCAAATTTACATGGAGAAACCCCTAAGGTAAAAAAAATCCACCACAAAAAGAGAGAGGAAAGTATACTATTAATCCAAGAGAGATTACAAAAGCAATACATTTCTCTGAATAACTTTGTAGAATCTGATAAGACCCTATTACCTGCAAAACTAAATGAATAACTCTAGCTCAAAGGCCCCAGTTTATAGAAACTTGTAGTGATGAATACCACCATGGTATCACCAAGAAACATGTAGAAAAACCACATGGTAAAACCTAAATCTACCTCCTTTCCAACCACCAAATCCATCCAAAATAGAAAATTACAGATGCTCTTATAGTTTTCATAAGGCATCTCTCATCCATGGAGACCTAGGGAAGGAATATGTCATAAATACAATCATAAATGGTGTCATAGTCGTCATAGAATTTTATGACAGTTTTCATAGTGTCATAGATACTCTTACAACTTATGAAGGATGTCATAACCCTCCAAAAATAGGAGATTCCAAATGGGATGCCTAGCTATTTTGTCCTTTTTTCCCAAAAGCCAAACATAATGGTAACTTTGGCTTTACATGAGTTCTTTCACCATCGTTGGTTAAATGGTTTCACCTCTTATGGGTAGTTTACAAAAGACAATAGAAAAATAATTAATTAAAGGATTTACAAGGTTGATGTCACCTAAATCCTAACAATCTCCCAAATGACATCATACATTGTAAATTATACCCATAGAGATACATCAACATGAAATTAAGTATAATGATCAAGGCCCATGGCCTTTTTGCACCAAGAAAACTTATTTGTGGTTACTGGCTTCATGAGAGAATCTTCAACATTATCCAAAGTGTCAACTTTTTCAATCAGGACCTGTCCATTCTCAACCATTTCTCACACAAAGTGATACTAAACATAAACATGCTTAGTACGAGCATGATACATAGGATTTTTAGCCAAACATATGACACTCTGACTATCGCATCTGATCCTCACTATCTCGTAATCAAAACCAATACCAATACCAATACCAAGTCTCTATAGACAAACAACCTCCTTAGAAGCATGAGTAGTAGCCATATACTTTGCTTCAGTGGTGGAAAATGCAATTGTAGGTTTTCTTTTACTCATCCAACTCACTGCACCTCCAAACAAAGTAAACACATTGCCACTAGTGGACCTTCAACTATCCAAGTCACCTGCCCAATCTGCATCAACAAAACCTTGTATGTCCAATGACTTATCCACATTATCAGTACCATGATAAACTAAACAATAATCAAAAGTACCTTACAAGTACCGAAACACCCTTTTAAAAAAATTCCAATACCCTTTACCAAGGTTAGACATAAACCTGTTTATAACTCCCACTGCTTGGGCTATATCTGGTCTAGTACAAACCATTACATACATTAAACTACCAATTATGCTAGCATAAGGAACATTAGACATCTATTAAATATCATCATCAGAGTTAGGACACATGTTTAAATTCAACATAGTACCAACCAGAAATGGAATATTTACTGGTTTACAGTCTTGTATTTTAAATCACTGTAAAATAGTATCAACGTGCTTACTCTGACTTAACCAAATATTTTTGTGTACCCAATCTCTACTAATATCCATACCAAGAATATATCTAGCAGTCCCCAAATCCTTCATATCAAATGTACTAGAGATCTAATTCTTAAAATCCCTAATCATCACCTTGTTGTTACTCATAAACATGTCATTGACATACAAGACAATGATTAGTATTTGGTCATCAATAACTTTAATATAAACACAATGATCCTTCTCACTCCTAAAAAAACCTAACTTCAATGCAAATGCATCAAACTTATGGTATCACATCCTGAGTGACTATTTCAAACCATATAAAGATCTCTTTAACTTGCAAACCAAGTGTTCTCTTCCTTTCACAACAAAACTGTCAAGCTATCACATATAAATTTCTTCTTCAAGATCCTCATGCAAGAAAGTAGTTTTAACATCCATTTGCTCTATTTCAAAATCATAAGCAACAACAATGGATAATAGGAATCTAATAGAAGTTAACTTAGAAAAAGGAGAGAAAAATTCATTGAAATCAACTCCCTCTATCTAGGAGCAGCCCTTGGCCACTAATTTGGCCTTGTACCACTCTAATCGACCATATGCTCCAAATTTCTTCTTGAATACCCACTTGCAACCAATGGGATCCCTTCCTTTAGGAAAACTCACAAGACAGACCAGGTATCACAACTATCCAAATCCATCATCTCCACCTACATTGCCTGCATCCAAGACTCACTTTCTTTGGAAGAGAGAGCCTCCCTATAAGATCTAGGTTCATCGTTAGTACTTAATAAAGAAAAATTACAACAAAAATCTAGTGGGATATTCCTATCAACTAGATTTTGTTGTTTTGTGGACCTTCTCAAAGGTGGAGTAAGAGGTTCTTCCTCATGTTCTTCATTATGATCAACTTCCTCTGTTATAACAGATTCTTTAGAACTTTCACTTGAACTCTCTTCTTCTTCTCAATCTTCTAGTCCATCTCTTTGTTCTTCCACATGTGCATCTTCCTACTTAGTTTCAAAGTGCACTATCTTTGTCTTTAACTTTGGTTCTTCTTCTTCTGAGTTAGCTCTAAATTCCTTGAAAATCACATCTCTAGAAAAGATCATTTTACTGGTTAGAGGATTCCAAAGCTTATTTACATTCTCACCATATCCTACAAAGATGCATTTATGAGATTTTGGATCCAATTTAGATCACTTCTCTTGAGGTACATGAACAAAAGCCTCACAACCAAAGACCCTTAAATGTGAAACTGAAGGTTTTTTACCCAACCACATTTCATAAGGTGTTTTATCAATAAGATCTTTACAAGGAAATCTATTTATTAAATAACAAGAAGTACCAACAACTTCTGCCCAAAAGAATTTATTTAGCTTATCACTACTTAACATGCTCCTAACTCTTTTTATTAAAGTACGTTTCATTCTTTTTGCTACCCCATTTTGTTAGGGAGTATAAGGTGTAGTCTTTTTTCTAACAATTCCTGCAAGTTTGCAAAACTCATCAAATTCCTTAGAGCAATATTCACCCCCAGTGTCAGTTCTCAACACTTTTATCTTATAATCTAATTGCTTTTCAACCAAGGCTTTAAATTCCTTAAACTTAGTGAAAACTTCAAATTTTGAACACATAAAATAAATCCAAGTATATTTTGAGAAATCATTAATGAAAGAAACATAATATTGAGATCTACTCAAAGAATTAACATCCATTGGACCACATACATCCAAATGAATAAGTTCTAAAAGTCCCTTGGCCTTATTAACTCCTTTAGGAAATGATGACCTATTTTATTTACCAAACACACAATGTTAACAAAAATTACTCTTTCCAACATAATAGTTAGAAATACCATCTAATAGTCTCTTATCTAGTATGGTCTTAAGACCTTTTTCACCAATGTGATCCAATCTAGGGTGCCACAACATACATGCATTTTCAGTCCTAGTTACAAAAGATGAATTACAAAGAGTGGAAGTATGTAGCTTAAATAAATTCCTTGTCCAAGATCCCTTATCAATCACCAAACTCCCTCTTAGCAACTTGCAACCAGACTTATCTATAGTGTAGAAAAATGGATCTTTTGACATTTTCACACTTGTTTGGGCCCTCCTTGTGGATTTTGGCTTAATGTTGTCTTGATTTAGTGTTGTAATGTGGATAACACATTCACATTAGGTCTTGGGTCCTTGTGAACTAATGGAATTTAATGGTGCCTTGCACAAGTGTTGTGAAATGTTGTAACACACTTTCACACTTTTCTAGGGTTTAACCAATTAACTAAGCATAATAAACATAATTTTAACCATAATCAACCTTAATCTTTCCTTATTTGGAGTGTTGTAAAGTGTTATAACACACTTTCACATTTCTCTAGGCTTATCATTAATAATTGGGCTTTCTTATGCTTTAAATGGCCCTATTTTGCATCCACAAGCCTCATTTATTGCATCTTTTCGAGGATAATCCTGACACCAATTAGTAAAAAATCATAATTTAGGTGTTCTTGGCTTTTGAAGCCTAGGTTTATTATCTAGGACTCTTTTTCCACCTTGGGTGAATGAGTCCCACCTAGGTCTTTTTGGCCTCAATGCAGGTTTCACACATTTCTAAGCACTTTTCATTTTTGGTCCCATACATTATGTATGATGGGACTCATTCAACACCTTGGGAAAATGAGTCTTGTGTGGCCCAAATTCAAATTTAATTCAAATTTCCAGTGGTATTTTATTCTCCTAGATTTGATGTTGGCTTGTAGTGTTGTAATTTCAGGAATTCTTGCATAATTGGGTATAAATACAAGGTTCACTCATATTCTCACCTAGCATTCAAGAGAGTTCACAAGAGAATTTTAGCATTCACAAGAGCATTCAAGAGCTTTCAAGGGAAGATTATCAATAATTTTAGAGTAGCATTCAAGTGCCAATCATCATGTCAAAGATTCTATCATGTTTGTTATTGTGCTGACAATTGTGATGTAGATTTTATGATTCAAGCAAGCATTGCATTCAAGATCAACATCATTCAAGAGTCAAGAACTACATCCATTGCAGCCATTTCAAGCACATTTGCAACAACTTTTTTCTAGGGTTTGGGATAGGTCACAAATTTTTTGAGAAGCAAAGTTGGAGAAAAGTTGTCAAACCCCTAAAGTTGTCATCAAGCCTTGGAAAAACTTGGAAAAGGTCTACAGGTGGTAATTTGCAGTTTCAGATCCGGAAACCACTCAAAAAGAGCAAAGAAGACCGAGAGGAACAAAATCTAGTTCAAAATTTCTAGAAAAGCAGAAGTGGATTGATTCACCACTATTGGAAAATGAGTCCCACTATACAAGCCTGACAGAGTTTTTCACAAATCTGGATACCTTTTTGGCTGAAACCTGTATTTGCACATTTTCCCAGAAGCAAGACTGATACACCGAGCTTGGTGAATGAGTCCTAGTTAGCATTAACATCACATTTTATAGAATTATAGACCTCCATTCTACCTTTTTCCATTTCCCAAGTGCACACTTTCAATTTCATAGCTTTTTGTTACATTTTACCTATCTTCTTAGGTCATTTAGAACTATTTTGCATTCAATTAGGGTTTTGTTTTACATCTTGCATTGCATTGTCTTTTCCAAGTCTAAACTTGGTGGTGAACCCCTCATTTGATATCGTTCAGCCTTTAGGACAGTCCCTTTGCAATATTTCAATCTCCTTTGCATTGAAATCTCATTCTTGAGTGAAGAGTGTGAAGATTGGCTCTCTTCTTTTATGTCCAAAACCCTAAAGGTGAGAGAGGCCCACCAATTTTCTTCTTTTCATTATCAAATGTCACATGCATTTCAAAATTATTCAACTTGGATACTAAAAGTAAATTTCTTGCAAGTCCTCGAATATGTAAAACATTATCAAGGGTTTTAACCCTCCCATCATTGAAACACTTTACCTTTCCCTTACCAAAATTATTCTTCATGTTGTTATCACCAAGGAAAACATCCCATCCATAATATGTTGAATATGTAGAAAACCACTCCTTGTGAGGAGTCATATGGAAGGAGGCACCTGAATCAATAAGCCAAACATCATTACTAATAGATTTAGCAAAAATAAACAAAGCATTAGAATCACCATCATCAGAGGAATTATTCGTGGAGGTTTAAGTGCTTTTCTTCTTTTTTCTACACTCCTTCACATGCCCTTTCTTACCATGACTCCAACACTTTACTCTGCTCTTCTTGAGGGTTTTAGAACATCCTTTAGACTTGTTTTTCTTCTTGTCCCCTTTAGGCCCTCCCTTTTCTTTTGACCTTCCTCACACATGCAAGACATCTTGGGAGCCCGTATTCATGGATTTTCTCCTCATCTCTTCTGAAAGAAGTGTTGGAAAGAGACACTGCACATGTTTTCTGGTGTTGTCATTGATGGAAACCCTTGTCAGCTAGTTGATTCACGCATTGCAATTTTCTCATACTGGCAGACATATTGAAGATCAGTGGTTATTTGTTTAGTTAGAATAGAGCATCCAGTAATTTTGTGTTCTTCGATTCATATGCAGATTTTTTGTTATTATTTTATATCATGGATCTTAGGGAGTATTGTTCAATGGATAATATGTGTTATCTATAAATCTTGGTGCCTCGTATCAATTTTGGTGGAAGTTAGAATGTTTGGTAAACTAATTTTCTGTTCATCAGTGTTTGGAGGCTAACTTGGTGAATATAATGTGTCGTGGATATTTGAGGAGTTATTGATTAAGAATTTTTGTGTTCGATCATTTTGGTTTGGGTCCTCACTATTTTGTGGTCGACTCTTGAGGATGCACATTGAATATTATGAATGATTTGAGTTGACAGTTTGTGAATATTTCTTATTTTGTTGAGGCCGACATATAGCAATTGAATATCTTGGTGGCGGATATATAAGTGATCGATTATATCATTTTGGTGTGTGTCCAATGCGAGTTGATGTGTGTTGTGAATGTTAGAAGGTCAATAGAGTGATTATGCATAGTTTCACTTGTGCATTAAGGATTTTTGGTGTGAATTGAAGCAGGACATAGCAAAAGAGTAGAATTAGTCAGAAGGTACATAATTTGATTGTTGAGCCTAACCGAAACTGTAATTAGGTATTTCTAGATGCTACTTTATCAGTATCCCTAAAGGAGAAATCTGAAGAATGCAGTCGAATTACTGATGGTTTCATTTAGTTGGAACTTGAGTTAGAACAATCCAAACACAATGAGGAAGAGCTTGAAAAGCACATTGTTGATTTCAAAGATGAACTTGCTACAAAAAAATGAATTCAAGGAGAAGTTCAAGATTAGCTCAGCCAAGCTTGATGAACTGATTAAAAGTCAGAGGACTGATGGTGACAAGCGAGGTCTTGGATATGAAGAAGGAGAAATTTCTAAAACCGGATAAAGGAAATCTAGACAAAGGAGGTTCAGACGAGGAAATTAGATGAACAACACTGGAAGGTATCCGGTAAGACAACCTAATGCTCAAAGGTTTAATGGTATCTGTTATGTTTGCAATAAATTTGGTCATAAGGCAGCTCAATGTAGAAGTAGAATAAATTCAAATGGTCCATCATTCTTTGGTCAATGCTTTAATTGTAACAAGTATAGTCATAAGTCAAATGAATGCAGAAATGTGATGAACAAATTTTATAGGAATGTTAGATATTATACATGCAATAGATTTGGCCATATTTCTAAGCAGTGTAGATCAAGAGAAAGACAATGGAACAACTGGTCTAGACAAAGAAATGTGGTGTGCTACAATTGCAACAAAACTGGTCATATTACTAGATTTTGTAGAAGAGGTCTGATAAATCAGAGAAGAAACATGCAGAAGGATGAAAAAGGAAAAGGGAAAGTTACTACAGATCAGATCAGGAAGCAGATGAAGAATACATGGGTAAAGAAGAGTCCCTCTGTTGCAGGAAATGAGCCAGCACCAGAATCAACTTTTGGTAATTCCTCTGGGAATTAGGTTAAGGCCTCTGGCCTAGGGGGAACTATCAAGAAAATCTTTCAAACCCCCTGTAGGAAATCGACACCAATGTGGATGAGTTCAGTGTTTGTATTGATGATCTACATATGCTATTGATCAATTGGAGAGAGTATTTATGCAGAATTGAAGGTCCGCATAAGAGTTATCTTTTACAGTATATGGAAATAGGGTATCCAGATGTGTTAGGGAAAAAGAATTTATTATGTCAAAAAGGTTAGGTGTGTGACTGATAAAACATTATTTCTATCCTTCATTTGTCACTTTGCATTTTGAGAAGAAGTTTGAAGAGCTCTGAAGCAAACTTTAGAAAAATTTGGCAAGAATTCAAGCATGAAGGCGATTCAAAGTTCAAACCCTAATCCAGCTAAAAGGTATTTTTTAGGAAAACTTGTAAACTTGTGAATTTTTGAAAATGGCTACTCCATTAGTAGTTGAAGTCAAGGATAGACCTTGTTCGAAGTTCAAGTGGCATCCTTTCAAATCTGTGGAGACCGAGCCCCTAGGTGCATTTTCGTATGTTCTGTATGGTGTTTTGCACATTGAAGATATTAGGGCATACATTCATGCCAATATTGAGGAGTTAGGAAGCTCACGATTGCTAAATCTATATTCCAAAAACATTGTTGGAGAGGATTTAAGTGTCAAGCCTGAATTCAAAACCCTAGAGGAAAAGAAATTCACGTAGATTGTGAAATTTCCTGTGTTTGATGAAAATGCATGTGTTTGGTACATCTTAAGTTGAGTCCATGTGGTTGAATCAACCCTTCAAGATTACAAGAGAGGCTATAAGTGTTGTTACAGGTTTAAATTCCTCTGGTGGATTGCCGATTTTGAAGTTTGTGAAAAATCAAACAGTCATTGATGCAACTGGTTTTGTATTTGATAGAAGAGCGATGACAATTGATAACATCATTGATGTGGGTGTGAAATTTTCCTCGATGATCATTGGTTAAAAGATATATCACTCCAACTGAGAAAATTTTGTATCTAGTACAACCATATATGCAGCCTATCAAATGGTAAAGGAGAATGTAGAGTATGATTTGTGTGAATTGCTTCAAAGTCAGCTTATGGAAAATCTTGGTAAGATTAAGAAAGACAAGAAAATTTCCTTTAAATATGGTAATATGTTACTATGTTTGTTCTTTTATTTCATGGATGAAGTTCCAAGTGTTGGGAAAGTGCATTGGCAAAGTGTCAAGCCTATTGCTATTCAAATTAGAGACATGTTATTCATCCTTGGTGATTTGCAAGCTAAACTACAATTTGGGGATATCTCAAAAACTTTCAGAATGAAATGCAAGCAAGGGAAAGAATCCCCACTTATATTGTGGAAAATTATAAGGATACAATCTGTTTTATGGTGGATATTGATCAGTACTTGATGGAAGCAACAAAACCTAGAACCATCTGGATTATGCCTATGGGTTATGAAGTTGAGGAGAGAATCTTGGAGCTATATGGTTAACATCTATTGAGTAAGCCTTTGGATCCTTTTGAGGAAAGTTTTGGAACATATGCAAGTCCATCAGCAATTAAAGAAACCAATGATAGTTCGAAGAGTGATGAAAGAGGTGGAAGTCTTCGCAGAGAGCATGGGCATACCTGCAGAAGCTATAAGAGAAGCTAGAAGGAAAAGATAACAAGTTGAAAGCGAAAAAGGAAAAGAGACTGCTAAAACTGAATCTACTAGTCCAACAACATCCTCTGCTCAAAATAGATCAACAAGGAGCTCAACACCCCTATTCAATTATGCAAAGAAGTAAGCCCCTGCAAAAGCTTAGGTTAAGGTATTTGACAAAAGGAAGAAGGAGAAGAGCACAAGAGTGTATAAAGTTGTTTTAGATGATGAAGAGACAAAATATGATGAAGAAGTTAAAGAAATAAAACATATGAGCACCCCTGCAGCAACAATAGTCAAGCCCTCCAGTGAAGAGGAGAAAAAAAAGAAGAAGATGAAGCCTAAAAAACTAGGTATGTCAGTAGAGGAAGTTGAAAAAGGTATAATTAAGGATAAAAATATTAAACCCCTGTGTGAAGTGTATGGTACTTTTGTTACTTTTGGTCAAAGAGTCCTTGAGGAGGCTACAATAAAATATTTGAACAATTTCAATATGACTCTTCTTGAGATAATGGCACAATTGCCTAAGGAATTGTATGAAATTTTGGAGATGAGGAGAGTTAATGCTAGAACTAAAGAAGAGTAGCTGAGAGACTGGGTTCTTGCAAATTTAAGTGTGGTAATGTTTGTTGAAGAAATGAAAGCAATTCTAAAAGAAGCAAAAAGAGATTTCAAAAGCAAAACAAGAATAAACAAGCTTATGTTGGGTAAAACTGAAGAAGTAGAAAAAGAAACAAAAAGCATTCTGAAGAAAATTCTATTAAAGAACAAAATTGATGTTGTTTCTGAAGAAGAGCATGTGGAAGATATCCCATCTAGTTCAATAAATGAAGAGGTTACAATTGAGGACACTTAGATTCCTCCCGAGGTACATAATACAAAAGAACCTGTGGAGACTGAAGCTCCTAAAATTGTGTTTGTTGAAGAAAAGGAGATGTCAGTTGAAGAAGTTGAAGCTCCAAATGACAAGCAAAAATATGTGGCTATGGAAACAGTAGTTGAGGAAAAGAAGGTTGAAGTTAAGGGAGTTCTGGTAGAAGCAAGAGACATTACAGAGGCAGTGAAGAAGTTTCTAGAAGAGCAAAAGGAAGAATTTGATCTTGAGTTGGGAGATGCTCCTATTCATTTGTCTACCTTGTCCCCAATTCAAAAAATGAAAGTCGCATCATTTGCACAAACTAAGGCTAGGGAATAAATTTTGATGAGGATAGTGAGTTATTGAATCTTGCATCGAGTATTCTAGAGAAGATCATGCCTATTTATATTAAAGATCCATCCAGTTCTTCCTCTGGTGAGCTGAAGAAACTTATAAATTTGGTAAGTACTCATTTTGAGTCACTTACGAAGTCAGCTTTGGTCAAAGTTTAGAAGGAATTTGATGCTAGGAAGATCAATAGGTTGAAAGGATTGATAGAAAATGAAAAATATATGTTAGCTACGTGTGTGAAAAATGTTCAAAGTGCATTGTCAAAGGGTGGAAGGATTTATAAGTTGTGTTTGTCTTTGTCAAAACTTACTGAGGAAAATGAGAAGAAGGTTAAGGATCATGAGAAAGAGTTAGCTACTATTTATGATGCTTTTGATCCTTTCACTATTTTCGTTGGACAACAAGAAGGTCAAGTTATATCCTTACTTGAAAAAATAAAGAGTTTGAAGCGTGACAATGACAGAGTTGTGGAAAGAGCTGGTGAACTTAGAGGGATAATTGGTCCAAAGATGGAAACCATGTTGAATGCTTTGAAAGAAGCACAAGATGCCATGGTAGTCAATGATCTAGTAAACCTTGAAGCTGCAAAAGTGCAATCTTACTTACTCTGTGGTCACATAGCTATTATGGAAAGTCTCAAGAAGTGTTGGGACACGAGCTTGAACTTGTTAAAGACAAATTTTGTAGATATCTTCAAGTTTGTGTAAGTTGTTTGGAACAAAGTTTGTACATATGAAGTTTGAATTTTATGTTTGTTTATAGTAGTTTTGTATGCGGATTCCCCATCTTTGCCATTGATGTCAAAGGGGGAGAATAGATCAGTGAAAAATTTATATTCATCTAAGGGGGAGTTGTAGTTTTGAGTTGTGGATGAAGATCCTTTTAGAGTTTTGGGTGGCAGTGTATTTTTGTTGGTACTGATCCAACACTTAGTCATTTTTCACTAAGTGTTTCCATCAATGCCAAAGGGGGAGATTGTTGGCAAGAGACACTGCACATGTTTTTTGGTGTTGTCATTGATGGCAACCCTTGTTAGCTAGTCGATCCGCACATTGTAATTTGCTCATACCGGTAGACAGATTGAAGATTAGTGGTTATCTGTTTAGTTAGAACAGAGCATCCAATAATTTTGTGTTATTTGATTCATATGTAGATTTTCTATTATTATTTTATACTATGGATCTTAGGGAGTATTGTTCGATGGATAATATGTGTTATCTATAAATCTTGGTGCCTCATATCAATTTGGGTGGAAGTTAGAAGGTTCGGTGAACTCATTTATGTTCATCAGTATTTGGAGGCCGACTTAGTGAATATAATATGTCACAGATATTTGAGGAGTTATTGTTTAAGTATTTTTGTGTTTGATCATTTTAGTTTGGGTCCTCACTATGTTGTGGTCAACTCTTGAGGATGCACATTGAATATTATAAATGATTTGAGCCGACATTTTGTGAATATTTCTTATTTTGTTGAGGATGACAATAACGATTGAATTCTTGGTGGTGAATATATATAAGTGATCGATTATATTATTTTGGTGTGTGTTCGATGCAAGTTGATGTGTGTTGTGAATATCAAAAGGTTAGTAGAGTTTTACTTGTGCATTAAGGATTTTTGGTGTGAATTAAAGTAGGACAGAGCAGAAGATCAGAATCAGTCAGAAGGTCCAGAATTTGATTGTTGAGTCTAACCAGAATTGTAATCAGGCATTTGTAGATGCTACTTTATTAGTTCAAATCTTTGGAAGTATTCCAAACTTTTGTAAGGCAGTAAGCCTTTCAGTTTTTGAGCAGTGAGCTCTAGGTAGTGTGCCTAAATGCAAGTGCATTCTCATTTTGTAATCTTTTATTTTGAGTATACTCAGAACAATATTGTGGATTAACCTCCACCATGGTTTTTCCTCTAACAGGGTTTCCACGTAAAAAATCCTTGTGTAATGGTGTTGTGGTTATTTGTATTATGTGCATGCATCTTTATTTTGGTTGAATGTTATCAACACTTTAAGAATCAAATTAATAAAGTTAAAATTTTCCCAACACTGATTCACCCCCCTCTCAATGTTGCTTGATTCCAACAAGAAGTATAGCAATGACACTATCCATCTTCAATTATGTACCACCACTACTTATGGAAACAATTAGATTTTCTCAAGATTTAGGTAAAGAACAAAACATCAAAATACATTTATCTTCCTCTTCTAACTTAACATATACAAATGCATGTTGACTTATAATCATATTAAAAGCATTTAAATGTTTTGCAATAGAATTACCATCCTTCATTTTCAAAGAATACATACGTCTTTTCAGATACAACTTATTAGTTAAAATTTTGGTTTGGTGGATATCACCTATCCTCTTCAACAAATTGTATGCAGTAGATTCTTTTGAAACATTCAAGAGGAAAAAATCTGCAAGACACAACTAAAATGTTCCTCATGCCTTCTTATCCATTTTGTTCCAATATTCATCAAACAATTTTTTTGGTTTCTTTTCATTTGAAACTGCCAACCAATGATCTCTCTCTTCAAGGAGATCCTCCATATTCAACTTCCACATCTCGTAACCAGTGCTTACATTGAAATTCTCAATATATAGATGAGAGGTAGTAGCCATGGTTTACAATATTTCACAAATCTACAAAAAAAATCACAAAGAAAAAGCTCCCACTCTAGTAAAAAACCTTCAATACTTAAGAGAAAAGCATCCATTCCTCAACAAAACCTAGCTCTGATACCAAATGTTTTAAAAAAAGGTGAAGAAAGCTTACAATATGAACTTTAATCAATAGTATTTGCAAATCTAATTCTAAAGATTAACCCTTAATATGAATGTGATTGCAAAATCAAAACAAGAAAAGAAAACCATAACACATGAGACCATATTTATTTGGAGAAAATTAAAAAATGAAATGGCGAAGAAAGCTTACAACATGAAATTTAACCAACTATAATTGCAATTATGAATCCAAATATTAACCCTTAAACTTATGTGATTGTATAATTAAAACAAGAAATAGAAAACCATAATACATGACACCAGATTTACGTGGAGAAACCCCTAAAGGAAAAAAATCCACCACAGAAAGAGAGAGGTAAGTATATTACTAATCCAAGAGAGACTACAAAAACAATACACTTCTCTAAATAACTTTGTAGAATTTGACAACACCCTGTTACCTATAAAAATGAATAATAACTCTAACTCAAGGCCCCAATTTATAGAAACTTGTGTTGATGAATACCACCATGGCATCACCAAACAACATGCAACAAAACCACATGGAAAAACCCATGCCTACCTCCTTTCCAACTACCAAATCTACCCAAAATAACAACTTACAAATGCTCTTACAGTTGTCATAAGTGATCTATCATGCATGGGCGCCTAGGGAAGGAATCTATCAAATACAATCATAAATGGTGTCATAGTTGTCATAGAATCATATAAAAATTGTCATAGTGTCATAAATACTCTTACAACTTATGCTGGATGTCATAACCCTCAAAAATAGGAGATTCCAAATGGGATGCCTAGCTATTTTGTCCTTTTCCTAGAAGACAAACGGTAACGGTAACTTTGTCTTTACATGAGTTCTTTCACCATTGTTGGTTAAACGGTTTCACCTCTTATGGGTAATTTACAAAAGACATTAGGAAAAAAATCAATTAAAGTATTTACAAGGTGGATGTCACCTAAATCCTAACAGATGTGATGTTTGTGTTGACACGGTAATAGTAATCTTCATTTGAATACCAGTCGCCCAACACCAACCTAATGACATGCATGACAATGCCACAATTGGATTTGAAGATTAGCCTCTGCCATCACTCTGAGACTTCACTTAGGAAGGCCATCTTCCATCTCCTATCTTTCAAGAAAATGGGCATGTCCATCCTCACAAACTCAAGTGATAGATGTAGTTAAAAGAAAAAGCCACCATTTTTGCCTTTAAAAACCTACCTTCAATCATTTTTGGGATGAACTCAGTACTTCCCACACCTTTCCCTATACAAAAATGATACTTCTAGCAAGGGAAATTAATTTTTTACATGAGTTGATTATCTCTCGTATATCCTCTTTCACATTACATGTTAAACCTTACTAACTCCAATGATATCACCTCCTCTTCCATGTCGATGGCCATGTTGGCTTCTTCATCGGCCATTGTGTTCCCTTCAAAATATACATGGGAAACTTTGAAAAATTTTAATTGGCCCATTTGGTTTATGATTATCTCAAGCCATTTACTAAAGGCCCAATTTCGGGACTATTTATTCCATATCATGTTTACAATATTTAGGGAGTCTCCTAGGTGAATGTTCTCGCGATTTAATTTTTTCCCCATCTCCAGGCCTAACAGAGTTGCTTGGTATTCAACCTCATTACTGGTGGGTCTACCAAGTTTTCTTTCTAGTATCAAACAAACTTTCCCATTGTTGTCCCATATCACATACTCGACCCCCGTACTTCACAAATTACCTCGTGATGCACCTGCTAAACCTACTAAACCTTATAAACATGGGATGTTAAGTATTATAAATATTTGTTATGTTTTTTAATTTATATAGAGGATTCTTTCATCTATTTGATATTTGTTATCACATTAGTTTAAAAATTCAAGGATGGTTATAAAATTTTATTAATTTTTGGAGGTGTTCTATTAGTGTGATATGAATAGTTTCCCTATAGTGTGGAACAATATTTTCACACTTAAGATTCTAAAAAATATGATGTTAATGAATGAAGTGGTAGCTCATAAGTGAAACCAAAGATTTCAATAAAGAGGCTATTAGATAGCATTGAAGTAATTTTTTAACCAAAATATTTTGGCAAACCACAAGCTCTTCCCCTTGCAAGTGCACTACCTATAATTTTGGGGTTGTTTCCTCCTCGACAAAATGGATGTTAATCAAGGGATAACATTTCTATTTAAATATGTACATTAGCTAGGGACTATTTTAAATCTACTTAATGACATAACAACTTACTAGGATAAAATAAAAAAATGAAATAAAACACACCAGATGTATTTCAAAAATGACCTTGGATAAGGGTGTTGGACTCCTCTAATGGCACAATAACTAAGCCCTTAAAGCTATAACTTAAAGATTAGATATCTACACTAAGTAATTATCTTGGTCATTATGAAGGTTCATTTCATTATCAACCCAGGGACATGAACTTGGAATGGGTCAACATTGCATGTGCACTAGGACTCAATTGTAGTCATCCTTATCCTATAGCTAGAAAGGAAATGTTACTGAAAGTAAAATTATTGAAAGGAATTAGCATAAGTACTGAGCATGAATCAACAACTAAACTGAACTGAAATGAATGACAAAAACATAAATCTCAACAAACAGACAGGAAGTTACTATGACTACCTTGGCTGCATGAACAGAAACAAAACAAAGTTCTAATGGCTACAAGACCAGACAACTGCTAAGACCGTAACTAATTACTGAACAAAAATGTAACTGCTAAACCGAATGGGTGGAATTCTCCCCAAGTGGGCACCCTTAAATGAGTCTTCTCAAAACTAACTTAGATGCAACAAACTAAAGTATCATTGTATACATTGAAAACATTATTAGATCATAACAACAATATGACTGTATTCCTTGAAACTGAAAATGAAAGTACAATACCAGAACATTCAACCTTCAGAAGAGGAATTTTTGATCATTATTTATAGAAGGAAAGATTCTAACCCTAACTAACTAGGTAGTCAACTCCATCAAACTAGGAGGATGCCATTTATTGAAAGCATGAAAAAGAGGAGGAGGTTATGCATGCGCTAGATTTAGTCAAACCAGTCTTGCCTCAACGAGGATCCAACATAGCAACAACTCCTAAATCTACTCAACTAACAGACATGGTCATTTAAAGGTAAGTTATAACTTCCACATGAGCTAGAATTTTCCCTCCACTGACCTCTTTAATGTCCATCTCTTTGACTCCTTTAGTAACTGACCATATGGCATGAAATTTTTCCACCTTGCAAGCTTCATTTATATCTACATCTTAATGTGAATCTGCATTATGACATTAGCATGCACAAGACAATTGTATACCATAACCACCTTAGAATAACATTCATTCAATCACATGTAAAATTAATATAGATATATCACATAGCAGGTTAATACCGTCAAAAGTTACATGGATAAGTTTATGCCCAAAGTTCATGAGTTTAGGGAAATAACATAGAAAGTATTAGTAACTAGGTGCTAAAACCCCATAGTAACAATAACAAGCATATGATAAACCCTAAAAAAAATGAGTCATTATTTGGACTCATATTCTCCCCCCAACCTAATGATTTGTTGGTCCTCCAGTAGAGGGAACACAATTCCTTTGCCTTACCAAAGCCCTGAAGTCACCAATTTCTATCTGCCCTTGATCAGTCTCTGTAGTTTATGAATTTGGATCCCAATAGAACCCTTGCTTTCCTTCCAGTCTTCCCCACCTTAGCCTTTTTGCATCTACATCATACTGATAGATTATGTGGTCTGGTACTGGCCACAATATAATAGGTGGCTGAAATATTAACGGGAGCCAATATTGTTGCTTTTTTCTCCCAAGATGTATATACCTGATGCTTCATTTGCAAGCTGCATAATAATTTTGCAGGGAATGAGATTCATCCTTTTTTCATTGATCTAACAAGTCATTCCATCTCTATGATAAATATCCCAATACTATATTTCCTACAGTGGCAACTACCTATTCATATTCTAGGTATGCCTCCTTCCTAGAAGGCATGATCCTCTTTTTGTACTCAGGATTGTAAAGAAGTCTATTCCATGTGTAAAAGATATCTGTAGGATTGCTTGATTCAACTCTTAGAGATAGTGGGTATGGAGTTCTCTTTCTCTGTATATTTTAAATTATTTCCCCTAGTTGATTTCATTTTGAATCCATGACATTAATGCCCTCAAGTGACTATCCCCAATATATAGCAATGGATTCCATTCATGGTCATTGGGAACAACATAGTTGTGCAAATACAACTCACACATTAAATTCTTAATTTCAGGAGGAGAGGATTGGTAAGCTTGGAAAAATTCTTGTGGGGTTTCAATGGAAGATTTTAGACCAGAAATGACCCTTGACAACTTAAAGAAAGATTACGCCCCTTTAAATGCAATACACATACCCTTGGGGGAGTCCTACATCCCATAATTTGTGGTATTAGAGTCACCACATTGTTTACCTTATCTTTTAATGTAGTAATCTTTGCATTCTTCTCCTCAATTTCTTCATTTTTCTTATTGATCTCTTCATGTGGCTTGAGTTTTTCTCTATTCCATTATTTTTCTTTCTCCTGCATTTCTTTCCATAAATCTAGGGCTACTGATGCGTACGAAAAAGTAGGAGGTTTGTGCTTTCCTTCCACAATCTTCCCTTGCACTGGTTCCTGAGGTCCAATTTTCTCTGCTTGCACTGGTTCCTAATGTTCAACTTGCTTTGCTTGCACTAGTTCCTAATGTTCAACTTGCTCTGCTTGCATTGGTTCCTGATGTTCAACTTGCTCTGCAACAACATGTTCTGCCAATCCTATATTTACCTACCCCATAGGAGCTTTTTCCTTCTTTCTAGGTTTCCCTATGTGTCTATGGATCCTTTTTGGAGGCACACCAATAGCAAACTCGGTCAGTTCTAATTTCATTGGAAGACTTTTATTTTTCCCAGCGGCTGCAGGATGCTTAGCTTCTTCAATTTTCTACTTCCTAGGGCTAGGATTTACCTTTTCTGGTTTTTGCTTCTTAACCTTCCCTTTGCTAATTTCTTCTTTTCTCATTTTTTCTTCCTCCTTTTGAATAGCATCCCTAGTGCAAACTGTGGTTTTAGGGGGAACATCGACATTGGGGTCTGAAGATGAACTAACTTCATCTGCATGCTCAGATTCAAAGGAATTAATTTCCATTGTAGGTTCTACTACAAGAGGGTTTGTACTAGGAATTCCCCAAAAGTTGAAGCTCTAGGAGTGAATTTAATAACCCCCTCATCCCCATTAACCCTATGAGTTAGGAGTTGACCTCTAGGACCCACATTTTCTAATCTAAACTTCGTAATGTTCAAAAATTCATCCCATGACATTTTGGACACATCTTGCAAAGACTTTTCTACTAGCAATTTAATCAAACAATGATGGGAAAAAAGTTTTCCCTACCTTCCTGTCTCTCAGTAGCCATGATTGCAAGAAGAGTGTACATGATGTTTGGCACATCCATCCTCCTACCATGTCTCATGTGATTCAAAAGCTTGAAATGCACAGAATGGAGATAGGATTGGTGACCCTCGCAGGTAATGTATTTGATAACATAAACAACTTGCTTCCATGTTTCTGGTAAAGAAGTTCTTCATGTTCCTTGTTTGTCTATAACAAGTGGAGGATCACTAGGCTCAGTAAATTTTTCTCTAGCTGATCTAGCATCTCTAGAAGCAGGGCAGGGTTCTCCTTCAACGGGCAAACCTAACACTTCGACAATCCTTTCTTCAGTGGCTATAACTTTTAATCCTTTCACCATTCCCTTACCATTAGAAAATGTTTGTGCAAATTCTAAGGAAATGTCGTTATTGAAACTATTTAGCTTCAGAAAGTAATCTAGCCAACCACAATTCCTAAATTTAGGCTCACATAGTGCATCCTGTAGGATTACCAGGTGAATTGTTGGTTCATTTATGATTAACTGGCCTCCCATTTCCTCCACTCACACTCTGGAAAACACCTCTGCAAAGACTTCTTTCCTGCAATCCTTCTTCTGAAAACCCAATTTCTCTTCTGCTTCCTGCAATTCTCACCAATGCTAACACCAATGTCGTATGACCTCTTCAATTTTACCTTTTTAGTGGCATTATGATTCTGACTAAGGTAGTAAAGAAGACATAAAGGAGGGGTATTATCAAAGAAAATGGCAGTGACTTAATGCCATATCATGCATGCAGAACGTCACTTCAACTTCATCATTTCAAATTTTTTGCCATGCTGGTGCATGAAACATGACTAATGACATGTATGAAATGTAGGTTTACACTTCTCCCCCAACCTAAATAAAAGCACGTTTCTGCATAGGTTGGAATGGAACTGTGATATAAAAGGGCATACTAACAAGATTTTCTATGTGAAATATCAATATTAAAGTACAATAATCAAATAAATGCATGTAAGGTAATTAATATACATTAATTTTTTATGCACGTACCTAAAAATTTGGAATGTCTTTTCCAAAAAATGTGGAAGGAAGTATTGATCACCTGAAAAGTACGGTTGAGCTTTTAAATGAAGTAATGATGGAGTGAAGTGATGGTGGAGTGATGTGGAAGAGAGAGAGAGAGGTTGGAAATGAATGGGCAGGTAGTTTTATTGATGGAGAAATTAATTTCCACAAAAATTAGACATTTTTATTGTTTGTATGCATACCTTTGACTAGCCAGAAGGTTGGACACTAGGTTCATTTCCTTCAGCTACAGGAACTTCAGAATTCTAGTATGCAATAAATTGCTGCATGAATTCCTATTTTGAGGTAAGTTTATGGTATAGCTTAAGATGATGACCATTGAATAGGAGCTTGAACCTGACAGGATCAATTGTTGTAAGCTGAAAAACACCATTGGGGAAGACCTTTGCAATCTTATATGGTCCCAACCACCAAGTTTGAAGTTTTCCTATGTTGTCTTTATACCTAGAATCATAAAGAAGTGCCCAATCACCTAGGTGTAACTTCTTTTCTTTGATGTATTTATCATTCCATTTAACTCTTTGGTTTTGTACCATCTCATTATGGTGGGGAGCTGATTTCCTCATCCCATCTAAGGAATTTAGTTGCATAACCATGTCCTTTTGTGCCTCAGACATATCTATTCCAAGGTCTAGTGTTGTTCGAAGAGTTTTGTGTTCAAACTATATAGGCATCATTGTTGTTTTTCCATATAATAGTTCAAAGGGAGTAAGACCAATGGTGGTTTTCCAAGTGGTTCTATAGGCCCAGACAGCTTCTGGAAACCTATTTTCCCAATCTTTTATGTGGATTGCTACTGTTTTGGTCAGAATAGATTCTATTTCCCTATTTGTTACCTCAAACTAGCCATTGGTTTGAGGGTGATAGGGTGTATATTTTCTATGCCTGACATTATACTCATTCACCAATGTTGTGATAAGAGTGGATGTGAACTAAGCCCCTTGATCTATGACTATCTCTCTAGAAACTCCATAGTGCATGAAGATTTCTTCATAGAGGAATTCTGCAACTTTATTGTCCCTAGCATGTTTCATTGCTTTGACCTCAACCCATTTAGTCACATAATCAGTACAAACCAAGATGTAATATTTTCCATTTGATGGTGGATCAATTGGACCTACAAAATCAAGTCCCCATTTATCAAATGGTGTGATAACTACTTGAGGGTATAGGGGCATCTCATCTAATTTAGTTGGTCGGCCCATCCTTTGACACCTATCACATTTTCTAGTGTATTTGCCTACATCCTTATGAAGTGTAGGCTAGTAGTACCCTGTATTGGGAATCTCCATGGCTATTTTCTTAGCTACAAAGTGTCCCCCATAAGGTTCATTATGGAATGCATGTAGTATATCATAAGTTTCATCCTCTCTTACATATCTTCCCATCACATGATTTGGTCCAGTATAGAATAAACAACCTGCAATCCATGAGAATGGAAAAGTTTTCTCAATAAGAACCCTTCGCTCTTTTGGAGAGAAATGAGGAGGAAATCTTCCTATGACCAAATAATTGGCTATATCTGCATACCAAGGTGTTTGCACACTAATGGATAAAAAATGCTCATTAGGAAAGGATTCATCAATGACTTGAGTGTCCTCTGATGTAGTCAATTTTGGAGAGAAAATCTGCCACAACATTTTCCTTACCTAGCTTGTCTATAATGGTGATATCAAATTCTTGCATTAACAACAACCACCTTGCTAACCTTCCTGAAATCAATGGCTTTTTCATAAGGTATTTTATGGCTGCATGGTCTACATGGATGAAGATCTGGTATCCTATAATATAATTCCTGAACTTGTTGAGAGCATAAATGACTGCCAACATCTCCTTTTCTGTCACTGTGTAGTTAAACTCAACCCCTTGTAGGTTCTTGCTGACAAAGTAGATATCATTATCTATTGCTCCCTCTTTTTTTCCTAAGACAACCCCTATAGAATAATTAGATGTATCTATGTGAATATGGAAAGGAAGTCCCCAATTAGGGCCTTTGAGTAGAGGAGCTTGGGTTAATGCTGTTTTTAAATCAGAGAATGCTTTATCACAATCCTCTGTCCATTGGAACTCAACATATTTAGTTAAAAGATTATAAAGTGGTGTTGCCATCTTACTAAAATCTTTTATGAAGTTCCTAAAGTATCCTGCATGTCCTAGGAAACTTCTAACATCTTTTTGCTTGACAGGAATAGAAAGATTGGTAATTACCTCAATTTTGGTTGGGTCAACTTGAATTCCTTGTTGAGAGATATAATGGCCAAGGACCACTCCTTCCTACATCATCATAAAGAATTTCTCACTGTTCAAGGACAAACTATGGTCCTCAAATCTCTGCAAAACCTTTCTTAAGTCTTCTAATGCTTTTGCAAAATTAGTACCATAAGTAGTGAAATCATCCATGTAGATCTACATACAATCATGTGAAATATTTGAGAATATACTAATAATTGCTCATTGGAAGGTTGCAGGTGCATTGCATAGACCAAATGGGAGCACTGAATAGGCTTAATCCCCCCAAGGACATGTGAAAGTTGTCTTCTCCTAATCTTTAGGTGCAATCTGTATCCTGATTATAACCACTAAATCCATCTAAGAAAGAAAAATATTGCTTACCTGCAAGTGAATCCAATACTTGGTCTATAAAAGGAAGGGGAAAGTAATCCTTTTTGGTGGCAGAGTTTAGTTCTCTATAGTCAACACAAACTCTCCATTTACCTCCCTTTCTAGGCACAATTACCAAAGGGGACACCCATTGGCTATCTGAGATAGGGTAGATAAATCCTATATCCAATAACTTCTATAGTTCTCCTTTCACAATCTCCCTCAATGTAGGGTTGATTCTCCTTTTTGGTTTCCTTACTAGTGTGTAGTCATCTCTAATGTAGATCCTGTGAGTACAGAGTTTGGGTTCCAATCTTTTCATGTCATGGTAATCCCATGCAAATGCATGTTGATGCAAATTTAATAGGTTTGTCAAGGACAATTTCTGCTCTTGACTAAGCTTGTTATTAATATTCAAATGTTTCCCCTCTGAAACTTGTAATTGTGTGATAAAATCAATCATGGTTGTTTCACTAATGCTTGGAATTTTTTAATTCATGCGGTAACAATGTATGAAGCGTATCTATTGTTGCAGGAAATTTAGGTGCAGGAGAAGTTGGCAAAAGTATCTGCAATAGACATGCATAAATAGATTCATGAGGGGGTGGTTCTTCATGCACTTCACAATGGTTCTGAATTATATGGGATAATATTTCATCTTCTTCCTGAAGTTGCATAAAAGGACTTATGCCTATCATCATGAGTTGTGCCATTGCATTGACCTCCTCGACCTCTTCTCCAACATGTGGCTAGATGGGGTTTTCCATATCATGGGATGGTTGAGCAAGAGGATAAAGGATAAGCTTTTTAGTGCTTATTCCATTAGAAATAGTCATGTCCCCTGACAAACATCCAATATAAGCATCTGTTGTAGCTAACCACGACCTTCCCAGAATAATGGGATACCCTCCTAATGTAGCTTTAGGGGAAAGGATCATGAAGTCTATTGGATATTCCCAAGATTCTAGAGTAACAAGGTCTTCTACTATACCATCTGGTTTGACAGTGGAACTTTTAGCAAGTTGTAGGACAATAGGAGTAGGTCTCATTTTGTAACATTCAGTTGTTGCAGGATATCCTTAGTCATCACATTGATAGCTACTCCCAAGTGTATTAGAGCATTCTTTACTTGGATTCCATTTATAATGACTCCAATTATAGGACTACCTAGGTCAGTATATTTAGGAATAGTTACTTTCCCAAGCATGATATATGTCAATTGCCCCACCACATGAATGGTGGTGGGGTCCTTTTTCCTCCCTAGCTTTTTGAGACATGCTTCCTTAATTGCCTTAATATATATGGGGACATCTTTTATGTCCTGGAACAAGGGTATCTTGACACATATGTTTCAATTGATCCAAAATATCAAAGGTTTTTTCTTCCTTTTCCTCCTTTTTTTTAACAACTTCTAACCTTTGAGGAAATGGTGGGTCTTGATCAGACTGTCAAACTGGTTCAAGATTCTTGGGCACACTTGACTGAGTAGGGATATCAAATAAATTTAGATGCTCCTCTTCCACATGAAGCTCTGTTATAATAGGAGCAGAAGGAGATGACAAAGTGGTTCCTGAACACAGATGAATATCACTCACACTCACAACATATGCAAGAAATTAGTTGGGATCTGTAGAGTAAACTAGCTGATACTGTGTTTTGTTATTTGGGTTAGGTGTGGGTTGAGATGGTAACTAAGTAGGTCTAGGTGTGCTAGAGTTTGAGTTAGGAGGAGGCATTATGGTAGACTGTTGAGGCTATGGAGGTGGTTGCACATAACCAGTTGCCTGGTTTTTCCATTGTTGTCCTCCCCTCCATTGGGATGTATGTTGCCAATTTCTTGGAGGTTGTTGCCAATTCCCCTAGAATTGATGCCAATGAGGTGGAGAGTTTTGGTAATTGGGCCAAGTATTTGGAGGGTTGTTCCAAGGCTGAGGTGGATAGCCTCCAAATTTTGATGGGCATGGGGGTTGCCATTGATTACCAGATGCATAAGAATTCAAATAAGGTCCACTAAAAGATAATGGATCTGGTGGCATACCTTGTCTTGGAGCCCATGGCCTTCTTTTTGCAATATAGAAAACATGATCATCATCACCCTGAATTGGCCTGAATTTTGGTGCAAATTTCTTGCTGTCAATGTGGGCTACCATTTTGTATATGTAGTCCTTCTTTTTCCTGCGATGAGGACAATATTCTGCCAAAATTGCCTCTGCATCCTCATGTTTGTTCTTTGCTTGAAGTGTATCTAGCTGAGTGGCCATATTTTTTATGATATCCTACTTGAAATTTTCCAGTAAATGAGTGATTTCCATCCTTGAAACTCCATTAGTGGAGGATTTACCCATAGAAGATTGGTAACCTCTTCCTTTCTTCATAGCTACCCTGGAGTAATTCTAACATATCTTCTTAATATCAAACTAGGGAACTTGGGTGATATCTCCTCCTCCTATCAAATCTAGAGTATCAGAGCAATTTTCATTGATCCCCCTAAGGAAGAGAAACTTTTGAGACTCTTCATTGAGTGCAAGATGTGGGGATTTCTGCAAATAAAACATGAACCTTGAAATATATTCCTTCAAACTTTCATCCTCCTTTTACTGCATCCTGAATATATCATCTCCTCTCATATCACTACCTCTATAGTATTCTTTATACTTCTCGAGAAAATTTGTTTTCATGTCATCCCAAGTCTCTACATTATTCCTACCTAAGCCCATAAGCCATCTTAATTCAACTTCCTTCAAGGTAGTAGGAAACAATTTAAGCCTATGAGCAGTAGTAGTGTAATCATAACTTCTACAAAGGATATCAAATTCAAACAAGAAAGTGTTAGGGTCCTTTGTTACAAGCCCATAAAATTTAGGAAGAACTGAAGTAGGGATGTTCTTGAGGTTATCAAATTTATTCTGGTGAGTGATAGGGAATGGAAAAGATGGTTGGTTAGGTCTATTTTGGTTTTGGTTAGCCATAATTGCTTGATGGATTGTCAAAGTAAATGGATTCTCAATCAAGTTTTGAGCAGCTTGCTCTTCAAAGGAAGTTTCAAAACTGGTCAAAATGGGAAATGCATCAGCAAAAGGATTTTCCTCCTCTTCTTCTTTGTCTCTTGGAAAATTTTGAAACTCAACTAGCTGGTTATCAGGATTAGAATCATTAGGAAGGAATCTCCCTAGAGCATCTCTTCTCCTTCCTCTATGCATGCGGTATTAACTTAGTATCAACCAAATCACACAAAGAATTGGTGAAAGAATAACAGATCATTACTTTATTCAAATGAAGGGTATGCTAAAAATAGACTTCAAAGATACTAAAAACAAGAAAGAAACTAGAAATGACTCCGAAGAACTTCCTAGTTTGGCACCATCTCCAACAATTACGCCAAAAATGTTGGCCTCCTCTAGTAGCTCAATAACTAAGCCATTAAAGCTATAACTTAGAGATTAGATACCTACATTAAGTAGTTATCTTGCTCATCATGAAGGTTCATTTCATTATCAACCCAGGGACATGAACTTGAAATGGGTTAGCACTGTCTGTGCACTAGGACTCAATTGTAGCCATCCTTATCCTATAACTAGAAAGGAAACAGTACTGAAAGTAAAATTCTTGAAAGGAATTAGCATAAGTACTAAGCATGAATCAACAACTAAACTGAACTAAAATGAATGATAGAAATGGAAATATCAGCAAACAGACAGGAAATTACTCTGTCTGCCTTGGCTGTAGGAACAAACACAGAAGGAAGCTCCAATAGTTGCAGGAACATACAACTGCTAAGACCATAACTAATTACTAAACAAAAAAGTAACTACTAAAATGAATGGGTGGAATTCTCACCAAGTGGGCCCCCTTGAATGAGTCTTCCCAAAACTAACTCAGATGCAACAAACTAAAGTATCATTTTATTCATTGAAAACATTGTTACATCATAAAAAAAACATGATTGTATTACTTGAAACTGAAAATGAAAGTACAATACCAAACATCCAACCTTTAGAAGAGGAACGTTTGATCATTATTTATAGAAGGAAAGCTTCTAACTAACCCTAACTAACTAGGTAGTCGACTCCATCAGACTAGGAGGACGCCATTTATTGAAAGCATGAAAAAGAGGAAGGAGGTTATGCATGCACCAGATTTAGTCAAACTAGTCTTACCTCAATGAGGATCCAACATAGCAACACCTAAATCTACTCAACTAACAAACATGGTCATTTAAAGGTAAGTTATAACTTCCAAACAAGCTAGAAGTTTCCCTCCATTGACCTCTTTAATGTCCATCTCTTTGACTCCTTTAGTAACCAACCAACTGGCATGAACTTCTTCCACCTTGCAAGCTTCATTTATATCTGCATCTTAATGTGAACCTGCATTATGACATTAGTGTGCACAAGACAATTGTATATCCATAATCACCTTAGAATAACATTCATTCAATCACATGTAAAATTAATATAGATATATCACATAACAAGTTAATACCATCAAAAGTTACAAGGATAAGTTCATGCCCAAAGTTCATGAGTTTAGGGAAATAACATAGAAAGTATTAGTAACTAGGTGCTAAAACCCCATAGTAACAATAACAAACATATGATAAACCCTAAAAAAAATGAGTCATTATTTGGACTCATTAAAGGGATCAATCAAGAAGAGGCTCTACAAGTGGTAGTGGTATGAAGCAACCTATTTCAGTATTTCACACATGGATGTGGGGAAGGCTTGACCCTCCTCCATGCAGGCGTCCTCCTTGGGAGTATGAGCCACCATAGCTCTTGTGATTTTGCATTTCCATGGTTATTTTCTCTTTGTGAAACTTTCTTTCATCTGCCCTCGCCCATGTGAGGTTGCTTGAGGAGAGTCTAAATAATCATGGAGGGGGATACAAACCCCCTCGATGACGCGACTAAAAGGACAAACACTGAAGCAGGTCTGGAAACTATCATTCCAGGTCTTTCAAAGATATCATTGCAGGTGAGAAGGTGGTCTTTCTAGCCGAGGCTAGATACATAGTGCATTCGCGTGAAGATGAAGAAGATGGGGGATGTAGAGGAAGAGGTAAGTGCCCCATGACTCCCCTAAAATCAATATCATGGTTCCAAATTTTGAAATAAATAAGGCCTTCTATGAAGAAGATAATAAATTAAAAAATGTTGATATATTTTTGGTTGTTGTGGACATCAATAAGGTCCCATCAAGGAAATACATGGATGAATGGTTGGCCAATGTATGGGGTAAAAAATCTTGGGATACATTTCTCATTTTGCATAATGATTTAGAGGGGATTACTTGTTATTTTCTATAAAAAACATGAAATGCAAGAACATGTGGTTAAAAAAAAATTGGAGCATAGGGAAGAACATCTTTAGGACACTAGCTTGGTCACCAAAGGCCCTAAATGAGGAAATCCTAGCTCTTTCGAGCCCTAGGTGGGTGGTGGTCAAGAATGTACCACCCCGAGTCTAGAATTGTATCACCTTATTACTAAAACCCTATGGGAAGGTTCTCAAAATTGATAACACAAAATCCACATTGCCCCATGTGGATGCTACGGATCTGGTCTCCATTTTCCTTGGTGTAGACATCTCAAACTACCTGCTACTGAAAATGGAAAATGGTGATGAAAAATGTGTCGTAGAGGTGCTTAGGGGCCTAAATGCATGCTACCTCTCTCGAAAGGAGGGTCATGTAAGAAGGAATTGCTCGTTGATAACAAGGAGAATCCCTGGTACCAAACCACCTGCGAGAAACAAAGAGAAGATACTGCCATGGGAAAAGATTCCCAACCCTAATAGGTCAAATGGTGGAAACATCAAGGGAATAAGAGTTGATGGATCTGATGGTAAAATAATAAACCTTGAAACCCATGATAATATTGATAGCAAGGATGCCCTAGGTAGCAAAGGTGACACGATTACCACAATTGAGAGGGTAGACACCAAAACCCTAAATGAAAGTCCTAAAAAAGATAGTGAGGATGCAGAATTGGACATGCTAATGGGAGTTGATATCTCTAAAACTTCAAATTGAAGCATGGAAAACATGATGTGTATGAATATGAAAACATGGAAACGAATGGCTTCGATGATGTTTAGGAAGCCTATGACTCTCTCCATGGGTTAGAGTCTGAGCATCAATCTGACAAGGAAACTAAAATGGCTACTTGTGAAGGGACAAAAAATGTTGGAAAAAAGAATGATAAACTAACAAAGGACTTAAAGGTCCAACCACAAGATCCCACAATCGAAATCAATGACCAAAATAATGAAGATGGCCTTCTTGAGGAAGCCATATGTAAATAACATACCTCTGATAACATGGGGGAAAAAAGAATGCACAACAATTAGTAATGGATAAAATAAGGAGAAATATAATGAAAAAAGGGAAAACAAGAGAGAACAAATTGAAGAACGTAATGTACCTCACAGAAGGATTTAAACTTAGTAAGGCTATGAGTAGTAATTATGAAGAATTTGCAAACAAGGGAAGGACAAATAAGGTAAAAGAAATGGTAAGTGCACTTGAAATCAAAATGCAACCCACCCCTACCCAACAAGATATCACTGATGGACTAGTTTCATGCTAGTCTAAAGAGGGAGAAGGGAAGAAGGAAACAATTACCCCCAATGGTTCTTGAAACCAATGCACCAATGATATCTTGATGGATATGGGTGTGTGGAATGATGGTTCTAATGGTGTGAATAATAGGGATTCAAATTTCTATCCAAAAAGTACCCCACTCTCAATCAAGGGGTCTAAAGATAGGGAAAATGATGACAATACTACTCTTGTAATCCTTCCAGATTCAGAAAAAATCATACCCCATGAGGGCATTGAATCTTCAAGGGATGTAGGGGGCTCAACTCCTAAGGGGGTCACTGAAGACGGAGCAGGCTCTAAAATTGGGAAACTTCAAAGAACAAGGGGTACATGAAAAAAAGAAAAAGAAACATTAATCCTAGCAGGAAAAGGGAGTCTTAAACTCCTGCCTAAAAAAAAGAGGAAAAAAATAGTGCTTCCATCCTAAGCCCTATGGCCAAAAGGATGGAAATAGAGCCAAAAATACCTAAATGTTTTGAGAACTTTAGGCCTGAAAAGGAATTTTTTCTAGTCTTGAACCCAATGAACCTGAACTGCATATCCTAGAATGTAAGGGGGTTGGAATCCCCTGACAGAAAGTAGGTTGTAAGGAGGTTCATTAACCAGTGTAGAATTAAGGATGTGGTGCTCTTACAAGAACTCAAAGCAATAGAGTTTGCACTAGAAACTAATATCAACTTCATTTGGAGGGAAGCTTCACACTTTGTCACCCAACATGAGAGAGGTAGGGGGGCAGCGATCCTCATCTCCAAAGAATGGGGACAATATGTCTTTAGCTTTGGGACCTCTCCCTATAATAGGGCAGTTTGGATCATCTTAGAAAAGGACTCCTCACTTGAAATTTTCTCTATCTATGCACCTAATGAATATGGTTAGAGAATCAAGTTATGGAAATGGTTGTATGACCTTGAATGTATACTGTGGATTCTTGGAGGGGATTTCAACATGATTGAGAATCTGGAAGACAAGTTTGGAGGGGTGGATATGGAATGGAAAGGAAATGAGAAATACTTCTAGATAAGGATGAAATCCAAATTGAAGCTAGTCGATCCTATTAAGGGATAGAAAAAGGACTTTCCTAGCATTTGGTATACATGGTGCAATGTACAAAAGGGTAATAGGAGGATTTATTATCGCCTTGATAAGTTCTACCTAAATAAGGATCACTTTATTATAGATTCCCTTGGGAATGGGTGCAAAATTGAAGTACACCCATACACCCTCTTCGATCACCACCCTATTAAAATAAGGATCCTTCTTAAAAAGTGTCATAAGTGTGAAAGAAAAAAGGAGGGGATTCCTCCTCAATACAAAGCTGCTTAATGATAGGGACTGTGTTGATGTTATGAAGTCACTTAGGAATATCAATTGTTGGATGCATAAAGGACTAAGTGCAATTGAAAGGTGGAACTTGAACACTAAGGGTTGGAGAATTTTGTTTCAAACAATAAGGAAGAAAATAACTATAGATAGAAGGAGGGAGGAGGGGCTCCTTCAGGAGAAATTGATCCAAGCTGAAGCTTGCCTGCAGGAAGATCCTAGGAATGAAGTCTTGGGAAGCAAACTCATGACCATTAAAAACTCTCTAAGGAGGTCACAAAACAACAAAATTCAAGGGATCAAGGTAAGGTCTAAACTCGATTGGCTAGAGAATGGGGAAAAAGGTTCCAAATTCTTCTTTAGATACCTAAAGGAGAAGAATGTCAAGGAAAAAATTGAGCAAGTGCAGATAGATGGGGTGGCATACACTAATTAGGAAATCAAGGGCCACTTCTTCAATTTCTACAAGAATCTTTTCACCTCTGAAAGCAACATTGAGGGATGCTTTAATGCAAGAAGCCTAATTAAAAGAATCATTCCAAAAAAGCTAGAAGAAAAAGAAGTAGACAAGTTCCGCAACAAAATCTCCAAAGAAGAAATAAAAAGAGCAATACTATCCTTGCAAAATGATAAAATCCCCAGAGTAGATGGACTCCCAGTAGAATTTTACAAGGTCTTTGGTGACTGGATTTTAGATGATCTCTTCCTAGTGTTAAATAGGCACTGGAAGTAGGCTCCTTGGGAAGAAACAAATTAACAAGGGTATTATAAAATTTCTCCTGAAAGAGGGAGACAAAACTCTAATCAAGAACTGGAGACCAATAAATCTACTAAATGTATCTTATAAAACCCTAGCAAAGGTGCTCAAAAAAAGATTGGTAAATATCCTACCAAAGTTCATTAATAACACCCAAATTGGGTTCATTAAAGGAAAATACATTTTGGAGAATTTAATTACTAGTTGGGAAGTAATGGAATAGGCAAGGACATCCAATCAACAAGTGCCAATGTTACTGATTGACTTTGAGAAGGAATATGCCAAGGTGGAATGGACATATATCAGATTAACTCTTGAAGTTTTTGGATTTCTTGAAACCTTCTACAACATGGTGGTTACACTATTCAAGGATGTAGTAGCACAGGTTGATGTCAATGGTTCTCTTACAGAGGAGTTTGCTCTGGAAAGGTCAATTAGACAAGGCTGCTCTCTGGAACCTACCTTGTTTGTTATTGCATTGAATGCCTTACACTACATCCTCAGGGTTAATGATATCACCCCAAAGGTAAATGGTATAATCCTTCCAAATAAAAACGAGCTACTCAATATCCAATTTGCAGATGATACCGCATTATTCCCTTTGCTAAATGAGGCTAATATCTCCAACTTGATGGAGATATTAAATACTTTTTATGTTGCCTCAAGAGCCAAAGTATCCCTCTCCAAATCCATCATGCTAGGTTGGTAGGAGAAGCCTATAGATTGGCTAAGTAAATTTGATGTCCAATGGGGAGGTCCCCAAAAACATGTTAGGTATTTGGGCATCCCATTTGCTATATGCCCAAACCCAAAAGAGATGTGGCTTTGGATTGAGGATAAAATTGATAAAAAGATTGGAAAATGGAATAGGCAGTTCTTATCTTTGGTAGGAAGAATTCAAGTTTTTCAGAAAATATTATCATCCTACTGATTATATTTTTCTTTTGTGTGTCTGTTTAATAGCTACTAGGTTGATGGAATACACACAAAAAAGAGGTCTTTTGTGGTCAGATGGAAAAGGTAAAAGGAAAAAGCATGCAATAAATGGAATTGGTGTTGTCTAAGTAAGGCAGAGGGAGCACTTGGGTTGAAAGACTTAAGAATCCAAGGTATACCCTTGGTAGCCAAATGGGTCTTCAAAGCATTAGAAGGGGAAGAACCCTGTAAAATTTTAGTTACGAATAATATCCAAAGGGAAATCTCCAAGCATGCAAAGGCCTGGAAAGGCCTCCCCCTTTGTTACCTCCTTAGCATCTGTCATCCTATATCCATTTAAGGCTTCATTGTGTTTAGAAGCATATGGAGAGCATGGGAGCATATCAAGGAATACATTCTAAACTCTCAATACTTCAAGAACTACACAGTTTCCACCCATAAATCAATCTGGTGGAACCTTGTGCATAATGGTAAGCCATTAGCACTCTCGCAAGGGTGCTCTGCCAAAAAATGGGCTAACAACTTGGCATTAATCTCTTTAAGGATATCTTTAAAGATAGGTATTTAAAAGACTAGAATCAACTAAGTACTCAATACAAGGTCTATTTGTGACCAACTGGAGAACTTACTCAACAATAAGGAAGCATGTAAAGAATTGAACCCCCAAGTTGAATGCACACATAATACAGAGTAGTATAAAGAACTTAAATGGAGTGATGGAACCAATCTCACTAAACTCAATGCTAAATTAATCTACGACACTCTTACCAATCAACGAGAAACATTAAACCACTTAAATAGTGTGTGGAATACTAAAATGAGCAAGAATGAATGGTCCAATTTTTTTAAAAATAATTGGTCACATGTAATTGAACCAAAGAAGGCTTGCTTTAGATGACTCCTGATCTTTCAGAGACTACCTTGTAAAATAAACTCCGAGGACATTAAAATATGTAGCCTATGCAAGGTGCCTAAAATAATAAAACACATTTTTTTGATTGTATATATGCAAATGAGATATGGAATTTTTTTTTCCAAAATCAATACATTTGGGATATTAATTGCAAACCCAGACCTAGCAAAATTCTTTTATTAAAAAACAATGAACTTAGAAAAGAGCTCACATTGTTTTGGTCATGTGTTTCTATTGAAATTCTTTGGACTATTTGGAAAGCAAGGAATGACAAGAGATTTAATGGAACAAGGAGGGCACTTACTGAGTCTGTTAAGAGACTCACACTATATAACATTGTATTGCAGGTTACAATGATTTTGAAGGTATCCAAATTCAAGTTCCTCAAACTATTGGAGGAGGGCACACTGCAAATCAACCTTCATGAAGTTAGATATGGTCACAACTGGCAGGTGGGACAACCTAGCACAAAATTTTTCCTCAAAGCACTGGAGATGTTTCAAAAGGAATTCAATGAGAAAGTGATCAAAGATACTCCCAATGTAGAAGCTCCAACATTACTTAGCATTGAAGATTTTACTAATGAAGAAATTGCTGCAACAAAAACTCTCTTGGGGATGAAGGACCTGGTGTAGTAGGACAAAGGGACAACAATTCCATGATGCAAGGCAGTCTACTTTTCTTTTTGACAGTGGATAGGGAAGGAGTATATACTGCAATATAAATTTTTGATTTAGATATGATGTAACACTATATATGAGCAATGCAATCCATTGATATAATGTATACCTGTATAGTTGCAATATAAAACACTGATTTAATGTATATCTGTAGATAAGGTATGTAAAAGGGATCAAGGAACTATTTTTGGATCTGATAGAATATGTAAGGGGGTAGATACATGCAGTAGTACTGTAGAAAAAATGACTATATTTTTTTGTTGTTTCACTATATCTAATACAAAAAAATGGCCGTACACATGTGTTGATTGAGCATAAAGAGGTTTACCATCAAATTCTACATATATTCTAGTATAACCTGTAAAAATGATTAGTATAGCCTAACTTGCTTGATACCATGTTAGAAATTAAGATCTTAGGATACTAATCATTATAAACAAGATATAAAATAAATAATGAAAATCATACAAACATATATTTTAAACATTACACAAGATATACATGGGGAAAACCCTTTCAGGTAAAAAACCCCATAAACCGTCATTTTGTTAAAAACACTTACAATAATGGTCTAGTATAACATAGATTGAACCTGGGGAACACTTCTCCATACTTCCACATGGCCAATAATACCTCGTGTATAGTGATATAATTCATTATAAAATCTCCAAAATTTATATCTCAAATGAGAGAGAACCTCCTTAAATATAGGAGAAAGTGCGACATAAAACTTGAAAGGGTATTAGTCACACTTATTCAACAACCACCATTCATAAATAATTAATAATCTACTAGTTATTAGACTATAACTATTTCAAATTGGATATGCTTAATAAGCATATAATATATAAAGTTTTATAACCTTATATTAGAATAATATATAAATGTTATAAGAGTATGACCCCTAATAACATTATGTTCTAACACTTACGATATTATGCTAAGTGAAATAGGGGCAAATCCTATGGTGTGTCTAATTATTTAGAAATAATTAAACAAATGGAAGTAGCTAGATGGCCTAAGGTTATTTTTAATGACATCTTGAGCAAAATAAAGAATACTTAGATGAAACAAAACACCAAATGAATGAGCAAGTGGAATATCTACTTGAACACATGCCCCACGAGTAACAAAGAGATAATGGCTTTTGTCATTCCTCAAGTGAACATGTGGTAAAGTGCTAGGGAGAAAGAAGAATTATTATATTGAGGAGTTCAACCCCACTTGTGATCATCTTCAAAAAGCGTAGATAAGGGCTTGTATTATGTAGAAAGCCATAATTCTTATTGCTCAATTAAGAACTAACTCTCATCAACTTTGATGTGAAATGAGGCAATGAAAAAGGGCAAACGAAACATGGAAGAAAGGGTGTGTATTTTTTGCATTATTGAGATAGTGGAATTAAAAAAAAACACTTCATTATGGAGTGTGATGCCTTAAGGGACATCAAGAACAAACATGAAATATCTTGACAATTAATTCTTGGTATAGTTTATTTAGTGAAAATATTGTTGAGAAGTTGAGGTTGAGAGAGTTCATCGTCACCTCGAATAAGAAAAATATCGAAATCCATACGTCAAAAAATGACTAAACCAATGGAGTCTCGAAACTGCTTTGTAGACTTCAAAAAAAACCCCACAAACGACATCTATTTACAAAATTACTTTAAAAACCCTCAAATTGACACCAAACAGAAGTTAGGTGCAGCCCCTCACCAGATAGCAGAAACAAGGGTAGAGCCTACATTTTGAAAGTTTTGCTCTTCTGTGGCAGTACTTTTATTCTATTTCTCGAGCCATTCACGAGGATATGTTCTACGAAGAAGCCTGTAGTGAAGAATTCCATCCTCCGGGGTCTCAACTAAGCTTTCTGGGTAATGGGCTGGATGGCGTTTGGCACTAGCTTGCACACCTTCGCTTTGCTCTTTCAGTTGTTAGGACTGTTCTTTAGCTTCAATTCTACTCTGAAAGGTTTTGGCAGATGCGATTGAAATAATTAACGCATTTAGTTCGTTGCTTGTGGCATTCCTACATAGCTTCACACATTAAGTTTCTGAATACAATTAGTAGCAGGTTCCAAAGAGGTGGTACGAGCTCACGTAGCATCAGGGGGTGTGAAAGACTGGTATCCACCTTGCATGGCAGCCAAATGAATACCATCATGCACCAAAAACTTATTAAGGTTGAAGGTGTCTGCTCTCAATTCTTCTGTTAGCGGGGAGAGATTGGGTATCAACTCTTTTGTATATCCATGACTACTTTGTGGAGATCCTTGCTGCCGAAACTGCAGGTTCTGCATTGATCATCTTAGTTGTGTGGATAGCAGGGTTTTCATCATCAAATTTTTTGGTTTGAGCATCCCTAATGGATGAGGTCATCATGAAACTCTAGAAATGAGGTTAAAATTTCACAGTCTATCCCTTTTGAGTTTAGTCCTCTCTATATTCTTGTTTTTGTTGTAAATTTTGAGAGGTTTAGTAGCAGTACTCAAACATTTGCATTTGCATAGCTAATGTTCCCAGTTTTTTCTTGCTGTAACCCCTTATGTTATTCATTGATATAATTGCATTTCCTAGCTAAAGCAAATAAGGTTGAAATGACCTTTTATAGTTTTTTCTATGAAGCTGTAACCCCTTATGTTATTCATTGATATGAGAATTGCATTTCCTAGCTAAAGCAAATAAGGTTGAAATGACCTTTGAAAGTGATTACAGAGAAGACAAATATTTTGGTAGGCTTTTGAATCTCAACAGGCTTGTCAAGAAATCATTGAAATTAACAACATTCTCTACATATGTCGTATGGGATGCATGCACTTGAGTTAGGGGTGACATGGAGAGTTCATTCACATTTTCCTTGTTTTTCAAACTTGAACGGTATAAATTAACAGCTCATGAAATCCCTTTTCAACAGGTATCCAGTCCGCCTTAGCTGCATTCACCCATTATTACCATTACTCACTATTATTGTCATACTTCAAATACCTCTGATAACTTGTCTAAAGTTGTTCCTAATAGATGAGAAATCTCCGAGGAGATACAATGCTATATTCTTCTACATTTATGGCGCCTTGATGTTGTATACAATGTGTGAAGATCCATTCCTTCGTAAAAGCTAGGGGAATTAAAGTAACACACTACTTCCCTTGTGCTAGGCGTGTGAAAATTTGAGGATGGATATTGACATATAAATTTGTAACAGAACAATAATTTTCGTTGTAATTTATAATGTATGAGGTGATATTATACATCGCCAATGCCTGCTCCCTTCTCTGTATTTCTTCGTTTGCCTAGCAAGATATTGGAAGATCCGAAGAGCAATGCAACTTTCACTCACCTTGCAAGAAACAACCTAGTTTGGGCATCTTTAAAATTTGAACCTTGCTAGATTCTATATATTTTGTGACATTGAAATACTATGCTTACTTGTATCTTTAGCAAACTAGATTTCTAGTTTGCACTACTCAAATATCATGTAATAATTTCCAGGTGCATCATACAAATCATTATAGTGTTAATTAACTCAGTTGATACACTGAGATTGGCATCTTTATGACACATACAGCCAAATTAATTTCATCAAATGAACTATTTCTTGTGATAAGGTTCATGTGTGTCCATGAATTGTAAACGTTTCTGACCTTCTAATAAGTTCTTTGCTGACCATCACTGTACTATAATACACGCTGCATGTTTTGAAAAATGATTGTTTGCAGGAGAGAAACAATAAATACAACATTTGATGCTCCTGATCTGGTCTTGGGGACTCATGATAACCTTTACCTCAGACTTGCTCGATCAATTACAAGGCAGGGCCATCCTTCTTAGAAGTCAAGAAAATTTGACAGTAAGAAGGTAGTTCCTTATTGTGAAGTGACAATGATACAATGAGATTACAAACTTGCCAGGAATTGTGCGTTTTTCAGTATGACAATCATCTAAACAAAAATGGCTTACCAATACCATTATGTTCTGCCCTGATCATAACAAATCCTCCTAGCCCGCATTTGCTATCCAGGCATTTGTGGAAAGTGCAGCCTTGAGATTTAGAATGATCACTCTTTTAAGTCTCCATGGCAATTCAACTAGCCATTCAAATCTGCAAACTTTGTGATGTTTTGGCTTGAATTTACAGATGGTAATTGAGGATTTTAGCTTGTGCTTAACAATGAAAAACCCTTTGGATGTCTTTTCTGTGGAATTTTATGTGAGCTCAACAAATTCTCATTTGGGTCATGCTTTATGCAACTGAGAACCAGAAACAAAACTTGACATTGATCAATTCCAATTTCAATAGCCTGCTCCTTCTAAGACATTCAATGAAGACAACCCAACAACCACACAAATTTTCATTACTCATGTAAGTTGCCAGCATTGTTGAATTGGAGATGACTTAGACACTCCCTTTCTTTACTGATAAATACTGTAATGTCCAGTCACTCAAGGATAGTAATGTACTTTCTTTCCCATTTTTCTTTTGTAATTTTCCAGAAAATTCATACTACAAGAAAGAGCTGATCCAATGGCGAATCTATGGTATCTTGTACATGATCAGCCCAGAGGAACAGCATTAGGATGGACAATCAATACTCAATTTCTTCAGAAAATGATCCCTTCAATATGGCAATTTGGCCTTCTTTTACCAATACCTCCTCTTCTAAGGCCTCAACTTTATGCCATAGGTTAGACAGTTTGCTCTGCAAAGCTCTGAGATCCTCGTCTTTAGCTTCTTCTGTTTGCTTAAGCAAAATATTCTGCTTCATGATATCTTTCAATTCAGCCCTTAGTCTAGATATTTCATTGTCCCTGTAACATATCTTCTCTTTCAAATCAATCATCACATTATTTGAGTTTATTAACTCAGTCTCAATCTGAATCTGTCTGTACTTGGCATCTTGCAGTTGTCTCCGCAAGTCTTCAGACTCTGCCAAAAGTAAATCTTCGTTTTCAACAACACCTGCTAACTGTTTGGAAATCTTATCCAATGATTCTTCCTGTTTCAGAAGCACCACCTCAGTGTTCTGAAGTTTCAAATTCATAAGATAATTATGATTTTTAAGTATACTGTTTTGCTCTCTAATATCAGACATTTCGTTTCTTAGTGCTTTTAGTGTTTCAGACAGATAGTTATTTTCTTCTGTAGTTTTAGAGAGTGTCATGTGCAAGCTTGTCACTTGCTCAGCTAGAAGATTCACCTGCAAAATATGTAAGCATTCATTATATGATAAATCATGGATGCTGTCACTAAAATAAGCATTCGAAATAAATACTTTTAGGCCACAAATTTACCTCCTCTTCTTTTCTTTGAGCCAGTACTAGAAGCTTATCATTTATAGTGATATAGTCAGCAACATATCTATTATGTTTCCATGCCTCATTTTTAGCTTCTTGTGCTTTACACAAGAGTTTAATATTCCCTAGTAATATCTTGTCTTTCTCATCCTGCATATCATGAATATGCCGTTTCAAATCTTTTATCTGATTCTCCTTTTCTTCTATAGCACTCTCCAGTGAAAGAGCTCTAAATTTATTTTTGGAAAGATTTTCCTTTAGGTCATCTTCCATTTTCAACTGGGTCTGCAGAAACAAGTAGCATGCTTTGAGAAATCTAATTTAATAACTAAGTAATATAAACTGCAACTATCAATCAATCAAGAAATAGAAACATGTTTGAACAAACAATGATATAAATCTATTAAATTAGCAATTTCAGGAGTCCAGCAATTTAAGTGTTTTTGTAAAGTGATATCAGCAGGAAATATCCACTCAACAGCAACTCAAAATGCTCTTCTGTTTCCATGACTAGGCACTTGTCATAATGCACAAGCATACTCTAATAATATATCTAAAATTAGAAATGATTTGGAAGAAGACATGAAAACAGTAGATAAAATGGTAAAGGTCCCATTAGTAAGGCCTGTAGTTTGTACATTTATGTTTCTAATGTGTACTAATTGGGGTGGACCCTGTCTTATAACGTGATAAATGGAAGTAACAGGAGCCACCTTTTAGTCAATTAGCACTAGTAGGAATAAATAGCATTTGAGCTGTTCAACTGATTATCAATCTACTGCCTGCTATATCCTGTTCTCCCATTATTGTTGAGGCATGTCCCATCCCATGTACTACTTGTCATGTTACATGTCTGTTTCTGTAGTTTCTAGATGGGGTGGTCTTCATAAATATTCATTTTGCTTTTCTGCAAAAACACTGACTTCTACATCACATCAAAAGAAATATTGCACATGAAGAAGAAAGAGATATCAAAGGACTTAACCTTACTAGCCAAGCAAGAGCAAGCATTTTGGACAGTAGGAGTTCAGCTAACACTTGAGTAGCCAAGACATCCAAAAATCTATGGAAATGTATAATGCATGTTTCTTATTTAGAAGCATAGTAGCATTACATTTACATGGATTGACATGGCAAATTGAAAGTGTAGTAAATGGATTTCAACTACATGGGCTTAAAATGGGAAAAACATAACTAAAAAATGCTAAAATACTCATTAAAACACCAAAAAACTGCAATTGTATATTACATGTCAAATAGAGTGTGTAGAAAGAGAACTAAATTTCAAACTTCAATTATAAGTCATAAATAAAGATTCTATGTTGCCAATTACTCTCAAATTCTCCTCGAATATCAAATTTTCAGTCTAACAGAATATATACAAAACAAATTTGGAGAACACAAATAGCCTCTAAGGTTCCTAGCCACCTTGACTAAAAATATGAAGAAGTTGATGCCCTTCCATCCTTCTTGTCCTTCATATGAGTGCAATCATGATAATCGAAAGCCTCATCCAAGATAGCCAAATCCTCTTCACTAAATGAAGGCTTCTCAACTGTGGTTCATTCTAAATCAAGATCAGTCTCATCAAGATCCTAAGTTACTAAATCGGATAGGGGTATGGGTGAGTGGGTACAATATGTTGGTACAACTATATCTTTTCAAGGTTCAAAATTAAACCCACCCAAAATAGACATACATAAGTTTGATGGTACAGATGTAACTTCATGGATAAGTCTCATGGAACAATATTTTGAATTCCATAATATATCAGATGATGCAATGGTTGACATAGCTTCACTACATTTAGAATCTGAACCTTATCAATGGTACTAATGGATGATGGGTGAAAAACAAGGGAAATTATTAGTTGGAGAGAATTTACCAATGACTTAGTAGCCCACTATGAGCGACCATGGAAGGGGAGCTATTTTACCCAACTTACAAATTTAAAACAAATAGGGTCTGTAGCAGAATACAATGCTGAACACATGAGATTGACAATTCGAACTCAAGATGTGACACCTTATCAAAGGCTACAACTCTACATCAATAGACTTAATTAACAAATTAAACATGATGTCCATTTATTGGAACCTTGTACAGTTAGAAAAGCAATGCAACAAGAATTACATATTGAGCAAAGAAACCTCACTACAAAAAGATCAACACAAGGCCAAATAGTAGGATAGAGAGATAAAAATGTCATTAATCCTACTAACAAAAATGGGGCTAACCTCTTCAGCCCAAAACAAATAACTAAGCTCTCTCCTCAACAAAAGTTAGAGAAAAGAGAAAAGGGTCTATGTTGGCATTGTGATAGCAAATGGTCTAGGTGCCATAAATGTGGTAATAATGAGAAGAGACTAATGATTATTGAGTATGACGTTGAAGAAGAGGAAGAAGTATCTATAAAAGAACCAAATAGTGAAAATTTAGAGGAAGAAGACAATGCTACTATCTCATTACATGCATTGAATGGAACAAGAACACCACAAACACTTAAAAGTTTTTGGTTATATAACAAAGAGAAAGGGAACAATGTTGATTGACACATGTAGTACACATAATTGATAGAAGATTAACTCTTGAGCTCAATTGTTTTGTATATCTAGTTTATAACTTCCAAGTCATGATAACTAATGGAAAACAACTCTCTTGTGGTGGTAAGTGCCATCATATAAAACTTTCAATGGGAAATTACCATCTAGATTCAGAAATGTTTGCTATTCCAATAGGAGGGGTAGATGTAGTTTTAGGAGTACAATGGCTTAAATAGTTGGGGACAATGTCCTTCAATTTCCAAGAATTATTTATGACTTTCAACTCTAATGGACAAAATTATAAACTTAGAGGAGTAACATTACCACCAACTCAAATTATTAGCTCCCATAGGATGGGAAAATTACTTAAGAAAGGTTCCTATGGTCTAGTGGCACAACTAAATTTTATAGAAGTACAAGATGTGAAAACTCAACATCCACAATAATTTCAAGAGATCATTCAAAAACACCGACATATTTTTATAGAACATAAGGGTCTACCTCCAATTAGAGACCATGATCATGCCATTGAATTAATACTTGGAAGCATTCCTCCGAGGACCTAACATTAGACCTTATCATTATCCTTATGAACAAAAGATAGAAATTGAAAAAATAGTCAAGGAAATGTTGGATTCAGGAATTATTCGTCCTAGTAAGAGTCCCTATTCATCTCCAGTGGTTATGGTTAAAATGAAGGATGAGTTGCAAAGAATGTGTCTTGATTATAGGGAACTCAAAGCTCACTCTTAAGGATAAGTTTCTTATTCCTACTATTGATGAATTATTAGATGAACTAAATGGTGCAATTTTCTTTACTAAGTTAGATTTATGTTCTGGTTTTCATCAAATTCTATAAAGGAAGAGGATATACATAAAACTGCTTTTAGAGCACATGAGGGACATTATGAATATTTAGTAATGCCATTTGGTTTGATTAATGCTCCATCAACTTTTCAAAGCCTCATGAACTTAGTACTTCGCTTATTTCTTCACAAATTTGTGGTGGATTTCTTTGATGATATCCTTATCTATAGTAAATCATGGGAAGAACATTTGCAACATGTAGAGAAGATATTACAAGTATTGGAAGATAATCAACTCTATGCCAAGAAATCCAAATGTGTATTTGGGGTAAAAGAAACAAAATACTTGGGACATGTAGTGTCACATGAAGGTGTTAAGGTAGACCCCAAGAAGATTGTTGCAATAGAAAAATGGTCAAAATCTAAAAATATCGAAGGGTTGAAAGGATTTTTGGCTCTAATAGGATATACCATAGAATATTTATTCGTAATTATGCTCATATTGCTGCACCCTTAACAATATTATGAAAAGATTCCTTTTCATGGTCAGAGCTAGCCACTCAAGCCTTCCAACAACTAAAAAAAGTTCTCACTTCAACCCCAGTACTAGCTACTCTAGACTTCTTTGAAACATGTGGTAGAATGTGATGCTTTTGGACATGGAATTGAGGCCGTACTAATGCAAGAAGGGTGTCCATTAGCATTTGAGAGTCGACAACTCAAAGGAAAAAACTTGTTGAGGCCCACGTATGAGAAGGAAATGTTAGCCATTATTCATGCAATTAAAAAATGGCATCAATAGTTAATGGGAAGGCATTTCAAAGTCAAGGCTGATTATGAGAGTCCAAAATATATTTTGGAACAATGACTGTCATCATCAAAACAACAAAAGTGGGTTACCAAGATGCTAGGATATGACATTGAAATCATTTATAAAAAATGTAAAGAAAATATTGTAGCTAATGCCCTTTCTCGACAAGTAGAGGAAGCAAATATTTGTGCCATTTCCTTAATACAACCAAAATGGTTAGAAGTTGCACGAAAAGAGTGGCAACATGATCCTCAAATACATAATCTCATTCTAAAACTTCAACATGATCCATCTTCTTTCAATAAGTATGCTTGGAAAAAGATTCGTTATGGACAAAGGTAGATTATTTTTATGTAAAACTTCCAATTTAAAAGAAGACATTATCTCGAATGCATGATTCACCAATAGAAGGACATTCAGGGTTTTTAAAGGCCTATCATCGTATAAACTTCAAAGAAAGATTTCTTTTGGGAAGGTCTAAAAGGAGATGTCAAGAAATTTGTGGCTGACAGTTTAATATGCCAAAGAAATAAAGGTGAAACAATAAAGATTCTAGGCCTCTTACAACCTTTAGGCATTCCAACACAACGTTTGGAGGAAATATCAATGGACTTCGTTCTTTCAAATGTAAGCATGCAAGATTTAGATTTCAGATTTACACATAAATACTCAAATGACAATAATAAACCAAAATCCTGGAATAAAAGTTTGACATGCTTTACGACAGGCACTAAGTGAGAAAATATAGATCTCGGAAGGCTGATTGTTTTTGTGTTTTTTGAATGCAATAATGCATCTGAACAGAAGTGTAAAATGCTGATTTGATTATTGCTTTTTAGAATATCTAAATGCAGATCCAAGAGAGGCTTTAAACATTCAAAACAAAAGCTCTTAACATCCACAGTAAAGATTTTATGATAAATATGGAATGGTGAACCTACTGTTTTTAAGAGGATTCTAAAGTCAAAATCCAGAGGGATTTAATGAGAGGAAAATTCTAAGCCAAAATAATACTAATCCCCAATTCATTTGAGGTAAGGCAATCAAGGAACAACAAAAATAGAATGAGACTAAGAAATTCCAATCACAATGACTAATCACCTTGCTTTGAAAACATTGAATTAATCACACAAATCATTGAAATTCAAATTATGGAAATGAACACAAGTATGTAAACAATTTACACCTTGAAATCTGCTTTGTTTCTTCAAAAGCTTAGAAGGAAACCTCCACAACTGTCAAACTAACAGCTGCACGGAATTATTACACTGTGCTAAGTTATTAAATTTCTATCTTGCATCTATCTTTATACTATTCAGCTAAATATATAATCTCCCAAAAGAGCAATTTTATCTCACCAAAAAAAAGTAACCTTATCTAATGCAAAAGATGACTTGGAAGATAAGTCTAAATCATTAATGCTTATCTGCACTTTGTTAGACTTAATTAACTCAATAAAAGATTTTCACTTTATCACATAAGTGAATTACAAAATATAAATAACTCAAATTACTTGCATGTTCACACTGAACCTGACTGAGCTAAAAATCTCAACAAAGATTTGGCAGACCCTGGCTGTGGGGTGATATGATAAAAATCTAGGGATGTGAAGCAAAGAAAATCCACATAAATGCATACAAAACCTACTACAAATGACTCTAATTACTTCTATTCTAATAAAACACAAAGAATTGAATCCAAACTAAATACAAAAAGGAAACACCACACCTGTAAGAAACAGAGCTGCAGATATGGAGCAGTTTTGAAGATGAGCCTTAAGCATCAAATCCTCTATACATCCTTGTAAGGAATTGGCTGTGGTATGCCTTGAAGTCTGAAGAAAGAGGGGAAAGTTTGTGTGCTGAGACAATATGAGATTTGACAGATTCAGTTTCGTTGTGGTTAGCATCTGGGCTACTGCTTGTAAAATCTTTGCACACCTTTGAAAAGACCTCACCTCTTTTCAATCTTATGTGCAGGGATATAATTAAGATAGAAAGCCTTGTAAGATCTTTGCAAACCTTTAGACAAACCTCTTTTCAATCTTTTGCACAGGAATGCAATTAAGATAGAAAGCCTTGTAAAATCTTTGCACACCTTTGAACAGACTGGAATGCAATTAAGATAGAAATTCATAAAGAATGGATCTAAATTGAGTGAAATTGTGGAAGAAGCAAGTGAAAGACTGGTGCTTTTGACAAAATTCACGCACCTAACTTATTGTAACAAAACTACCACTTTTAGTAGGTGGTGGTTTTGCAAAAATAATGCAAGTTTTGAGAAAAAATATAAAACATGTGAAAGTAATGAAAAGAAAATGAGGACTATTGGAGACAATGGAGGGGTTTAGGAGGATTGTCAAGTGTGATCTGACTTGGAGACAAGAACAACTTGTCACATTTTATTTTATTTTAAACACATTGTGTTGGCCTTTGAGGATTGGTGACATTAGTGGACTCAACGTGTTGGGCCATATGTTTTGGGCACTTATAATTAGTAGATAACCATTGTCAAGAACCAACAGTAGTTTTTGCTTTTTTCATCTTGATTTCTACAAAGGCTGCAAGATATACTGCTTGGTGGGTAACATCATGTCCTGCAAGCACTCCCATAATGTCTTGCAAGAACTCATGTCATTTCCTCAAAACTTTGTTAGATACCATATAAAATAGTCAATTCACATCACTTTTGTTCCCATAAAAGTTGTATCTCAGCTAATGCGAATTAGGAACTAATTTGCAATAGGCCCATGCAAAATCTCTTTCCTGCAACATAATGAAATACGAGCTAAAACGAAAAACACATGCATACCCATTAGGGTTAATATATATATTTTTTTAAGAAGTAGATGCGTAGCAGCCTTTATGTTTAGTAAAAAAAAAAAAAAAACCTAACCTTAACCCTAACCCTCAACTATAAAAAGTAGTTCACAGTTACAATGAGAGTACCAAAAAAATAGCAACACTTTTAAAATATAAATCCTACAATCTAACCCTGAAAATTAGGGTTACCGTATGGCATTAGGCCTTGTTGATAGTTTAGAAACATAGTGTTTAAGTTTAATAAGTTAGAAAAAAAAATCCTACCTCTTTCGAGTTGCAGCTTGAAAATCAGTGAAACAAGCCTTTGAATGAGCAATGTTGAATGTGTGACACCATGCCCTAGTTTGATGATCACAAGTTTTTTGATATGTTGTTTGTGTTTGCCTTGTAAAGTGTGAAAATCTGTTTCCTTACTGTCTAAAGTGAGAAAAATTCCAAAAAATGAAAAATCAGGTGTAATGTCCCTTTTCTAGAACATTTCTTATTTTTGCCTTAAGACAATATTATTATATTTCTAATTCTAAAATGATAATTGCATTTATATTTATAAATATAACTTAATCAAAATCATGAATTTTATTATAATATTCATTTTTTTTATTTTGACATGATTCTGAAGATAATCTTATCTTGATTTTCTGCTATGTTTCTTCTTCCAATTTGCAACCATTTTTCCTTATATGTTTGTCCTTGATATCTAGACAAGTTATGGGTTTTTGTCTAATAACTTGATAGGAGAAATTAAGGGTTTTCATCCTCTTTGGCTGTAATATTTCCTTGCAAAGTCACATAATATTTATTCCCAATTCATTGATCTCCTCTCCTCATTAAATGATCTCCCTTATATATCTTATTGCTTCATGAGACACAACCATTCATACACCCTTTGACTTTTGATAAACTATAATTTTAATTTTAATTTAATCATTCTTTAAACCCAATCACAGATATCTTAGTTTAGGCACCAATTTGCAATCTCCTTCAATTACCTTCCTTGCGACTAGTTTATGTATTAGCGAATTACCTTCTTGTCTTGGGTGGAATGTCTTATAAATCTGAACATGCCATGTTTTGGGTTGTTGAGCAAATTTCTCAAAATGTAATTTGAAACGGGACATTACATCAGGGCTGTATAAGGAAAAAATTGCTTGTTTAATGAAAAACCAGCTTTGCACTTGAAAAAATGTATGTAAAACATGGTTTTTATTAGGTCTAACAAGCCCTTGGCTGGTTTTTAAAAAACCCAGTGATGTTCCAACTTGACATGGTTCCAAGATTGGTTGATGATTATCATCACTTGAGAGAATTATCATCACTTAACCAAAAAATCACAAGGACAATGGTACAAGCTTATCTAGATTCCTTGATTGCATTTCGAGAACATCTTCAAATTAGGAACACACTACTTTATGAAGTACATTGATGTAGAAGATGACAGTTGTTGATGAAGTTTGCCTTTGCTGCTGAAAATGACGGTGGCTGATGAAGTCATGAGGTTGTTGTAGAAGTCACAAGAATGTTGACGAATATATAATATCTACAATAAAAGAATGTGGTCTAACAACAACAATAATTTCCTATGGTAAGTCATTCTAAGGTTCTCCTAAAATCTACATGATGGTTTCTTTAGTTTGCTAATAGTGTCAAGTTCAGATGCTCTAATTCCATGATTCATGACTTATTACTAGATCCATTGCCCTTGCTTTTCTTCCAGATTATGGACTTCTAATGCATCTTACTATAGAAATCCATATAGTCTTAAGTTTACCTAATGCTAAATCCTCCAAACATACAAAGGCAAGTTAATCCTAGGTGTTCAATCCTACTTGCTACAATATAATTACAATTGATCTCAAGTCCATATGATGGAGCTAACCAAACCGAAATTATCCTAAAAGTGCATATTAATATCATTTTCATAATCAACCCTTATAAAACATAAGGGTATCTAACATTACAATCAAGGTATAGGATTAGATATCATTGAATTTCCACCATGGAGGTGCTAATATGCCTAGCTTAAGGATCAACCCAAGTATTAGGCCATCTTTTCCACCCGACCACCCTCATAGTGGAATATGCAACTTCATATGGGTGATAGTAAGGTGCACAACCATTCAAAGTTCCTTATGAATCTAATTAGACCAAAGTTTCATTAAAGTTAGCCATTTCCTAAATCCCTTCTCTGGTCCATGCCTTTCTAGCTTAAGACATCACTCACAATCTTCAACAATTCACACTAAACTCCCCAGACACACTAGTCTATACATTCCTATAGGACTTGACCTCCAGGCTTAACTACACTCACATTCATTAACAAGGACTATAGCCACCCCGTTGGCCCAAGCATGAGTGAATAGGGGAACACCCTAACAAGAAAGGAAACACTATCTAGCTACATCTGGAATAGTCATCACTCTGCATCTATAGGAATAATCATTGTCTGGGCAACGGAATTCTACCAAGATGACCCTGGGAAAACTCAGGATGAATCTGGATGAACCCAAGATAACCCATGGGCCACCCAATATAAATTGATTTTTTCAGTTTTTAGAACTTATTTAGAAACTTGAAACTAAAATAGTGCCAATGTCAAAGTGCTGAATTAAATAGTGGGAAAAGTGAACATATAGGATTTTGTTTTCTCATGAGATTTACCAAACAGATCAAACTTAAACCGTTTGAAGAATATGAAAAAAACAGAAAAGGGACTGATCATTGATTTCCTACCTGGCAAGTTGTACATAGTCGATTCTTCAGAATTTTGAGTTCTGAATTTAGCTCAGCAATTTCAGCATCTTTCTTATCTTTGGCACTCAAAATACTATTTAAAGGTTTACAATGTTGAGTATTCCAGTTTGATGGATAGAGCATTTCAATGGATTTGGTATCTTCTAGAGGCCCTGAATTTACTACTGTGTGTTCAAAAATTGGAGATTGATAAACACACATGTAATTCTGGAGAGAATAGGCCTCTAAACTGTAATCTGTTGGCACTGGCAGAATTCTATTTCTATCCATAGCTCCTCCATCTGCTTTCATTCTTTCAAAAGATTTATTGAGCTTCTCTTTTTCACCTTCTAGTAGTTTGAGACTGTTTTCCAAGTCTTCTAAAGATTCTTCCTGTAATGTATAAGCTTGTCCTTTATATTTCTTCTGCTCCTCAAATCTTGTTTCTGGCATAGTTGGCTTTTCATATTTTGTTACAGATGATAAATTGGTTCCTGCAATTTCATTTGCAAATCCAGATACAGAGAATCCCTCTTTGGAATAATCACCTTCTTCCTTCCCCCCATACATTATCTCTAATCTTTTTGACTCATTATTTGTAGCATGTATTGTTGGAGACTTGCTTCGATTCATAATACTGAATTCTGATTGCAGAAGTCCTAGCTCCATCTGCTGGCTATCTTTATTTGCTTTTGAAACAGTGGAAGAACATGATTCAAAGTTTGCCTGTGCTTTGCACGGCAGGTTATGCAGAGTTATTCCCATTGCAGTTTCATGCCTTGGGTCTGAATGCTTCAACTCATACACACCCAACTGATCCCTCTTGTTTTCAATGGGCAAAGAAATGTGTGTCATCTCATGTTTAGACGGAATAGACTGTGCATCTGTAGCCTGTAATAAATTTAGTATAAATCATAGAAATGCCTTTATTCGTGAAAACAAAAAAGCTAGTTCAATGAAGTTGGCCATATCAATAAATAAAATGCCAAAAGCAACCTTGACTTCTCTCCAGAACATTATTTACCTTAAGAAAAGAGTTTGATTTAATATAATGAGCTGATGACGACGACGTGTCCTTTTCATTCATCAAAACTGAAAAAACTTGCTTTGAATTTTCTCTCTTAGTGCTACATTGTGACTCTGTAGGATCAAACTGTCTAATAAACTCCTGAAAATTTTGCTTCAGCTGATCAAGTTCTCGCTTTGACGCTTCATATTTATTTTCTATCTCTATTGGCTCTTGTGCTCTCCATGTTACCGAATTACAATGAGAAGCTGCAGCGATGGTTTTGTTGATGACTTCAACATTGGTTTTATCTTTCAGAGTCTAAAAGAATAAGGATAGGATCCATACATTAGAAACGCCATGCAATTAAGGAACCTAGAAGAGTATAACCATAAATCTTAAATAAGTTATACAACCTCTGCTGAAGACTCGTGACGTTTGTTAGAGACTGAATAAGTGGGCAGTCCATAGCTTTTCTGATTGAGCTCCTTTTCTGTTCTCTGCAGTGCCTTGGTAGTATTTGCTTGGGCATATCTTGCTTGATGCTTACATCTATCACTCCACTCAGATTCATGCGACTGTTCTCCTGCCTTAAATTAGAAATAAGGTTAAAATTGTGAGAGATAAGCAATCAGCATGCAATGATACATGTCAACGAAGAAAGTAGAAGAAGAAAAGCTTTATAATCTTTTTTGACCTGGCTGTTGCCTCACCTGTTCAGAAGCATATGGAACCTCCCTAACATCCTCATATAAGTAGGAGCTCCTAGGAATATGAAATATACTGCATTTCTTTTTGCATTGAAAGGCCGACTTCTGTCCATTCATTAGGTGATAACTGGATGGTCTTTCATCGATGTATTTGGGTATCCTCTGTACAATCTAAAATGTAAAAGCAAGACCATATTATGGAATCAGAATTGTTGAGGGTCATCAATGTCCGCTGAAAAAGCACCATATTAAAATCCTTAAACCTAGTCCCAATTAACTAAAGCTCTGGAAAAAAATCAACCTCCAGAGAGCTAGAAAGAAAACAATCAAACAAATGAACTCCACAAGATGGTCTTTCAATCTATTTAAACACCCTTTCTACATCAGAAAATTCATAAAAAGACCATCCCATGGCATTGGAGCTGTAGATAGGTCATCCATGTCCCTTGAAAAAACACCAAAATACAAGCCTAGTCCTAATCCTCTCTGCAGCCTAAAATGCAAAAAAAGACGACATTATGGAAATAGAAATTTAGATGGGTCCTCATGTCCAACGAAAAACACCACCATACAATTCTAAAACCTAATCCCAATCACCAAAGGCTCAGAGAGAAAAAATAAAAAGCAGTCTCCAGAGAAATAGGAAGTAAACAACCAAACCAATAAGATGCACAGGATATTTTTTTCAGGCATGTCTCAGGGTGTCTATGTAAAAGACTAAAATGCAAAAGAAAGAAATACTACACCTCGTTATCATGACAAGGACACAAGGCTTCTCTTCAGTGAGAAAAATCACGCATTTCTGATCTAATCACTAAAAGAAAAAAGAAAAATGCTATCTCCAGATAACTAAGAAGAAAACAATCAAACCATAAAAATTCATAGTACGTAAATACCTTGTTATCATTGATCAAAATACAAGCCTTCTCTTCAGCAGCCAGTATCTCAGAGCATTTCTGACCTAGTTGCTCTGTCTGTTGTACCTCAAAGCTGTCTCCGCCATTTTTCTGCATCCTGAGGTCATGCGTGAACACCACCTGAAATCCTCTGTTCCTATTCTTCTAAGTTAGTATTTTTGAATATCCCCCAGAACTTTTCTATTAAAATTCTCTTGAAATTCTGATGGTTATTCGTCCTAGTATAAAAACCATTGTGAAATTCTCTAATCAAAATCTTCTGTTTTTTTTTTTTGTTAATGTATTGGGTAAAAAGCCTTGCATATTAACACCATGAATCGTGATCTTCAAATTTTTCTGAACTATTGTATTGGGTATTACACCTTATAAAAAATCATCCTGAACTTCTGTAATTAAAATCTTCTGAACTTTTGCATTGAGTATGTGTCCTTGTGTGAAAATCACCCCATTACTATTGTGAATCATTCTTTGTGTGCCAATCTAAACTAGCGTTAAAATTTTTCTTAAATTTTGTATTAGGTATCATTCCTTGTGTGAATGTCAAGCTAAACGTGTATTTGTATTCAAAATTTTCTGAATTTGGAGAATGGTTTGGATATCATTCTGTGCGTGTATACCAACCTAGACTTTACCTTAAATTTTTACCAAAAAATGCTTTGAATATCATTCCTTATGCATATACAGGCCGAAAGTTGCATTTATTTTTTTCCAAATTTGTGGAGGGTACCAAACCTTTTGCATCTATGAAACACCCAGAATTTCTCTATTCTACCACTTCAGAATTTTGTAGTGGGGCCTGTTCCTCGTCAGTACAGCTGTTTACAGTACAATCTCTATGCAATGGGATATCATGAATGGAATGCTCGCAGTACTATAGCTCTTGTTTTTCACAGAATTGGCTGGTATTCTGTGATGGGTACAATTGTTGAATGTGCACAGCCTTTTTGGTTGGCCACAACAATAATTTGTTTTCTCCGTACACTTTTTCTAGGCAAGGACACGAAGGGGGGCCTATGCAGGTGTAAAGTACTAGCTACCAGGCTTACTTTATCTGCTGTTATCATCCACTTTACTGCACTTGTTCACACACTAAAGTAGTCCCTGCAAAAGGAGAAGGGATTCTCTGGTTTTAGACTCTAATTTAGAAAAGCAGTGACGTGCATGTGATGTCATTAGGCATAACTACCACGAGACAAGGACTAACGGTTTTATGGTAGTGAGAGCCTGGGAGGAAAGGAATGTCTCAAACCTTACGGTGAAGCTAGAGTGATCATTACTGACACGATCCCGACAAAATTCATTGCAAAAGTCATTATTAATCACGTAAGTAATCAACTACTCTCGTCCTTACTTTGTGTCGTTTTCACAAATGGCTATTTTACTACCTAATTTGACGGTATTCTACGTAGATGAATTAGAGATCATCCTCAGGTGAGGAAAATAGTTGGTAGTTGTATTTTTAACAAATGTTGTCTATTTTTAAGTTATATATATATATATATCTGGGTTATAAGGGAATTTGAATAAAATTAATACTATGGTTTTTATATAATTCAAAAATATTTCTCAAGAAATTTCTCTTTAATGTATAAGAGTGGTTTTGTAAGAGATATGTTGCATTTAATGCATTTAAAGAGTTTTTATAGTTTTATTATGTCAAAATAAAATTTCATATCTTTTAAACTTTAATGTCACCAAAAATCTTGTATAGTTGTAGTATCAATTGGCTCATTTGATAGGGTGCTTATTTCCATGCTATCCAAATACTTACAACCAAAGCAATTGATTCCGAATTTAATTATTTTGGCTAAATTTAGCATTCATCATCTTCATTTTTTAGTTAGTTTTCATGTAGTGATTTCACTTCATAGATTAAGATGTATGCCACATATAACAATTGAAAATAATATATCCATTCAAGGTTGTTCAATCAATCATAATGCGAATAAGGGATCGAGAACACTTGGTATGCCCAATTTATAGTTTTTGACAAGGAATTACGATTGATATCAATCATCTACCTACTAATACATTTTGCATCAATGCCCCACCACATATTAAAAAGAGATATTCATAGAGGCATTAGAGATGAGATCTATAAAGCCTACATAAAGTCAACTTGGACAAAACAACCAAAACCATAAGAATGCACACTACTTGAAGCATTATATCTATATAGAAGTGTAATGGCGCAAAATTGCACCCCTTGCAATTTCACATACATTCTTGCATCCGCTTTAGTGTCCACTCCCTTAGTAACTTGTGTAGGCTCATTTTAGCCCCTGCATAAGCCCTTTTCCCCTCTCAGGATGCTCAACACCCCTTTTTAGCAACTACTCTCGCGCGTTGACTTTGCGTCAAACCTTGTGCTTTTCCCGTTCGTGTCATTTTGTAGCATGATGTGTCTAAACACTAGCGCGCTGCGCAGACGGTTACGTGCCACGCTAGTGTCTTGTGACATTTCAATGTTCAAATGATCACTTTTGAGTATGTTTGCCACTTGTCAGCTAATTTTGTCAGTGGTAACAGCTGGGGACACCCTAAAACGGCTTGAGAAGCTTCTTTTCCCTCTTTAAAAGTTGTCTTTTCAACTCATTTGGCCTTCTCCTTTTTGGCTCCCCCCTCAAACATTCTCCCATCTTTCTCTTGCTATCTTGCTTGCACAACTCCCTTGTTTGTCACAACAGCCTCAAGCTTTCATAGCTCACTACAACAACACTCTTGCGTTCTCATAGCACCCTCTACAACTCTTTTGGTTCTTGTTGTTATCTTTGCTCTCTCCCTTTGGCTTCCTTAAGCCTTGCAACTAATATCTCCCTTGCCTTGTGCTTGTGAGCATCTTGGGATTTCACACATCCCCTATCCATTGCATATTTATTTTGTGATATGGGTTCTCCTCCTCGAGCGGGGATTGATATTATCACCTATATTTTGTGATATGAGTTCTCCTCCTTGAGTGAGGTTTTCTTTTATCACTCATCGCATACCTTCTTTCTCTCTATCTATTTGGCTGTCCATGGAGTGGGAACAACAAAACGGGGGTTTGACTGAGGCAAACCCCTATATAGCCCCAACACTTTCTCCAGATCTTACGCATGCAGGTATTGAAGATATCTACTAGCTAGAGGCTTTATTACTTGGGTTGTTGTAAGCATTTTCGATCTCTTATTCTCTTACTTTATCGTTTATACTTCACTTCATTTTAGTTTTGTTATATACTGTTATTTGCTCACATTTTAGACATTCTCAGTTTTCTTTCCGTACAAGATGCTAGCACGCCTTTGGGACTCTAGCACGCCATGTTGTCGTCCATTTGTTGCGTTGACGTCCTTCGGCCGAGAGCCTGCCAGTTTGTCCAGAAAATCGTTGTGACCTACTCATTTTGATTCTGAAACTCTTGCTTTGTTCCTTGAGGTAGTTTAAGGCAGTTCGCCCCTTGGGAATCTCTTGAGAATAAAGAGACTCATGAGTAGCAAATCCCCCTTCTCTACATTTTGGTGAACCCGACGTGAACCACAATATTTTTCAAAAAAACTAGGAATTTATTTACCGCTACTTGGTGGGGTCATAAATTTTGACTCAGTGCTCAGAATTCAGAATCGTTTACACCATTGGAAAGGTCTCCTAGAGGACTAATCCAGTCCGTAAAATATTGGGCCTTCAACAGTTGAATTTTAGAGACTGACACAAGTTTCGAGCCCAAATTTTGCTCCAAAGACCTCCAAATATGCAAATTACTAGAACCTATAAAATACAAAAAAAATCAAAAAAATTGGATTTTTGGTTTTTCTTAGTTCTGTCATCCCTGGACTACTCTGGATCAACTGACTTGTTTATACATTATTTATTATATTTAACTTATTACTTTCAAAATGAATTTAATATCCTCTTTTATGAGTTCAATATCTAATTATATTCAAAATGTTAATGATGTTCCATTTCATGCATGTGATGGTGACTTGGCTTTACCCATGTCACTTAGTGTCTTCGATCCTTCTCATGAAATTCCTCTTGCTTCGGAGGATATCTTGTTGCAAGAAGATGAAATAATTGATACCTTCCTTAACATTACTCTGCCTTCTCTTCATTCCAATGCACTCTCCTCTAGAGATGATGCATTAGTGAATGGTGAATCTCCTTCCACATTTGATCCTCCCTGGATCAATGTTGAGAATATTTCTTTGAATAATTATTCCACTAGTTGTGATGATTTTGTAAATGTAATCTATGTCTCTACTACCCCTCAAAGGCCTAAGAGACCGGTCATTTATCTGACTCTAGTTAGTCCTTCTCCTAAAAGGGTTTGTTCTATTAATGGTGTTCCATTTGATAGTGACTCTCCTGACCTTTCTAAGGCTCCCTCTTATAGAGTAGTAGCCCATACTTATGAGACTAGGGGTGATCCCACAATAGTGGTTTACAATTTTTGGCCAAATAGTGGTTTACAACTGGACACTGATTTTTTTTTTAACTAAATCTTCACATTCAGGCACCTATAGCGGTTAAATAGTGAGGAATTTGAAGATGATGCAAACTAGAGTCTTGTCACATTTTGTCTATAGATTCTAAAAATATTTTTTTCAAAATTTTTGGAATCAAATTGCACTTTTCCATCTCCTTACCTAAAACCTGTTTTTCAAAACATCTTTAAAAGTGACGCACACCGTGAGTAACGCATAACTTTTTTTCCCTTTTTTTTTTTTCTTTAATCAAGTTTCAAAGTCAAATCAATTACAATCCTAGGTATAACCTGACCAGAGTATAGCATATAACTTTCTTGTATGTATTTGAAATTGCTTTTTATTGGATCAAGATTCAATACGGGTACTCCTTTTTAATTTTTGATAATCTTCTATTTTTCCATGTACTTGAGAACAAAAGAGTTTTGTTTTTTTGGTGAAAAACCTATATTTAATAAAACTTAAAAACAAATAGATAATATAGGTAAAACATAATATTAAAATTGTATTCATTGGATAGCTCATTTTGAAGGCAACTTGATACCAGTTGAGTTTTTGAGATCTCCTCCATTTTCATTCTCAAATCAAGCTTCGAAGTGCAAAATTCTGAGCAATTTTGGTCCTTGAGAGGATGTGGGTGCAAATAAGTGGGTTTGGTTGAACAACTGTTCAGTCGAACAAAAAAATAATGTTCGGTCGAATGGGGGTTCGACTGGAACCCATTTAACATACAATAAAAAATAGATTTAAATGGGGTTCGGTCAAACCCCATCTATTAAAAAATAATATTTAATATTAATATAAATGTAAATTATATTTTTTTTAAACTATAATATATAATATACTTATTATTGCAATATATTTTAATAATTATATTATTATTATAATATATAACTATTATTATAATATTATTTAGTATATAATTAAAAACTATATATATATTATTATAATATTAAAAGTATATAGTTAAAAACTATATATTAATCTTTTCTAATCATGGCTTTTCAAATCTTGGATTTTTAGACTCAACACGAGTGTCATGAAAACACTCTCCTCAGGTAGGATAACGAGAAGCTTCGCTTGGAGAACATGGCAATTAAAGAAGCCATGAGAAATCCCATATGCACCAACTGCAGAGCACCTGTTGTTATTGTAGAAGTCAATCTTCAAGAGCATCAACTGCATATTGAGAATATTTAGTTGAAAGATGAGGTCTGTTTGCATAGCCTAACTAATTTGATGATCTGCATATTCCAAATTTTTGTATTCTCAAAATGTAAACTGTGGTTAAAAGGATTATGAGTCACTCCTTTTTTAGCTATTCCTATTCTGATTCTAATGTATTTACAACCCTACGAACCTCCTAGATTTTATTTTCTCTAGAAATCTTTTTAGTGCAGTGATTTTCCCACAATGATGAAATTGCTTCATATCATATATTGTATAAGATTTAGAGACCCAGAAGGTTATTTTATTCTGATGCTTTAACTCACCTGAGCAATGAAGTTGAAGATTCGTTAGCTTTGTGCTTATGGGTATTCTTTAACTATTCTTATGTT
>VDFB02000008.1:260166629-260200017 GCA_007258455.2 Sequoia sempervirens | reverse complement strand
GTATGCATTCTAAGTTGGCATGGTCAAATGGTGTTGATTTGATCAAAACTAAGTGAGGTTAAAGTGGATGGATTCCATATCGAATTTTAGGTGCATATGAAAAATTCTTAGGTTTCATGATCTTCGAGAACTACTCTATCATAGATAGGTAGTTTTTTGCTCTTATGGCTCTTAAGAGACTGCGTTGGAATAGTGCACTTTGAAATGATCGGGTGACTTGGAGAATGAATAGAGATCTTCCCTAGCATTTTCCTACCCACTTGGATTTTTTTACATAGTCAGTTTTGGTCCAAGACACATGAAACAAAAATATGCTTCTTTCCAAATTTGTACTGCTTTCCACTAATAATTTTTGCAAGTATGCATTCTAAGTTGGCATGGTCAAAAGTGTTGATTTGACCAAAACTAGGAGAGGTTAATGTGAAGGGATGTCATATTGACATGTAGGAATAGAAAAAAATTCTTATTTTCCACGATTATCAAGAACCACTCCTTCATATTTCAATAGTTTTTTTTCTCTTATGGCACTTAAGAGAGTACGTCGAAATAGAGCACTCTAAAATGATCGAGTGACTTGGAGAATGAACATAGCCCTTACCTAGTGTTTACTTTCCCACCTAGATGTGTTGGTACAATTAGTTTTGGTCCAGGATGCATGAAACAAAAAATATGTTTCTTGCCAAATTTGTACTACTCTCCACTGATAGTTTTGCAAGTATGCATCCTAAGTTGACATGGTCAAATGGTGTTGATTTGAAAAAAACTGAGAGAGGTTAATGTGGAGGGATGCCATATTGAATTGGAGGTGCAAATGAAACATTATTAGGTTCCAGGAGCTTTGAGAACCACTTGGTTATAGTTTGATAGTTTTTTTCTCTTAGGGCTCTTATGAGACTATGCTAGAATAGTGCACTCCAAAATGATCAGGTGACGTGGAGAACAAACAAAGCCCTTACCTAGTGTTTACCTACCTATTTGGATGTGTTGGAATAAATATTTTGTCAAACCTACAGATAAACTTTTAATTTTACAATTTAGAAACTTTTTTTGAACAATCATTTTCTCATGGGAAGCCTAGGGCTATCCTAATTTTCTCATTTTTATGGACATAATGACACCCCATAGCTATATATTTGTGTGTACTACTCTAGGAAACCAAAATATTTCATTTTTTTAGCATGTATCCATGGGATTTCATGATCTTGTGGGTTGTTATGGCTGTCCCAACGTGATAGTGGACTCTTATGTGGATTATGACAACCCTAAACTCATGAAATTAATAATGACAATCCTAATCAACATGATTGTATTATTGATCTGACTATCATCCTTCATTTTCAACAAGGATATGATCTCTCTAGGCTTAAAAATAGTGCACCCTAACTCTCTAAACATCCTTTGTTCCTCACCTCAATTCCTTTGGTCACACATCAAAACCCATACACCCAACATCACTCCCATTAATACTTCCAACCTCCTTCACTACTACTTATCTCATCTCTTGACCAAGAGTGGAAAGACATGAAAGATGTGGTGAATGGATTGGGTAGTTGTGTCGACATCACATATTTTGTTCAAGCCTTCTTTCTTCAAGATCATGAAATAATTCAAAAAGAAGGGAAAGGGGGGCCCTAGGTAACATGCACAACTTATATACTAATAAAGAAACTTATATACAACTTTATCATTAATCTAAACCCAAAATTGGAATTCCATGTCACTTATTTTGATGCACTAATCAAAAGGAAAATAAAAATTGAGAAATTCATCATTGTTAAAGGAGAAATTAAACTTTATTCAAAGGATCAAAACCAAAATGAAACTCTAGAGACTAAGGATGTTAATGGATCAATCAATCATAGGATAAAGGATGTTGCAACTATAGAGACTAAGGATGAAGGAATCAAATTTGGTGAAGTTGTCCAAGGCAACCAAATTTAACAATATTATAGATGTTAATGTAAATGGATGGGGACCTCTACACAAAATCTATAAAGGGGGGCAAGTAATTTTTACCTAAGTAAAATTTTAGCCAATAAATTGTATCTTAAAAAATGGTTGTCATATTTGTAAATGAAAATAGTAATTTAGAGAAAAAAAATTGAATGCTTTTAATTTATTTTGAGTCAACTTGTTTCTTTATATGTTAACTTGAAATAAGATGATAAATGCATCTTGTTGCTTTACTCTTTACTTAAACAAAATTATTGTTTCTATTAGAGTTGGTAGTGCAAAGATCAAGATGGATTACCAATTGTTAATGGCTGATGATAATTTATGAGTGAAAATGATATGTAATTCATAAACTATTAAAGTGCAAGATTGCAATAAATCAATCTATAACATGTTATTGATCACAACTCAACCATTATAAAGGGATTATACATTCAAATTTTAAGCTTCAAAGTAGGAAAACATGCACATAAGGAATAAATTATATTAAATATTAATTTTTATATATAAGCGTAAAGTAATTGTGTATGTACATATACAAATTTGGCATATATTCCAACTCAAAACAATAATTACAAAATGCATGGCATATGTCATCTCAAGGTCTATATACAATGTACATCCCAAATAGTTGTCATCTCAAGAAAATCCTAAACTTGTGACAAATCATCAAAATGTAGCCTTTTCATGCCACCTGATGGATTCAAAGTTGGCTACCCAATAATAATTTGAAGCACAAATTAGATTAATTAGCTCAATCTTAAATAAATTGAAGTACTAAATAGAAAATTATCTACTATCTTTTTATAACTTTAAAAGTATACATCTAATCACTATACTAAACTATACTTTCTCAAAAATATTAATTAAAGTTAAATTCAATTTTTGATTACCTAGAGCCTTTTTTATTTTTCTGGAAAAAATTCTGCAAATGATGGTCCCTTAGGGTGATCAAGATTCCTACCATATCATAATGGTAGAGGACCCATATAGGTGGATGGTGGAATAATCTATAAAAGGTAAAATAAAATTGAAAAAACTAATATAGAATTGTTGACAAACAAACATAAACTAAACATATATCTACTTATATCTAGAAACTTATATATCTACTAGATATAAAAAAAACCGTATACCTAGGTTGATGATGCTTATTCGATTGTTTTAAATAACTCATCATGGATGCACCAACTACAACTTCATGTATAAAAAATGACAAGAATTTAAGATGATAAATGTATGTACATATAATCATAATATATTTAAAATGGGCATCTAAATCATGACAATAAGCTTTGTAACTTCTAAATAAACTATTAATTCAATTAAAATTTAGTTCAATTACCTTGACTCTTTATGATTAGTCTAAGAGTCGTTATGTGAATGAGAGTCCCTTAGGATGATTAGCTATTTTTAGTATAAGACATTGGAAAAGATGTCACGTCATTCACATCTGGAGTAGACTACAAAAAAAAAAAGATCAAGATATAAATTAATACATTTAACTAATCACAATGTAAATGATATGATTACAACAACAAAAAGTTAAACATGTATAAGAAATTATACCATGTCTATGCCAAATTCAATGATCGAAAGAGTACCATGATTGACTTCTCTAAGTTCATCCTCGGTCATCAACTATTCAATCCCACTTAAATATACATTAACACTACTATTTCATAAGATTGCTCTTGCTCCTCTTCTCTATCCCTTGATGGCTCTCCCTCTATTATTGCCTCACATGTCTTTGTTTATGTACTACACCCTACTAGCTCATCTCTTGTAGGTGTCATGTGATGAACCTCATACTTAGTTGTGTTTAGGGGAGGCTCAATAGTCTCTCCAATAGAACCTAAATACTCATGACTACATGTAGTGTTGTGATGAGGCACACAAATGTGTGCAGATGAAGAGAGTCCACCAACATCAAATGATCCACCAAGAGTATCATTGTTAGGTGGTTGGGAAAACTAAGAAGACTATGTAATCAAATGGCTAGTCAAGTCATTAGGCTTTTTATTACTACATCTGCAACAATGTCTAGGTGGGCTATTGGAAGCAGTGGAGCAATAGGAGGAGGGGGAATATATGGACCTTGGAGTGTCGCATTGCCCCTGGTCTATCTTGGGGCACTCCTCTACCTAATCCAAGTTGGAATTGTCTAAAGTTAAAATAATTCACATGATTTTTATTATAGGAAAAGTAGGTTTTGAAGGGGCCCCAAAACCCTAAACAAAAAGAGACCTCCGCTTTTAAGAATAATCAAAACATAACGCCAACCATCAGCAAAAAACCAACAAAAGAGCAGGACCCAAACAACAAAAAACTGAAGTCTTTTCAAATATTAGTTGCTTCAAGGTCATGAGCAATAATCTTTTCATGAATTTCCACCACCTCAACAATCTCATTATCAGGAATTCCCAAGTTCTTTTTAGTCTTTTTATGGGTTCGGATGCAAGGGCCCTTAACATTTTCCTATCCCTTCTTATCTTTAGAATGTTAGAGTAATCATGCATTAAATAATGATTAATTAATCTTTAATTGATTATTAGTCTAATTTATTCTCATGCACTTAAGCTAAACTTAGGAGTTCTTTATTAAGCTAACCAAGTGTTTTTATGTGCTAACTAAAGTGAGCAATTATTAGGGTGGTTTATCCTATATAGTACTCAACCCTCATTATATTATTACTTTGGAGATTTCTCTTTTGATCTCTTGAACTCTCAACCTTTGAGGACTTTTGTTTTCCTTGAAGTTTCTTAGGGCTCATTTTGTATCTTTTTCTTGTTGAGGAATATTACACATATTATTTGTAGATCTCTTGCATGGAAGGTATATTTGTCTATCGTTTGATCCTATGGCTCATGGTTTTGTGGGTTTTTCACAATTATAACATGGTATTAGAGCCTCTATTTAGCGAACCTCTTCTCGATTTATGAGGTTTTTTTCTTCAACAAGGGTTGTAGGCTTCATATTTCAATCCCCTGTGCTTTTTTTTGCAAATTTTGGAGGTGGACGATTTTGGAGCATTTTTGTATAAAAAAGACCTCATTGTTGGATTCAGAGCCATTGAGAAAGTCAGGTTTGGATTTTCTTTCACCTGATTTGGACTCTGGAGGTCAGATCTGCGAGGGTTTCCAATAATTGTTTTTTTCTAGATCTGAAGGGTAGGTGTGATTTGAGAGCATTTTGAGCCAAAAAGGACCTCATAGTTGCATTCAAGAGGTCGATTCCACAAATTTTGACTATAAATTCTCTTTATTTCAAAGTTGGGAGCATCTGAGGAAAAAAAAATTGCACAGGGCTCATACAGTCTCCATATGTTCTTGTGCATGAAATTTTTTTTTTTTAAAAGGCCAAAAATAATTCTCAGGTCAGCTTTTTATTTTTTATTTTTTGATTTTTTCGAAATTAAAAAATAAAAAGCAAAAAAGCATTGTTCTAAAAATTGGTTTTTTAAAAGTTTTGTGGGTGCATTTTATTTTTTATGGGAGGGATTTATTAGTACCTATACCCTTCCACACGATAGGTATTGTCTATCGATGGATTTTTAGCCGCTCAATGACAACAACCCTACCAACAAAGGCCCTACATATGCCACCTGACGGAAAAACAAGACTAGTGGAAACGTATACTCTTTTAGGTGGTCAGGAATTTCAAGTTCTAGGCAATGAAAAAAATTCCAGCAAGGAAAAATCTCAATGAAATATTTTGCTAGGACCCTTCATCAACTGCACGAATATTCTCTTGCATATTCTGGGCATGCTCTAAATTTTTCGACAGTCAACCTTTTTTTTGGGTAGTCAAAAAAATTTTGGCGAAGTTTTTAAGCAGTCAAAAAAAATTTTCTCGGGGGCCATTTTTTTTCAAGTGATAAGAACATTTTGTTGATGTCAGTCATATAGACACCTATGAAAGGCTCCTTAAGACCCCTTTGTTCCCTAAAGAGGGTATTTTTTCTTTTGGCCATAACTTGGGTATACGATGTCGAATCTTGGTGAACAAGATATAACCGAAAAGCTGGTTCCGCCAACTTTCCAATGGTGTGGGTCTCATCACCTTTTTTTTTGCTGGTGCATTCTACAACTTGTTGAAGTTTGAGGTGCTATTTTTAGTTTGGAACTCATAAGTTTTGATCAATTTCTCTATTTTTCATGATTCCAATGGTGTCGGAACCATCTTTAAGAGCTCTTCACAACCATTTTTGCACTTTTTTCAGATTTCTCTTTAGGTACATTTTATTCAAGTTTTTGTGTTTTCACACTCTAATGAATTACTTGGATGTCTTCACTCCTAGAAATTTTTGTTTGCATGGAATAACTCATTTTTGGTTGTTTTATATGTATTTCTAGTATTCTATCCTATTTAGGCATTGTAGATATTTTCTCATGCACATTCTCTTTTGTAGATGCACTAAAATAAAGTGCCATTTTGGTGTATATCTTTTTAGGGATTTTGCACATCTTGTTGTGCCTTTTGTATTTGCAATATGAGATAAAGTGCCATGGGGAGTTGATGTTTTCCTTTGGTTTTCCATCACACCTTTGTCAAGTGAGTGTCCCTTCCACAATAGGAGAGAATCCCAATGATTCTTACCTCATATGTGTGTGCCTTATTTTACACACCCTTTTATTTGGAGGTTCTTTCTACTACATGCACTTCTTGGTTTCACATAGTTTTAGTGTACCTATTATGGCTCTTACTTTTCAACATTATGGGGAGGTTTCTACTATTGGTGCTAATGCTTTCTTGGTTTCACATTGGAGTGATCTATCTAGTTCTTTTTCCTATGTACTTTCAGATGCATCATACATTAGGAGCTAGTTACATGCATTTTAGTGAGATGGATCATTTACCATATGGAAACTCTTAAATTCCTTTTTCTAGAGGTTCTTCATTTCAACACTATATTAGTCATCTTTCGACAACAGTCTACAACTTCTTCGTGCTTTAGTGATGTTCTACATGTTCCTTTCTTTTTGGGACATTGTTTCGATTGGAGGCTTCTTCATCCTTCACACCTTGATTTGGAGATTGTTTCAGTCCTTCACCAGCCTTTCTCTCTTTTGGAGAGGAGTTTTCTCCCACTATGGGTTTCTCCTTTTTCTCTAGTTATGAGAGATCTTTTGATTGTACATGGGTACCTCACCAGGCCTTGTTTGTTGAGAACCATCATGCATTCTCTTTTTAGGGTTTTTAGCTACTCCCTAAGTTCATCTTAAGGGGGGTGTTAGAGTAATCATACATTAGCTAATGATTAATTAACATTTAATTGATTATTAGTCTAATTTATTCTCATGCACTTAAGCTAAACTTAGGAGTTCTTTATTAAGTTAACTAAGTGCTTTTCTATGTTAACTAAAGTGAGAAATTATTAGGGTTGTTCCTATATAGTACTCAACCCTCATTGTATTATTACTCTAGAGATTTCTCTTTTGATCTCTTGAACTCTCAACCTTTGAGAAATTTTGTTTTCCTTGAAGTTTCTTAAGGTTCATTATATATATTTTTCTTGTTGAGGAATATTGCACATATTATTTGTAGATCTCTTGCATGGAAGGTGTACTTTTTTGTTGTTTGATCCTTTGGATCATGGTTTTGTGGGTTTTTCACAATTCTAACATGATATTAGAGCTCGAGATTAAACCTCTAGAGTTAATAAAATGAGGTTTGAGTGCTATAGTAGAGCCTCAATTCAGCGAGCCCCTTCTTATGGTTTTGTGGGTTTTTCACAATTCTAACATAGAAAATTCAGCCATACTAGTCGCTTCCTTCATCACACCAAAAGACTCACCTTTCCACATTTGGGCCTTTTCATTAAGAAAATGAAGACCCTTGGCATTATTCTAGAGAGTATATTTTCATAGGCTTTGGTCATTCTTTCTTCTAGGGAAAAAACTCTATACTCAAAGTCCTTCATTTTCAACATTTCATTAGTGATTATCTTCAAGATATCAAACAATTGATTAACCTGGGCTAGAATTTAAGAATCATGAGGATTGGTATTACCATCAACATTGTTGATCAAGGACCAAACCTTAACATTGGTTAGATTCAATTCATTGAAAAAACATTTAAATATTTTTTAAAAAATAATCGATTTTCCCTTCACCATACCCAGGACATTAGATAACTCTCCATGATTGCAATTAAAAATGTCCCTCTCATCAACCAAGTCATCCCTAGGTTCAACCTGGGTCTCTTGCTCATCCTGAAAATCTACTTTACCTTTGTTGGGAGCATATTCACCATCAAGGACTTTTTATTTTCCACTTAGGAGTTTCAACCTCAATATAAACAACAAGAACATCAATAATTTACCAACTCCTATCCACCTCCAAGCCTTTATTAGTAGACAATTATTTCTCTCCACCCATGGACTCTCCTCCAACCACATCTCTTCCAATTCGCCACTAGCATAATCCTCTGGAGATAGATTCTTCCTACTAGTAGAATGATCCTTACCCTTAGCCTTCTTTGAACTTTCACCATATTTCAAAAGGGTCTTCCTTTTTGCTTCAAATTAGGGGCTTCAACCTCATCATAAGCTTCATCTTCAACCTCTAGTGATAAATTCTTCCTAGCAAAAAAATGATCCTTAGCCTTAGCCATCAACTTATTTTTCTTCTCTAGAACAGGGGTCGGGGCACATTTCCCCTTCTTAACCTTTAAAGAAACAACAAGGGACTCATCCTCCTCACTGCTAGTTTGGTACCCCTCAGACTAGGAGGGATGCAATGTCTTTTTAACCTTCTTTCTCGACTTAGATTCAAAGTCTTCATGGGGCTCCAAGAGCACCTCCATAGAACCATCTGGCCCCTCATCATCCCCTTCAACGTCCTCAAAATCATTACCAGTATCATAAGCCAACAACTCATGCTTAACCAAACAAATTTTAGCAATTTTCTTAGGTTCCTCCGAGATAGAGAAAGATTTAGCATACTCCATAACTAGAAGGATTAAACCCTCATGTAGAATTGGATTCTTAGGGTTCCTCTTAAAATCCTTAACCCCATTCTCTAAAGATGCCAACAAGTAATACGAAAAAGAAACCTTCTTTTTATGCCTGGAATGATTCAGTAACACAAAATGGTAACCAAAGAGGGTTGAGAATCTATCGTCAAGGGTAAAATATCTCATTATATCCATGACTAGGTCCACCCAAATGGGTTTGATGGTATTTAGATCAAAGCCGCCACATTTTAGCTTATGCAACTGGTCCCTTTCCTTCCTCTTGAAAAATGTCGCCATAGCAACATTGGACTCCTTCCTATCCCTATAAATCTTTCTACCATCAATGGAAAGGCCCCCTAATGCTACCAATTATTTCCTCAATGATATTGAATTCCAAACCAAACACCCATAAAACCCTATTCTGCTAGCCATTAAAAAAAACTTGAGACACCATAGGATCAAAACTATGAATATTTTTTATGAAAGGAGTTACACCACCCTCTATAAAAAGGCTCCAAACCTTTTTATTACTTCTTATGTATCACAAGAAACAAGCTCAATTTTGTTCCTTTCTCCCCCCATAGTGATCACAAACCAGAGCCAAAGTAAATGCAGGAAAGAAATGCAAAGAAGGAGAATCCTGAAGAAGAAAAGGGTTCTATAAACACCCAGAATCCATGTGGAAAACATACCGAAAAGACTAAAGGCCATCATTAACTTTAAATGTAGGACCTTTCGATCAGCTTCATAATCATTAATGAGAGTCAAGCTCCCCTCAAAGTTATCACATTTCAACGTAATAATTACAATCAAAATTTGCATGTTAACAATATTTTGAATATCAATGGGAATAGAATCAAATCGATCCCAAACTCTAGGTTCAAGAACCCCAATATTAGAAAATTTATCAGCTAACCCATTACCCTCACAAAAAATGTGAGAAATATAGCTTTCCTCAAAGGAATTAAGGATAGAAATAGAATCAACTATGGTAGGCTCAATAGACCAAAAAGGAGAATTAATCTTCTTTAGGAAATTAATGATATTTAACGAACCACCTTCAAGCCAAACCTTCCTAAAACCTTTAGACTGAGCAAATTTCAGACCATGATAGGTTGTTCAAGTTTTTGCAAAGTGGTTTGTTTGGGTTCCTAAATGGAGTGCCAAAATAATTCACATGTTTTTTTTAAATAAACTTTGTATATAATTTATGGGGAGAATAAAGAGGAACATCAAGTTTGTTGTTGGGTGGTTTATCAAACACATCCACCAATTATTCCAAAAATTTCTTGTAATACCCTCATGTGTGCACTATTTTATTGAAATTTTTGGCTTAAGTACATCTATAGGTTGTCTATTTTTAGAATTCACAAACTATTGGGCTATTGGGATTTTGGATATTTCTAATTCTTTGACTTGGTCATAAGTCAAATTGTCAACATATTGTAACATCTTCAATTATCTCCACTCCTGAAATGAAGTATGTTTCCTTGTGAGGGCTTTCATATGAATAATTATTGCCTCTAAGTTGGGTGTCCTCAAAGATAATTTAGGGTGTCAACGGTATATTTCAAAAATATTCTTCAATTCAGTAATGTTTCTATCAATTAAATTTTGAATTGAAGGAGGGTTTGGTAGGGAAGGGTTTGGTGGAGGTTTTTTATTGTCAAAATTTTTAACCATTTTCAACTTTGTTTGTAATTAAAAATTTTAAAATTAACAAAATTGTTCACTAATTATTAAAATTTATAAACAAAATCCTATTTTATACAAATAAACTATGATAAAACAAAAGAAATGATGGTAAATAGAAAAAATATGACTTACCTAACAAATTTGATTCTCAAATGTCTCTTTGGTAGAAAATTTGATGCTAAAGAATGTATATATATATATATATATGTATTCTAAAAAGCGGATATCCATTTTTGGCGCTTGCTCTGCCTGTAGTCGACTATGCAAATGAATAGAAATTGTTTTTTTAATATAAACAACTCTCCAAAATGGATATCCATTTTGGAGAGTTTTTTATATTAAAAATAACTCTTTGAAAAGGATATATGTTTCAGAAAGCTTGTTTTGTTTTTCATATTTAATATATTATTATATTATATTATATATAATATCATGTATTAGTCATATATTATAATATGATATGTAATATATACTATAATAATATAAAATATCATAATTTATTATATTATTTGATATATAATATCATATATTATAATATATTATAATATATGGCCCAAACGGGTAGCATGGTTGGTTAAGGGCTTTGGGTTCATCCCATGTAGGTCCCAAGGTCGACTCACGCTCCCGGATGATTTCTAGTGTGGGTCGTTTCGGGCACGATTGGCGCTTCCAGAGGAGTAGTCTCACCTCCACTCGCCTCCTCCGTCCCCCAAAAACCTGGCATAAAAGTAAGCCCAGGGCAAGGGAGGTGGAGCTCGCTGGGTGGAGTCGCAAGGTCTGAAGAATACGGCCAATGATTTGGGGATACCTCTGGGTTATCAAATATATATATTATAATATAATTTATATTTTGTAGATACTATTAGAATATCTATAATAATAACATAAATACATAATTTATATATATAATAATAATGTTATATTATATATAGTATGGTCCTACATGAATAATATTGAGAACTATACGATGAAACATGTTTATAGGGAAGTGAATGGCATCACGGATTTTCTCTCCAATGGGAGAATTGATCAAGATGAAAGTACAATGGAATCTAATTAGATCAAGGACTAGATAGACATGCAAAAATACATCGAAGAAGATGCTAAATTGGGCACTTCCCAAGATGAAAATGATCTCCCATGAGATTACGGTTTGAAACTTATGTACATTTGGATGACATACATCTTCCTTGGGATTGCATTAGAATATAATAGAGCATGGATTGAACGAATTTCACGCAAAAGATCGGCCAAATAGAGATACGATAGAGAGGTTGGCAGACATTACATAATGAGGACTTTACGAGGGATGTTCTCCCCCATAAATCAATGCAAGCTACTTAGTGTGCTTTGTAGGAGTTAATGGTGAACTCCTCAACACCCCAGGATCACCTGCAACACAACATAACTTCCACAAAAGAGAAATGAAAAAAATATCATGCTATGACTATGGATGCAAGATAGTCATATTGAATATATGATGTGCATATGATGCCTTGCTTATAAAGGAAGATTATGAGATATTATTAGACAAGATCTTGACTAAAATCTTGTACAATGAGATAACTGCCTCAAAAAATATTAAATGAATTAGGACACAAGTACTAATTACCAAAAGATAAGATAATATCTAGTGACAACTAACACTATCTAGAAAGATTCCATCCTAGGACCTAAGTGGACTTAACATGTAAATATGACCTACTAATGAATAGATAGGAAAATCACCTATTTACACCAACAACCCCCCTTAAGTACAACTTAGGGAGAAGCATATTATTATAAAAATGATGCAAAGATGGGTCCTGACTATGAGGCCATGTTAGGTACCCATGTACAAATACAAATGCAATCTCTCAAAAATAGATAAAATGAGAAAACCCTGTGGGACAAAACTCCTCCCCAAAAGACAGATGAAGATGCAAAATACTCACAATGATGATTGAGAAGGATAAAACCCCATGAAAATAAAAAGACTCCCACATAAGAGAGAAGAAGAGAGACCATGTAGGCCCCCCTCAATTTAGAGACTCCTGCAATGATGGTAGATGGTCGACACTAAATACTTTAGATGATCCAAGACCATCGAACAATGTTCCTCCCCTTAAGAAACAAGACCAAGATGGTATTTAGGATATTTTCCCATTATTAAAAGGAATATGCGAGAAGAAATATGATGTTTGATGTCTCTGAAGAATGCTCAAGTGTCTCCATGTAAAATCTGAAAGGTCTCACACTCCAAATAGGTGTTCTAGGCCACATTGTCGAAAAAGACAATCTAGAATCTCCTAGAAATGATTGTAGAGCACAATCCAAAGACAAAGATACCTCCTCTAAAGATAAAGAAGCCTCCTCCAAATGTTGTCCAAAATAATCCACTCATGTCACACTATGAAGGATGATCATGTAGAGAATGAACAAGAGGGTCAAAGTATTCCCTCAAAACAAATGAAGAAGAATCATCTTCACCAAAGAGATGTATGCAATCAATAGTGTCTCCCAAATATGAAATACGAGACTCATAAAATAAACCAACAATTTTGATCAAGTACTCATCTCAGGTAGCCATCTCAATAAGATGATGTATGTCCTATTGCACTAAATCACAAGCATCCTTAGGTAAGCATCCTTAGGTACAATAGTAGAAGAAGGAGATGGAACATAAACACATGTCACTCAATCCTCAAAAAGAATACCAAGATTCAAATGACCATAATTTGCTCAAAAGCATCCACACAAGATGCCTTAATTTAAACATTTGTTGAATCATTAGGACAAAAATATGAGAAGACCTGTAGACCTGAGATTGGTGATCAACCTCCCCAACTGCAACTATATCTAACCTATGCAAATCTTAGATTATGATATAATCTAGTGTGAACTCAACACTCCTACCTACTCCACCATGTGTGATCTAATAGATAGAAAGGGTATTGGTTGACAATGAAGGCACACAAAGAACATCATTAAATTCACCATCATCCATGTGAATGGATCCCTTGCCAAAAACATGCATATATGTGTTGTTATCTATCAAGATGTGAGGTGATGAACAAGTCTCAAATGAAGCAAACATACTCTTTGATGAAGCCATGTCATGTGAGGCTCTTGAATCAAGTATCCACCTCTCTGACTCAGAATCGGAAAATGCAACAAGTGCATGCCCCTTAAGTTTATCAAACTTTGATAAAGAAGAAGAATATGAAACCTTTGATGATGAAGAAGAATTGATTTGATTCTTCTTAAGAAGATGTTTCAACTCATCAATCTATTTTGAATAAAATTGATGTTCATCACACCCTATTTTCTTGTAATATACACATATAGGATTCTCCTTAGATGATTCCCCTTGAGAGGGAGAGGATTCAAATTCTTTATATGGCTTGTTATTTTTATTCTTTTTCTTCTTATCAAGATTCTCTCATTCTTTTTGTACCTTAGAATAACTAGCCAACAATGCTTGTGACTTGGAAGACTTGATTAGACCCATTTACATTAACTTTTTTTCTTCTTAGATTAGGAGATTTGTAAATTCATCAAACTTAGGATCAACATACGATGCTTCCATAGAAATTTGATGGGTGTGAAAGCAAAAGAAAAACACTAAATATTGATAACAAATCTTGGATAACACATTCAAAATCAATTGTAAATCCTCTTTATCAATATTGCAATCTTTTAGTTGTGTTCTTAGTTTTTTGATCTTGGAGATATAGTCTTGGATGTGGTCAAAACTTTTAGGATCAAGATTCATCAAATCATTATCAATCTAATATCCCCTAATCTTATTAGTTTTACCATACATTTTCTCAAAAGGCTCCCAAGAATCTACAAGTGTTTTTCATGATTCAACATGAAATTGTAAATCAAGTGATACTTATAAAATATAAATCTAAGTGTCTTCTCACAATCAATCTTCCATTTTTCCAATTCTTTAGCATCAATAGGTTGAGGAATATTTTATTTTACATGGCCTATAAAACCTTTCCCCATGAGATAATTCCATACTAATTTTCTCCATGAAGCATAATTATATGGAGTTGGGAGTTTAATTTGAGATTTCCCCATTGTAAGAACACACAATAAGCCAAAATAAAGAAAACAACTACTGCAAGATTAACCCCCTCCCCAAAAAATAAAATAATCAATTAAGAAACCCCCCAACAATATATGATTGTGGCACTTTATACTTAGTGCAATTACAGGCGCCACTTGCCAAAAAAAATGAAGTGAACTTGATCTTAGTGCTTATAGATGCCAAATTTGGCCACAAGCTCAAAGTAAATTTTATACATAGAATGAAATCAATCTAATCAAAACAATGCAAATTAAATAAAAAATTATGGACTTACAAAAAAATCACCCAAAAATGTTACCGTAGGAGCAAGAACAGAGCCCCAAAAGTTCCCAAAATGAGAATGACTCAGCAACACCTATGAGAATCTAAATTTTTTGGAAAAAATAGGCACCAAAATTAAAAAAGCAATTGCACAACTATAAAGAGCACAAAATTCTACCCTAAATTAAAAAAAAATCTTGAAAAAAGGTGATGCAAGAACTCAAGACTCCCAAAAATTAGTGTGAAGATTGTAACCCCATAAAACAAATTCATGCAACTCTAAAATTGCACTCAGAATTCATGACAGATCCTCTTTTGAAGATTATTTTGAGTCATCAAATGAAATCCTTTTCTACTAAAAACTTGGAAAATAAAATCCCCCACATTCATCTTCAAGAAAGTAAGTAGATCATGATTTTTACCCCAACAATACCCTTCTAATTTTATAGTTGAAAACTCAAAAAACCCATAAATCCCCACATTCAACAACTAGCTTCAAGAAACAACAAACTGTTGCAACAACACCCAAATCATTCAACCAAGAAATTATGAATTTAAACCATAGATAGAATATTCCAAAGGATTGATCATCACATGAAAATCCATAAATTCAAGGATAAATTTGATTTTCATTATTCATACTTGCATAGTTTGCAACAAGCTACAAAGAAAAACAAACACTACCACAAGCAAGATCTTACATTCAACATCAGAAAATCAGACCCAAGAATCTCCAAATCAGCTACAATCAGTAGCACATGCAACTACAAATCTCTATTGCATCACCCCTAGGCCTCCTAGCTAGGCTTCAAGTATTTTCCTTTCATTTCCTTGATTTTTCTTGTATTTCACTTCTTCTACCCTTCTTCAACTTGGAAATTGTCATTCTTATCAAATCAGCTACATTTTCATTCCTCTCCCATTCCTATGTGTTGCCATATTCCTCATTAATTCCCCTTCATTCATTTCCAACAAGAATTTTGAATTCTTTGCTAAAATGGTCTTCCACCATTTCTCTCCACTACCCCACTTCTATGCATCTAGATTCTTCTTTCATGTTTAATTAATGAAAAATTCAAATTCAAGAGGAGTTACGAGTGCCAAAAATGGCCTCTTCATGCTTGGGGATTGGAATTTTTCCTCCTCCAATTTGGTAAGGAAAAATTCATTTTATGAGCCATAAAACATATGAAAATCAATCCTTTGCTATCATATATCCAATAGGTATAAGAATTTTATTTTAAATATGCTGGAAATGTATCAAAAATGCTCTAAAATCATGCCTAAGAGATCAAAAATCAAACACACAACCAAAAATGAGAAATAAAAGACCACATTTTTTTTGGTGTGTAGGATTGCTCCTGCATCAAACAACCTAGGTAAGAGATATGTTTCATGAGTGGGAATTCATGAACATTTGAAGATCCTGTGTTTGTTCTTCATCCATTTTGCATCCTTATCCTGTTACCTTTTCTTCCTCTTCTTCCAACATCTTTTCGGAACTATCTTCACTCTCCTCCAAAAACTCTACTCACCATTCTTCTTTCCTCTCATGGTTTTGTATCCACCACGAACCATCCTCCTCCTCCAACGATTCTCTCCTTTCCTAACCTCTTTCATGGGATCCAACCCACAAAAATCTTACCACCTCCACCAATTTTCCTCATCATACACATCAACACCTGCAACATACACAAAAAAATCTACCTCTACAATTTCATGGGAATCAACAATTTCCATTTTTTCTTCTCCATAATTCTCAACCTTAAAAATTACAAATTAATGCAAACATTATTATCACAAAAGGAAAACAAGTTTACCTCCTCTTTTTTCGTTGCAATATTTTTTATGTCTTCTTCAGCTACAACCCTTATCTCATCCTTCGCTATTAGGTTTTCATCTACCGCATCTTTTCTTACCATCATCTTCATGTCTTCAATTTTTGTCCCAATTGTGTAACATCCTCAACAACTTCTTCACACAAACATGTTGCAAATAAATTTGCGTCTTCATACATTCCAAAAAATCAAAAGTTGCCTCTCCATTTAATAAATTTTCTATCCCTCTTATCTCCACTCTCAATAGGAGATCTTCATCTTCACCACTTTCCTCATCAAAGACGGGACCGTCAAAAAGCCCCACTTTTACACCTTCATCTATAAACAAATCAAACTGAAAATTATGAAATTGTACCTCATTTCTTTTTGATGTCCCAATATCTTTTCCTTTATTTTTTGTTGCACCTTTTAGCTCTTCATGGCTCTTGACTATCTCTCCATGCTGCAAAATCTCCAATATGTCCAACCTTGCATTTATATCCACGATCATCCAAATGATCCTCCTCTTTTGATACTTTCTCCAACCTTCCCATATCATGGGATTCTTCCTCAAGCGTATATCCATCTCTTTCACTACCACAATACATCACACGCTATGCAAAAACACTTTCTCACAATACACTACCCTCTACCAACAAGGACTCTAGAAGATGCTTCCTCTACCCACCCTCTCTCAATGGAGGAACTCTACACCTTCTACCCATCTTTATCTCTGCTAGAGGATAGAAGCTGCAGGCCCTCTTTCATACGTGCAACAAATAAATTCTCTCACAACTCTCTTTCACGGCTTCACTAATTCACTCTTCACTCGTAGGTACTGGTACATACCCTACACTCAATATTTTCTGGCTCTAATGCCATTTGATGCAAAAAGAACTAAAGACTCCCAAAAATTAGTGTGGAGATCGCAACCCCATAAATTAAATTCATGCAACTCTGAAACTACTCTCAAAATTCGTGACAAACCCTCTTTTGAAGATTATTTTGAGCCATCAAATGTAATCCTTTTCTACTAAAAACTTGGAAAATCAAATCCCCAACATTCATCTTTAGGAAAGTAAGTAGATCATGATTTTTACCCCAACAATACCCTTCTGATTTTATAGATGAAAACTCAAAAATCCTATAAATCCCCACATTCAACAACTAGCTTCAAGCAACAACAAATAGTTGCAACACCCAAATCATTAAACCAAGAAATTATGAATTGAAACCATAGAGAGAACATTCAAAAGAATTTATCACCACATGAAAATTAATAAATTCAAGGATAAATTTGATTTTCATTATTCATACTTGCATAGTCTGCAACAAGCTACAAAGCAAAACAAACACGAGAACACTGCCACAAGAAAGATCTTAGATTCAACATCAAAAAATCAGACCCAAGAGTCTCCAAATCAGCTTATGATGATGAGTATACCCTTGTTTTGAGGTATAGTTAATTGTATGTGTTAACAACTAGATATGGGTGTTATTATAGTTGTTTGTGAGTTCTTGGAAACTACTAAAGCCCAATTTTTACCATTATATTTGGTGTTTTCATTTAGATATTGAGTTTATGTAGGGTCATACTAACTATGTGGAAATGAATGTCTTCACCACATTTGGATAGTATATTATCTTCCATGAATTGGCATGATGGAGGATGAGAGGGTTCTTGTTTGAGATAGTGGCCACCTTGGTTGTTGTTGTAGGCATCTTGATAGAGCACATGGATGTTTTGATCATATATTTTGTCTATAAGAATTGTTCTCTTTATGTTTAAGTTTACTTTTCATGCCTTATGAAATGTATACAAGTGGAAAAGGTGAGTCGTACACCATGTATAATAACAATAATAATTTTAATAATATAAAAATAAATATCCAATTATGGTGCATCTTATAGATGTGTGTACTACATGTGTTAGGTATTCTTGGAGACGCTTATATGTTGTATGTGACATTAAGATAAATATTTAATATGGGCATCATATTGAGAAAATATCTCTTATTGGGAAGACTTAGTACCGAATATTTAATTTTTGGTCAAGTTTAGAGATCTCATGGCTTTCAGACACATGGCTTATGTAATACTATTTACTGGTTTTGCACAATTGTATTTCTATAAAATCAAGCACATAAGTATTTGTTGAGGCTGGATTTTTTAACCTTTGGTTTGTTTTCTAAGGTTAATTGAGCATCAATTGTAGGTTTCATGTGTGGAAGTATGGATTGGCATGTGCAACTACATGGTTCTCATTTTCTTGTTCACATGGAGGACTACAACTAGGGTGCTTGATGTTTCAAAAGACTTACATGGAGATAATACAAGTGTATTGTAATCTTATTCTTTAATATAATACATTTAGTTGTGTGGATGCTTTTAGAAGCTGATTTTTCCTTTGAGAGGGTTTTTGTAGGGTGTGTAGTGTTGTTGATGGTATGTTTTGTTTATCTTTTGCATTGTAGATTATGAACACTTGTTTTGTATTTTTCTCTCATGAGGTTTATATAGAAATAATATATTTTTCTAAAAATTTCCTTTCATACTATCCAAATTATTAACCCAATTTAAATCAACAAAGCCCCACATTTATAAAGTCTTTACCATATCATAAGTCTCATCATGACATGAATAGTCATTGGAAGTTCCTTGAAACTATCTAAGCACTCATTTAACATAATTTAATGCTCTCTACCAGGATTGATCATAAACCTATTAATAAATCTCATTGATTGGGTAATATTTGGTATAACACAAAATCATTGCATTCATAAGACTACCGAAAACACTAACATAAAGAAAATTATACATATCCTTAAAATCATCATATGATTTATGATAGTGATCCAATGAAAGCCTAATAACCATAATAAAAATGACTACTTCTTGGTTTGTAGTCCTACGTAGCAAACTAAAGTAAAATATATTGGGAAAGTGTATTGTACACCTTGAATAATGTCAATAATATAAAATAAACATTTAAGTGTGATGCATCTAGATATGTGGATACCACATGGAACAAGAATTATTGGAGACACATTTATGTTGTATGGGATAGTGGGATAAATATTTAATGTGAGTCATATAGAACAAATATTTTTTATTGAGATTAAAGTTAGGATAACATATTAATATTTTGGGTTCATGGTTTTGAAGCACATGGTTTATGTAATGCCACTTGGTGGTTTTTTCAAGCTTATCTTGTAAGCAAACAAATGAGTAATTTTTAGGGTTGGGAGCATCTCTTGTAAGTTGCATATCTTATTATAGGAAGCATAGATTGGGATGTGTGACTACATGGTTCTCATTTTCTTGTTCACATGGAGAAGTGCAACGAAGTTGCTTGATGCTTTAGAGGCCTTGCATACAGACTTTGCAAGTGTGTTGTAAACTTATTTTTGAGATAATACATTGATTTTTATGGTTTTTTTTGGAGGATAGAAACAAGGGTATCCATCTTAGAATCTATATTACCATTAATAATATCAACAATTAAATTTTCTCATAATTCAATTAAATGACAAAGGAAAAAATGTATTGACAGGTTCATTTATCTTAACATCTACACTTCCTAGCTAACTTAAAATCAAATTAAAAGTATCAAGATGATCAACAATGGAGTCTCCTACCTTTATTTTCAAGTAAAAACTCCTCATAAGTACACTTTTTTCTTGGACTCTTCATTTGGAAACTATCAAATTCTCTACCATAAATTAAATGCAGTAGCCTCTTTTGCTTGATTTTCAAGATAGGATCTACAAGACACAACTAAATGGTTCCCTATTCTACCTTGTCCAACTTTGTTCAATATTCATCAAATATATTTATATCATTTCCTTCATTTTCAACAACTATTCTTTGATCTATTTCTATCAAAAGACCTTTTGTTTTGAATTTCCATACAATTTACCCTCGATCCATTGAATTTTTCAAATTTTAAATGGGATATGCTTGTCACAACTTCAACCAAACATGACTTTACAAAACCACTAAATTAGAGTCTCTCACTACAGCCATAAAAAATCCCACAATACACCAAGAAAATTATCCTTCTTTCAAATTAATTTGTAGCTTTGATATCAAACATTGAGAAATGGGATAAACAAATACAATGAAAACATATGCAAATAGTGAACAAGTCTAATTAACCAATTAAGATAACATGTGATTAACCAAACATGAATAAGCATATATCAAAAAATGATTAACATTAAACATATGTGGAGAAACTCTTTCAAGAAAAAGATTCACCATTAAATAGACACCAAACTTATTTTAATCAAGAAAAAGTATGTTACATCAATACAATCTATTCAAACTATATCTTACAATAGCATTTTGACAACATAAGTTCTTCACATTCAATACACTATGAAACATATATCCAATGCATCCACTTTATAAAGGAATGAGAAACAAGAGACCACAAATGGTTTTCAAAACAAGTGGCCACCAAAACCATGGTCAACAAGAAAAAGCCCACAACCCCATGTGTCATTATAACAACACTCAAGATAGATCACTCATAGGGATCTTTGACCTATTACTTTGGTAAGCACAAATCCCCAAATCTAGGGCTACACCATGAATATGGAAATTAATGAGGTTCCCACCATAATGATGAAATTACTCCCCTCTTATCTATATAACCCCCAAGTGCTATATTAGAGAAAAATCCTTAATGTAACCCTACCAATTGTAACCTCTCTTGTTAATGCATCTACAATAACATTTCATCTCAAAGAATAATAATAAATAAATATCCCTCATCTATCCTAGATGGGAATTTTACCCATTCCAAGAAAGTCAGAGATACATACAAAAGATTTCAATGATAATATCACACCTAATCCTATTATGAAGTGGGAGAGCATAGTCAAGATTCTTAACTAATAGAATTTGTTGCCAAACGAGAGCACCAAGGGCTTGTTAATCATGCATGTTCCATGATTTTTTTAATTATATTATCAAATTATCTATAAAGTCAATTACTAGCCATTTTTACCATTTCAAAAAAAATGGTCAATAATTGATATGGTTTTTCTTTAAACCCAAAACTTTGCTCCATTTCTTGATGTACCAATTAGCTCACCATCTGATCAAATTCATGTGTTCTTAAGAGATGCCGAAGTGTAGATTCCCACATGAATCAAAGAAAATCTAAAAAATAAATCCATCATTAATCATGCTTAAATATCTTAGTTTTCTTGATAGAATCTTAGGTAACACTTATACACTAGAGTACTTTGCTTAATTTGTTCCAAACTTATCAAAGTTGTCCTATTTGTTGATCATATAGGTGAATACACCAAGTATAAAACCATATAGAATTCATTTTTCTTAAACCTCTATCGACTAATGATGAATTGCATAACACATTGTTTTCAACCATCTAAATTTTTGGTATCTCCAAAAAACTACATAAAGAAAAAGCAATGGATTGAAAAAAATTTATCTGGGTCTCCAATAATCTTCCTTGGTAGTATGATGACATGTTTGTATTCTTTGAATTGGCATTCCTAGAGAGCTCAATCTTGAAATGGTTTTTATTTTACTTTAGGACCCATGTTTTGTTTATAAACCAATGTTGTTGATCTTGGTGTTGAATGTGAACAAAATCTCCAAGATTCACTTCAATAATAGCTTATGGGTATGTTAGCATGACCTCAAATAACTTGTGGTTTAGATGCATAATTTTGTGCCCATAGGTGGTTCTGATGGTTTGAGTCCTAGGAGGATTTTTTTTTACACATTTTACTTCTAGATCTAGAGACACTATTTTTCTTGGAAATTCAATTGCAACAACTAAGTACAATGCAATAAGGTAATCCATAGCTTTTATTTTCAAATATTCTTCTAACCAAATTATTATATCAGCATGCTCAAAATCTATATCATGGATCTCTTCAACTCAATGATCAAGTGATACAGCTTCATCCACATATTATATTTCATTATCACCTTTTTTATTGGTAGTGGAGCAAACGAATGAGCTTAGGTACACAACAAAATTTGGTTTCACTTTAGGTCTAGTTAATCTTTGGTTTCAATGTAGGTTAGATTAACCTTGGAATGTCACTTAACCACTAGTTGTCACCTAATGCATAACTTTATTAATTTCTTAGCCTACTTTTAATATTTATTATTATTTATCAAAGATTGCAACTACACTTCCAATTGAATGGCAAAAATCTATGTCATCAACTAGCCACAGGGGTCAACAAGTTGCCACAATTACCACAAGTGGTTAGCCAACCTCCTAATTAGACCAACAAGTTTCCTTGGAGATAAATAATATAAAAAACTTGTTTTTAAACACTTATTATCTTTAACGTCCAATGAATGTGGAACATAACCTATCACTACTGCCCCACACTAAGAAAGGTATTTATTATTGCACCACCTATCATTTAGAAACCCATGTGGCCCCTTGTCATTTATTGTCATGACACTAGTTTTTTTTTAAATTATATCCAACCCCGAAAGACTTCTTGATTGCTTCAATTTTTTTTTAAAGAATTCCACTATGACTTCCTCTTGACTACCTATGCATATTGATTTATCATTTACCTTTGCAAGCAAATGAGAAGGTGGATATCTTGATCCAACCTTGCCTACAAACCTCTTTCAACAATTTCCTTGAGTTAGGACTAGTTTTGATTACCATTGTTTACACTTGGCTAGGAATATAAAAGTATATTCCTACCATTTACACTTGGCTAGGAATATAAAAGTATATTCCTACCATTTACACTTGACAATTGGAATGTGTGATGTCATTTATTTGTTAGTTGGGGTCATATTGTTGTCACCTATAATTTATATATTTATTACTTACAAACACTTATGAAGCACCAAATGAACACTTGTGAACAAACCATGCTAACATCTAATTAGCTTTAGTTTTTCTACCTAAACCTAAAAGTGTTCATGAGCACTTATGAATAAACCATTCCATATGTGTAATTGAATCTTGTAGGTGTTCTTTGAGTCATCCTTTGTTCCTTTCATTAACTAATTCAAAGATAACCATTTCTTTACTAGAGAGAGCCTTCAACCTTTCCTTGCACCAATTGTGTATTCATTTTCACTCTAAATGGTGGTAGTTGGTGCATATCTTGCTCGTCAATAGAACTTGGAATAATTAGCATGGAACATTGAATCAATCTCACAAATGTGTTGCTTCCCATATGCTACCCCTAGTCGTGTTTGCTACCACCACTTGGAGTTGCCCATACACCTTTGAACTAGTTTTATTAATCTTTCACTGCCATTTCCTTACTCCATTTGCTCAACTTGGACATGTATTGGAGCACTATTTATTTTTGTATTTAGTTTATTACTATATTGCTTTATATGCACCTAGTTAGGCTAATCTCACTTAGTTGTAGACTATTAGTTACATGCACATCTTATGCACTTGATTGCCACTTATCTAATTAGTAAGTCAAATATTTATGTGCTCATGACTTATGCACTGGATTGCCATTTATCTATTCCTATTTGAGTTACACTCCAACCACTAATTAGCTCCACCTATTACACATGTCTAGGCTATAGTTAGCTCCATTTATCATGGATGTTAAGCCTTAGCTAGTTTCCTCCTTTTATGCATTATCTTGCTCTAAATAAGAACAATCCCATTATGTATTTGAGTATTTCTTTTCATTCACTTATTAGAATATAATTTCTTCTATCATATTGAGTTGTTAAATGGTGTCAAATTTATTATTCTTGTGTTAATATTCTTACATTATCAGAGCAAGGATAGTTTTTTTCAAAAAAATCTAATAAAAGAAATCTCATATTTTTTAACACTAAGTATGCTCTTCTCTTACACCCCTAGAGGATTTAGAGAATTAAAAAAGTGTGAAAGGAAATACCAAATTTCGGGGAAATCTAGTTGTATCTCTTCTTGTACATCTATTTGGGAGCTTCCTAGATCAAATTTGAGCTCATGATTGCATCCAAAGCATAAAAATAATTAATTCCATCCTAGTAAATTGTGTCAGTTGAATATCGAAGGCAAGATCTAGAAAGATTTTTACTTGGGAGGTGTTTGCTAGAACTAGTGGGTACCTAAACTTTCAAAGCACTTTGAAGAAAAGTAACCCCAACATCATATCCAAAAGGCCCAAAAATGTTAAGAACCATATAAAGTTTGTTCAATTTGAACAAAGTTACTAGGTGAGGCAATTGGTTTTGCTCAATGAGTCATACAACCCTTGTGAATAGTCTCATGAGATATTTTTTCTAAATATATATATTTGATTACCTATGCTATAGCTTTTTCCATAGAAACGACTTTGAGCTCAGGTGTAGCCCCAATAAGGATTGTCCACCTAAAAGGGCTTTGTAGGGTTTAGTCCTAACATGCAACTATTGGCCAGGCTCAACCCAATCGACCCTCCCATGGCCTTTCGCTTGCACAAGAACTACATAATTGCCTCCACAAGTCTCCAACAACCTCCACCCACTTGTCGCCTAAGCAACCATCTCTACCCACCCACCACTACCTCCAACTTTAGTGGCCTTTCTAGTTGTAGCCAAACTAGGTAATACCACTAAAATGTGGCAAAGGTCTAAAATTGGGGTGATCCTAATTTGTTTGGAGATAGCTAAAGTTGGTTCAACCAAATATAGCAATAATTTTATCAAGCTCGACGATGACATTGTGTTGACATCAGTATGACACATTTCAATTTTTTGCCCCCTCACCATTGGGATTTTCAAATTTGTACTCCAACTTTAGAGGCTCATACCCTAAACAGACAATCATTTTTCAACACATTGTTTTTTAAAACAAGGTAACATTTCATGTACTTCATTTTTGGTGAAATCTATTTTTTCTTTAAGTGTCCCTATATTTCCAAAATTTTAGTTTATTGTCATAAATTGTTGTGTAGTTAGAACTTTTTGAACTTATAATCCTAATAACTTTCACAAATGGACTTGAATTTAGGTGTCATGTTTTTTGAAAGAGGAATTTTTCAATCCTATGTTTCAACTTTCTGGTCCTTATTGGACATTATAAAAACTCTAGAAAACATAAAGTACTATTGTAAATGCACTCATATATAAAGTACCACTTATATTTTGATAGGGGGTATCAAAAATTAAGTAATTCAAGGGGGTTTCTTGGTGTGTTTGGGTGATTATCTTCTCTTCCTTTAGTTTCAATGAGTGCTCTTACCTTTCCTCAATATGGGTAGTTCTACGTTTCAATTGATAACTTCATACAATTATGCAACATGGAAACAAAATGCATGGAATGCTTTAATGCCTTTAGAATATACTCCTTACATATTAAAATGACTTAAAAAACCTAAAGAGGAAAAGGGTAAGCTAAGTTGATTACTTGAAACCACTAAAGTTCTTTGGATGTTTGTATACGTTTGTTTTCCTTGATCTATTGTTTTATCTTGCTTCATGTACAACACCTAAAGAGGCATGGGAAAAACTTAAAATATTATATGGTAAAACTGAAGAGGTTCAAGGCTATTAGATTGAAAATAATCTTATAAGACTAGATATCAAGAGTTTTTGACAACATTCAAGACTATGTAACAAAGGATCTTATAAGTCTAGATCTCAAGAGCTTTTGAAAACATTCAAGAGTGTAAGAAAGGTCAATGACCTAGAGCACAACTCAAAGATTGTGGTGTTGAGGAAAAGGACATTTAGTATTTAGTGCATTAAACAAACTCAGCTCAAAATATTTTGGCCTTGTCCTTAGTTGTCACACTCATAGGTTGACTCTGAAAAAAGCATATTATGCCCTCATTTGAAACATTTTATGAAATATTGATGCACGAACAAGAAAAGCTACTCTCCATGGATCTCATAAAGCCATCCAAGTCTCAAGTTTGATGGCTAGTCAGTCATGGGGATAAAAGCACCAAACCAACTTAAAAAGAAATATAAGTAGTCTAAGAACAAACCACAAGGAAAATGAGGACAATCCTTCTCTACTTCACAAACAAAATCAAAATCTTCTTCTAAGAAAGGATATTTTCAAGATGAAAAGCCAAAATGTGCTTATTGCAAAAGGATTTTCCATGAGGTACATCAATGTCATGGGAAGCAAATTGATAAGATAAAACATCTTCTCAAAAAGTACAGCATTATTTACCCTCCTCTAATGCACAACCCTCTACCCCTTCCAAATCAAATAAAAGGAAAGTAATGCCACTTTTTACCTTAGAATATTCTTCCAAGTAGTGGATTCTTGACGGGTATTTCATACTATATGGGTTCCAACAGAGAATAGTTTTCTTTGTTGGGGCATTGTTCTTTTCCTCAAATGCTCATTGACAATGATTCTCTTATAGATGTTCTCAAAAAAGGTGCAATTGTTGGCAATGGTACATTTGAGGATGTTCTCTATGTGCCTAACTTGTTTGACAACCTTCTCTTCATTTGTCAAGTCAAGCATCTCGAGAATGACAAGAAAATCAAATTTACTCTAGATTTTGTTATTGCCAAAGATCTTGAAGATGTTCTCCTTGCAATAGGAAAGGTGGCCATCATTCTCAACTTTATGCTTTCTCTCACTTGTGCCCAATGCCCCTTTTTCTTTACTCACCCATTCAAACTCTCTTAAGAAAATTGTGGCATGAGCAATTTGGCTATTTCAACTACCACTATCTTCAATAACTTAGCATAGAAGATATGGTTACAGCTTCCATTAATCCAAGGACAAATTCGACAAAGGGAAGTTTGGCGAGCTTCACAAGTCTTTGAGCTCATTCAACATGACTTAGCAACACCATTTCCATCCTTGTCATTCAACAAAGCCCACTTCATGCTCACCTTTATTGATGACTTCCAAATATGCATTGATCTTCTTGCTTCAATAGAAAGGTGAAGTATTTTGATAGATTTCAAGAAAGTAAAGCTCGTATAGAAAAACAATACAGGAAGTATGCCAAGATTCTCCTCACTATGGCAAAGACTATGTGAAACTCCATTTTGAGCAATAATGTACTCTTGAAGAGATAAATAAACATTCAATTGCCTACACACCGCAACAAAATAATGTTGCAAAAAAGAAAAATCGAAAAATCAATCTTTGAAAAAGATGGCTAAGTCCATGATCCATGCACACTCACTTGCCCCTAAATGTTGGGTTCAAGCTATCAATTGTGTTACATCCAAAGAAAGGTTCCACATAACACCTTAAAGGGCATCACTCCCTCTAAAGTCTAGGGTCGTAGGAATCTTGTAATGCAACACTTCAAAGTTTTTGGCAACCCTAGCGCTCACATTCCTTGATAAAATTGTAGTGCTTTAGAACCATAGAGTTGCTCATAGATCTAAATACACATAAGCTCTTCATTGAAAGAAGTGTACATTTTGAGAACTCTCCCAACTTGTCCTCTTAACATTTCTCCTCCTTGCATTGTGGATTCCAATGATAGCAACATGAAGGACCTTCCTCCTACTTCCTAGACTCACAAGGTTCCTTCAATCACCTCCCCTTCAATCAAGTCAACATTCAGGAGTCAAGAGTTCTCCTCTTACATCCCCCATCATCCTTTGTGCCTTCTTGGGCTAAATAGACATTATATAACACAAACCTTCTTGTCAAGAACCTTTCATATACTTGAAGGTCTTGGTCACATCATAGGGATATTCCACATGCCTGCATTGCTATAGCTTCAAATCCATAATCATTTCATGAGGCATCAAGTATTCTTGGGTGGGGTTCTACCATGAAAGAAGAATATAACTCTTTGCTTTAAAACAACACATGGGAACTTGTTCCACTTCCTAAGAGAAGACAATTGATTCAATGTAAGTGGATCTACCGAACCAAATTTGCAGGAAATGGCACTATACATAAGTATTAAGACAACTAGTGGCTAAAGGTTTCTCACAAGGTCCTGGTGTTGATCACACAAAACCTTTGCCCCTACTGTCATTGTTGCAACTTATGGTTGGGTTATACATCAAATGGATATGAAAAGTGCATTTCCTCATGAGGATCTTCACAAGGGGATTTATATGTAGCAAAGATAGGGATTCCTTCAAGATGCATCATTAGTCTACAAGTTGAAAAATTCTATAGCCTCAACCAAGTACCCACAGCTTGGTATGTCAAGACAAACTCCTTTCTTCTCTCAATTGGATTCTCCTAATGCAACTGAAATGTGAATATCTACAATTTATGACATAACTTCTTTTTCGGTTTCTCTATGTTGATGATTTGATCATCACAAGGTGCACTTCATCCATTATTGCTAGAGTTAAGATTATTTTGCAAGACAATTTTGCATGACAAATTGGGTTTTGCACTACTTTCTCAAGAATGACATTACATAGTTCTCTTCTAATATCACACTTGCTCAACCCAAATACACTCTTAATCTTCTAAAATGATTCCATATGGATGATTGTAAGCTTGCCCTGACTCCTTTTTTTATCTAGAGTTAAGCTTCAAGCTAAGTGTTCCCCTCCATTGGTTGATGCTACCTTGTATCGTCAACTTGTTGAAAGCCCCATTTATCTCAATTGCACTCGCCCCAACATTTCCTATGCACTTGGAATGGTTTCACACTTCATGCAAAGGGATTTATGGAGTTCATTGGAAAGTTTTCAAATGCATATTACACTACATAAAGGATATTCATAGATATAGGATTCACTATACTATAGGTGCAAGTTCAAACTTGATTGGATACACAAATTTTGATTTGGCTGGCAATATTGATGATTGCAAGTCTACATCAATTGTTGATAGAGCAAGAAGCAACATGCCATTGCTCTTTCTTCGATTACTACTGAGTATTAAGGGTTTATAAATGTCACCACTAAAGTAATTTAGCTACAAAATATCCTCACTAAGCTTAGTATTTATTTTCAAAAGCCATCAATCATTTTCTTTGACAACCAAACTGGTATTCACATCTCAAAGAACCGTGTCCATTAGTAGACCAAACACACACATGAACTTTCTACAAGAGCTGATTCAATAGCAGGTCATCGATTTGCAATATTATCCTACAACAATGCATTATTTCAAATATCTTAACCAAAACGACTAAGAGCTGCCAAACAATTCTGAAGATCACTTTCAAACGACTACACAAGCACTTTATAAGAAAGACAAGGACCGACTTTGAACATGTAAAACAATAGAAGTACTGCCAAACAATTCTGAAGATCACTTTCAAGGAGGGTCTGCTTCTAAGGTTTTGGCAAAATATGGAAATTCACACAAGACTGCTGCTTGTGGCTGCAAAGAAACAATGTTTCTTATGAACATTGGATTTGGCTTTTCCATAACACATTTACCAATCTCATTGTCTTTGATATAAGTTCTTAAGCTAATATCATATACAGGCATCCAGGAAAGTCCCAAGCATTAAGTTCCCCCAGAAAATAACAATGGCCAAAGCAAAATATCATTGTGAACGGACAGAGAGGAACAATCATGTTCATCGTTAACCATCAAATATCATGGATAATAAAATCAATACTGGAAGTGAGTAAAAGCAATACATAGGCAAGGGCATATCACAGTATCATAACCCTCTATAACCTAGCTTAGTCTTGACCAGAAAAAATGAATAAAATCCATTAGGCAATCTCCAGCAATCAACAACATTTACTCTTGCACATGCTAAGGCTCATGTCTGATACCCAAGCTCTATTTGTAGACAATTATGTTTCATTTCTACCTCTTAATGGGCCCACGCAAATACCTTCTTTACCTGGTCGCAAGTTTCACATTAAAAATAAGATCTATTCTTGTGGATCCAGCAGCCCTTGGACAGTTCTCAATAAATTGGAATGAGATAAGCTCAGAGTTGTGAGTGAAACCAAGCTCTATCAATAATGATATCCTTTACTCTGAGATGCAATAGACAAATTGAAAACTTATTCCCAGACGTTTCACCTCAAATGGTGCAGAACAAAGGTTCGGTTGCTGGACATTCCTAACACTCTCATTATGCACATACAAACAAAATTATGCAACTACTGCCTGCAACTCAATCACTGCTTGTTTTAAAGTGCATGCTCATTATGCCTGTATTACAAATTCTCCTCTAGTCCAACCTTTACTTACTCCATCCTTAACATGAATAGACTGGAAGATGAATTTCAAAGATGTTTTCAACAAACTTGAACACAAATATTGATTAAAAATTATATCCCGAGACAGTAATTGAATCTGCAAAACTGTCTAAAACAATTTCAAGGTAACTTCCATGGTGGTCACACAGTAGAAAACAATGCTGCATACTGGATATAATGAAAAAAAACTAATAATTTTAAGAACTTCAAGATCACCGTTTCAGTACACTTTCACCATCACTCGTGATTACCATGGACCTCATGAAGTCACATAGTACTAAATACTGTCTACAGATGGCTTAAAGTATATGTGACTACCTCATACTCCCAATATGTAGGAGGCACCTAACTCATGCTCCACAATACTAGGCGTACATACCCTACCCACTGCAGGATTTGAACTTGTGACCTCTCTTTCAAGAGTACAAATTCTCCACCACTAGGCCAACTCAGGTGTACATTGAGTGAAAAACTGTATATGCTTGAAACATCTCTTCAACACCTGAACACTGAAACAAATGGTTGAAGAAGGGCTAACAATTGAATATAACCACTTGGACATATCTCCCTGCTCTGACCTGACTGAAGAAAATCACAGGACTGCTCTAACCTATTATGAGTCTGCGTCTGGATGCATGAAGGTGTAAGAACTGTGGGCTAGGAAATTTAGGCATAGCACATGGGAGCACACTATCAACAAATAAATATTCCTATCATAAATTTGAAAATGAATCCAGAACCAGATAAGTTCCTTGCAATATATCCCAGTCTGTCTTAAACGGCAGAAAACTTCTTGAAAGCTTATTTCTGTAAATCAGCAAGCAGTGTTTAAACACTTTCTGTGGGAAGCTTCTACCATATTGTGCTGCTGCTAAACACTATGAATCCATTTAGGCATTTAAGACCAACAACAGTTTTAAATTTAAAATTTCAAAGTTCAAAAGTCACATCACTTACAAAATACAAATCAATAATCTGCTAAGGATTATATATCAAAGTTTCAATAAGAAAGCAAATAGGAAAGGACATTGATTATCCAATCTCACGATAACATCATAAAATGGTTATATATTGTATATTATAACGTTATATAAACAGAACAACAGATGTTAGATACAAGCAACTACAAACTATGCAAGGTCTATAATATCAACAATTCCTTGCAAGCCATAATGTGTTTCAGCATCAGTTGAAACCTTAACAATCTTTGTAACATCGAGGCATTTTTAGGTGGGAAAATGTTCTATACAAATCCCACGTTATCTAGTAATAAATATATACATTTGACGAATCATGCTAAGCAAGGAGTCACCATGTGATGGGCTAGTATATACAATACCATTCTCCTTTTTTGCAAGAAAGTGTCATGGACAAAGCTAAACCCAAATGTTCAAGCTTCAGAACCTTTTCAACTTATTTACATATATGTAATTAAGTTTGTGAATAGTAATTGAACTTTTTATAGAAGCTTCCATTTAATCTCAAATGTTGCCTTCAACCTCGATAAATCTATTCATCGCGAAGACAGAGATTTGGAAGAGAACTTGCTTGCAGCTTCCTAATTTCAGTTGAAGTAACCTTGCAAGCATGTACAGATAACGTGGTCAAATTTTTTAAGGGTCTGAGATGCTGGAGTCCCGCATTTGTTACACGTGAATTGGAAATGTTCAACGAGACAAGTGCAGTCATTCCTGCAATTTAAAGTTAGTTAGATAAAACCCACACAGAAGGCACAAATACAAGACAGAAGCTTTTTCACACACGAACTCCACACTACTTTATTAGATTCCGACTACTACAATCAAGGTTCTGGTTATCACATGCTAGTTTGAAATTGGGGGATAAGAATGCTTATTCTATATTCTTGAAGCAAAGGAAAACACAGCCTAGACAAAAATAATAAAAAAGGTCAATAACAGCTGTTCCTAATACCAATTCTTGGTAGAGGACTTTAAACTACCTCAAATGAAGTTGATGGATTCACTAAAAATGAATGCAAATGTTTGTCACAAAAAATGGACAGTTAAGAGAGACCTGAAATAAATTCTAGTGCGCCATCTGTAAGGTGAGAGTTTTGGGATAAGTTCAAAGACGTCAATGAAGTTAGATCTTTCATATTTCTGACACCTGCATCAGTTATACCTCCACCACATAACTCCAGAGATCGAAGTTTCTTGAAGCCTGCAAAGAAAAAGAGGACAACTTAAAGCAATCAATTGTTTGAAAATTAAATTTAAAAGCTTTGTCACAGGGTTGTAAAAAAACTTGAAATCCCGCAAAAATTGTCAGAAACCCCAAAAAAGTGCTCCAATACATTGCAAATTCGGCCATACAAGTGCATAAAGGTTTTTTTGGATGACAATTTAAAAATCATATTAGATAAATCCCTTTTCAATTTAGGGTTTTCTATTTCACAATTCTGAACATGCAAAATGACTACAATAGAATGTCATGCTCCCGCAAATTGCAATCCTAAATACAGGTTGACAAGCAAAACCAGATCGTACGTGGGAAACCAAAAAAGCATCACCACCAGATT
>VDFB02000008.1:260105264-260166529 GCA_007258455.2 Sequoia sempervirens | reverse complement strand
GAGAGGTAGGTAGAGAATGGTAGGGTGGGGAGGATATATGGAGAAAGAGAGGGGGAAGGAGGGAGATAGGGAGAGGCAGGTAGAGAGAGGTAAGGTGGAAAGAATAGAGGGAGATGTAGGTAGAGAGAGTGAGGGGAGATATAGAGAATTAGAGAGTGAAGGGGAGAGAAAGATAGAGAGAGGAGAGAAGTTGGGAGGGAGGGATTGAGGGAAAGGGTGAGTGGAGATAGAGAGAAGTAGAGAAGGAAGGTGAGAGAAAGGGAGGAGTAAGTTGGGAGATAGAGATAAGTAGATAGGGAAGGGGATAGAATTAGAGAGAGGGGGGAAGGAAAGGAGGGATAAAGGGAGGGAGACATTGGATAGGAGGGATGGTGGGAGAGGAGACATTAAGAGAATTAGAGATAGGGATGAGGAGAGAGAGAGAGAGAGAGAGAGAGAGAGAGAGAGAGAGAGAGAGAGAGAGAGAGAGAGAGAGAGAGAGAGAGAGAGAGAGAGAGAGAGAGAGAGAGAGAGAGAGAGAGAGAGAGAGAGAGAGAGAGAGGAGAGAGAGAGAGAGAGAGAGAGAGAGAGAGAGAGAGGTATGTAGAGAGAGTGAGGGGAGATAAAGAGAAGTAAATAGGAAAGGGAAGAGAGATGAGAGAGAGGGGGAAGGTGGGAGGGAGGGAGATGTAGGTAGAGAGGTAGGATGGGAGGGACTAAGGGAAATGTAGGTAGAGAGGGTGAGGGTTAGTGGAGATAGAGAGAAAAAGAGAGGAAAGGTGTGTGAGAGAGATGTATATATTTGTCTCATCTTCTTGTAGTTTTATTATAATAAATATGATATTTAAAACTCCCTTGCAACAATCCATAAAATATTTTTTAATATTATATTATATTCTATTATTTTACATAATACTATATGTATATAATATAATATATAATATTTATATTATATTATATAATGTATATAATATTAATATTAATATATCCTAGTATATATTAATTTGTCATAAATTATACTATATATATAAATATTTATATTAATATTAATATTATAACATGTTAAATTTTAATCTATAGTCAACCAAGAAAATATATTCTTAAGTTAAAGAAACATATATCCATTTCTTAACTTAAAGAAACAAATATTTATTTATTAAATTTAAGAAATAGATAAAGAAGATATTTGGGTGTAATGGCACAAGATGGCGAATTTGAGTGAAAAATTGTAGAAGAAGTAAAAGGGAGGCGCTGGGGAGACATTGAGGAGGTTTGTTGACTAGGAGAGAATGCAGAGGTGGATGGCAGGGAAAATTGTTTTGGGCACACCCCGCAATGGGTGTTTGCGAATGGAACCTAGGTGGAAAAATTCCACTTGCATTACCGCAAGATGGAAGGCCCTATGATGCAAAACCATTAACAGTCAAGGAGGTCCCAAGGTGGTGACTGGAGGAAGGTTTTAGATCTAGGAGGGAAGGAATCCAGAGGGAAAAGGAATGAGGAAAATTGGAGTGCACGAATCATAGGGCATAGGTGGTTCTAGGAAAATAGGCACCCTAGAGATTCGTTGGATGAAAATTGGAGAAGTAATGGGAGCAGAATTCTGAAACACACCAGCAAATTATGGAAAGTGAAAGGTTCAGAAAAACCTAACCTAGAGAATGAAAAAAAAATGATTCAACGAAGTAGAGAAGCACCATAATTTGGTAGAAGAATGAACTCAAAAGATCAGGATTTGAATAGAAGAAGAGTGAATATGAGGAAATTCCAAGGAAAATGGAGAGGATTGGATGCAGAAGATAGCTTGAGGCCATGAGGGAGTAAGCTATATTCAATGCCAACATAAGTGATTGAAGCGAGAGTAACCAAATTGATAGACAAAGCATTATTCGCCAAATGGTGTGGTCTAGGATGCCCTATAGAGGAGATCGAGGCTTCGTGGAAAAATAATTTCAAGGATCGAATAAGCATCCATCAATTACCAAACTCCTTCTTCCTCATAGAATGTATAGATCAAAATTTAAAGTAGGAAATTGCATATGGGAAACCCCTTTTTTTGAATGGACATAGTTCTCATTGCCTAAATTGGAAATTAAATTTTGATCCTTGGAACTACACAATTAAAAAAACCCCTACATGGATTAAACTGGTGGGCCTCCCATTGGAATACTAGAATGTAGAGGCTATGGTGAGAATAGGGGATGCCCTAGGGGTGTGTTTAGGAGTAGATGAAGACTTTGTAAATGGCAAAGGAGCAGAAGCCAAAATCTTGATAGAAATAGTAGAGGGAGTTGGAATTTACAAAAAAATATAGATTTTGACAAAGTTGGAAGTTGGCAATAGGAAATAGAGGTGTGCGAAGGTGCACACCCGAGGAAGTGTCTTTTTAGAGAATCAATCCATGAAGGTGGTTCAAATAAGGGGATGGAGAAAAATCGAGGTGAGATGGGATTGGGAGAAGTAGGAGATAGCACATCCCAAGGAGTCCTGGCTTGATTTTGGGAAGACTCAACCCAAAGAGAGCTGCCAGGATCAAAAAAGAGGAAGATTTAATGGAAAACACAGGCTAGAAGGGAGCAATTTCACCCGATGCAGGCACATTCGAAGGATGTGGTCACACAGGTAGAGAAAGACCCGAACACTCTTCTGGGAGAAGCAAAGGAACTACAAAAAGACATTAGCACTCAACTCAGAGAGTTGTCCAAAGAAATAAACAATATAGAAATGGAAATGTAGGAGGAGGGAGGCAAGAAAGTGAAGGGGACTAAAAGTATCAAAAATAATGAAGAAGAGGAGATCCTGGAAGAGGAAGAAAACAACTCACAATCTAAGGAGGAAGAGAGTGATCAATACATAGAGGTAGAAGAAGAAGACCTAGAGGAGGCAGAGGAGGGAGATTTGATTGAGGAAAGGATGCTTGAACAATCCCAATTAAAAATTAAAAAACCAAACATAAAGAGGAAAATAAAAAGGGGTCAAAGAACGAATAGAGCTAAGTTGGTAATTGTAGGCAATGTAGCAAGGCAACGGAAATTGAGAACTGGGAATGATGTCCTCATTCCCATGAAAAAATGAGGATCATTACATGGAATGTCAGGGGAATCAATGCCCCTAAAAAATGGCACATGGTCAAGTGCCAAATTGACCAATCAAAGGGTGACACAATTTTAATTCAGGAATCTAAATGGAGCAAAGAAGCAGGAAATAAAAGAATGAGCAACTAGAGGCAATGGAAAGGACAATTCAGGGAGGCTGTGGGAGTGTATGGAGGTTTGGGAGTAATATGGAATCCTCTATCAGTATAAGGTGAAGTGGAAAAATAAGAGGACAATTGGCAATTGATAAGAATCAAGGGATTGATGAGAAATGAGCTCTTCTTTATCATCAACGCATATGGTCCAATTGACACTATGGAAAAAAGGCAAGTGTGGAATAAAATCTCAAAATTGTAGGAATGAGAGAGGAATAGTAGCAAGGGATTTTAATGCAACCTTGAATAAGGAATAGAATCAAGGGGGTCTAGGAAGAGTCACTGCCATACAACATGATTTTCAAGAATTTGTAGACAATAATCAATTAGTGGACATGCAAACCAAAAATGGGATTTACACATGGTTAATAGAAGGAAGGGATTCACCAACATAGCTGAAAGGTTGGACAGATTCCTACTTTGGGGGGATTGAGGAGAGTCAACAACCATGTAGGAGTCTCAAATACTTCCCTTCATAGGATTAGACCATTTTCCAGTATTGCTTTCCTTTGGTCAGGAAGACCCCCCAAAGGGAAGCCCATTCAAGTTTGAAAATATGTGGTTGAGGGATGAGCATTTGTCAGAGCTAATAGATAGATGGTGGAATGAGATAAAGTTTGGAGACAAATCAGAGCTCTACAAGATTAACAAGAAGTTGGGATTCATCAAAACTAAACTTAAAGAATGGAACAAGTCTTGTTTCAAAAAAATATTCTAGGAGAAAGAAAGAGTAGAGCAAGAAATCAGAGCCTTGAATGAACACATAATAGAAAAAGGAATGGATAAAGTTGATTTTGAGAATGAAAAATTCCAGAAAGATGAACTAGAAGAATTACTGAAGAGGGAAGAATACTTCTAGTGTTAGAAATCAAGGGAAACTTGGTTGAAAGGAGATAGGAATACCAAATACTTTCACAAATTAGTAATTGGCAATTGGAGTAGGAACAAGAGAACAAAAATAAAATAAAAATAAAATGGGGAAGTAACTCAATCTATTGAGGAAGTGAATAAGGAGGTTATTAGATTTTTTGAATCCATTCTAAAAAAGGAGAACTAGGAGAATAGAACAATAAGGGAAAGGTTGTTGATCCCAATCCCATCAATTATAAATGAAGAGAAAAATAGACAGTTGTATCAAAAAATCTATATGGAAGAAGTCAAGGAAGCAATTTTCCAGATGAATCCAGACAAGGTGTCGAGGCTAGATGGCTCCCCAACTAGTTTCTTCCAAAAAATTTGGGATGTAGTAGGAGGTTATCTAGTAGTTTTAGTGGAAGAATCAAGAAGAAGAATGGTAATTTTGGGGGTATTAAATCATCCATTTCTAGCCCTAATCCCCAAGAAAAAAGATTTGCATATGATGAGTGATTTCAGACCAATTGCATTATGCAATATGGTGTATAAGATGGTCACCAAAATCATAGCAAACAAACTCAAGAGAGTACTAAATGAGGTCATATCAGAAGAGAAAAGTGGATTTTCTCTAGGAAGGTTGATTGTAGAAGGTATAATAATTGCACATGAAACCATACACTCAGCCACGAAGAATAAGGAAGCATGTATGGTGTAAAATTGGACATTCTTAAAGCATATGACATGGTGGATGGGTAGTTCCTTATGGAAGTGTTGGGGAAGTTTGGGTTTGATGAAAAATGGATAAGTTGGGTCAAGAGTTGTATCTCAACAGCTAAATTTTTTTTGCTAGTGAATGGATTAGCACATGGATTCTTTCCATCAACTAGGGGGCTAAGACAAGGTGAGCCCCTATCCCCCTTCATTTTCATAATTACGGCAGAGGAGCTAGGAAGAGGGATACAAAACCTGAGAAGGGAAGGGAAGTGGGTAGTAGTACATGTAGCAAATGGTTTGGATCCCACCAATCATCAACATTTTGCAGACGACACCACTCTATTTGGGGAGGCAAGTAGGAGGGAAGCAAGGGTGATCAAGAATTTTCTAGATGACTATTGTAAAGCATCAGGGTAGAGTATTAACTGGGAAATTCAGAGGTGTTCTTTCTCAACACACAACCAAGTCTACAAAAGGATCTAGCCAAAATCCTGAATCTAAAAGTGGTGACTCTTCCTTGGTGTTTTTTGGGGATGCCTCTGTTTGCAACGATTAACAAAAAATGCTATTTGGAAAGCCTGATAAATAGTTGCAAAAGAAAATTGGGAACCTATAAAAGAAAGTGGCTATCCTCAACAGGAAGATTACTAATGGTGAAATCAACATTGTCGGCCATCCCAGTGTATTCAATGTCATGTTTAAAATTACCAAAAGTAGTGGAAGAGTCTTCGACCCAAATTTTTAGGAAATTCTTTTGGAGTGGAATAGGGGAATAGAACAAATTTCCATTGTTGGCCTAGGATAAGGTGTGCACCCCAAAGGAATCTAGTGGTGTTGGTTTAAAACAGTTAGTGCTAATGAATCAAGCAATGGGAGCTAAACTGGTGTGGAACCTATATACAAAGAATGAGCAAAAGTGGGTCAAAGTTTTGAGAAGAAAATATCTAGATTCAGATGAGTCAACTAGAATCCTCACCACAATTAATCCTCCAAGAGGCTTTGCAATTTGGAACTTCATTTTGGATTGCAGGGATATAATATCCAAGCATGTCACTTTGGAGGTCAGAGATGGTGAAAGTGCTTCCTTTTGGAGTGACTCATGGTGTGTGAAACCCCCCATCAACAACACCCTGGGATTGGAAGATCTCAAAGAAGAAACGCTAAGAGTATGGGGGCATAAGGTGTCCAATTATGGTAAGATAACATTCAATCAGGGAATCCCCAGCTGGACTTGGAATGATTCTTAAACCCTCAACATGCTCCACAAGCACAAAAAGATGCATTGTCAGAGATACTCAAAAGCAAACACTTTATTCCCTCCAATGAAAAGGATGTAATCAAATGGTGTGGGTCATCCACAGGCACATACAAAGTGAAGTTTGGCTACAAAATTAAAGAACTAGCCATGGCAAGACAAGACTAGCCATGCAAATTGATGTGGGGGAAAAAATGTCTTCCCAAAGTAGGAGTTTTTGCATGGATGGCGATTCAGAAAAGGATACTCACTGAGGATAGACTAGTAACCTTTGGTGTTCAAGGCCTGAGAAGATGTATAATATGCAAAAAGTGTGAAGAATCTGTAGACCATTTACTTTTGTCTTGCCCATATGCAAATGAATGTTGGAATAGAGTTAGGAAAAAACTAAACCTGCAATGCCCCATGTTGACAGACCTTGAAACCCAGTTCAAAATGTGGCCTCAAGGAGGTAAGAAATTAGATTTTGATGGAATATGGCAAATAACCCCATCTATAGTAATATGTGAAATTTGGAAGGAGAGAAATAGAGGATCTTCCAAGGGAAGGAGATGAGTGAAGATGGACTCTGGGGGAAAATTGAAAGGGCCATAGTAGAATTAGTCAATGAAGATGCTTGATCCAAAGCAGGAAAGCATAAAATCTTCACAAATCAGGATGAAAACCTAATGAAATCAATTGATGGTTTGAAGCCACCACTACTCAGTGGTAGTAGTGAGTTGCAGACGCCAAAGGTTAAGAGGGAAGAAGTAGTATGGAAGGAGTCAGAAGAAGGATGGACTAAAATCAATTTTGATGGAGCTTCCCATGGTAACCTAGGCCTGGGAGGAGTAGGATGTATTGCCAAGGATGCGCAAGGTAAAAATATAGTAGAGAAATCCATCTCCCTATGAATGTACACGGACAATGAAGCAGAGTTTAAGGCTACAACCATTGGTCTACAATTGGGTTTGGAGATTGGAGTGAAGCGTATTCATTTGGAGGGGGATTCACTTATTACTATCAACACTATTCGAAGAGGTAGCACTCTAAAATGGAAGTTAAATCATCTGTTGTAGTGCATCAAACAACTAGTAAGAGAATTCAAGGCATTTCAAATAAGTCACATATATTGAGAGGGAAACAACAAGGCGGATGCGCTAGCAAAAAAGGCGTTAGGAGATAACACATAAGCAAAAAGTTGGGTTGTTATGAAGAAGCTAGAATGGGAGGAATTTCAAGCCAGAAAGCTCAAGAAGGAAATTGTAGATACCGTACTAACTGGAAACCATCGAAGCATGTAATAAAATGAAGACGAAATCAAAATTGATCAAAATGACAAGACAAAAGCCATAAATAGAAGGAAAGGAGAGGGACCTATGAACAAGTCCCAAGACAAAGGAAATGACAGGATAAGCACGACCTCACACAATCAAATAGATTTGTATCATTAGCAAGGTGGTGGCTGGAAGACATGCTTCAAAAAGCACATACTCTAAATTGATCATTATGATGAAGTAAGGTTGTCTTTGTTAAAAGGAAAAGGTTGGTGATAGCTTCAACAAAATATGAAAGTGCTATTTTTAGAGTGAAGAAGTAAGGTTTGTTAGTAATAGAGAGATTGAAGGGATTGTTTGATCTAGGAATAATTGATGCTCTATTATTTCAAAATATTGACAAACAACAACAATCCTTTGTGGGAGAGATAACTAACAAAAGATTGAGAGTGTTGTTAGTTTCTTCTCACCTGCTGATTCTTTGGGCAACCAAAAAGGTGTTGGGACTAGAATTTTTGAAAGCATACCAAAGATTCAAGTCGAATGCCAACATTCCTGCTATGTTTTTGGTAATGTTGATTCACATGGGCATATCCAAGGAAAGATCCAAGAAATAACCCATATGGTCTTAATCCATGTGTGGTTGGGTGAGATTGATGAAACCCTAGATAACATTGATGGCTCTGATGATCCCAATGCCACAAAATTACTACATGATGCACCATAATGGTGGAGAAGTGACGAAGTTTCTGTTGATACAAACCATTGACCTAGTAGGGTTTGCAAAATTATGGGACGAGAGAGAAAGAGGCATCTTCTTCCTCTTAGAGCAGCAAAGATGATGTCTGACCCTCCTCGCGGCTGGGCTATGAAGTATGTAGAGGACAAAGGGCTAGCAGGAGAAATAGTGACAGGGGATGATGATGACTGGGATCTCGGTACTAGTGAGGAATTGATTTCAAACGATGGAAGAGACCGTGAGCAAAAAGTGAAAGGCCCGACTCATTAGAATTATGGGGTAGATTGTCCGGTTGTGGAAGATTACTTGGCTTTCAAGAGGAGGGTGGTGTCTAATGATGAGGAGGACTAAGCAAGGTGTGCTCAGAACGGATCGTGACAAAAGGTGTTGCAACATGCTGGAAAGGTTAGGCGTTGAGGTAGAAGCTAGTATTTTTTGGTAAAAAGATTAGTCTATGGGTGTCAGTTAGATAAAGGTAGTTGCAAAGGCTTGTGTTAGTTTGTCGAACAATAGGGTTTGTTTTTGGTTTGTATAGGGGTAATGGTGTTCTTTGGGGGTTTGATATTCTGGCTAAGGGCTATTTTGAGCTATGTAAAAATAGGGTTGAAAAGCCATTTTGGGTAAGGGATAGCTAGATGTCTAGTCCAAGTGAAGATGAAGGTAGTCATGGTAAAAATTGCAAAAAAAGTTGAAGACAATATAAAACTTTTTTGGTATCAATACAGGGTGTTGCCCCTAGCAAAAATTTAACAATAATAAAAAAAAAAATGGATAAAGAAATAGATATTCGTTTCTTAACTTAGAGAAACATATATTTATTTCTTAACTTTAAGAAATGGATAAAGAAACAATTATCAATTTCTTAACTTAAAGAAATAGATATATGTTTCTTAACTTAAAGAAATGGATATTTGTTTCTTAACTTAAAGAAACAAATATATATTTCTTAAGTTAATGAAATAGATATTTGTTTCTTAACTTTAAGAAACAGGTATCCATTTATGAACTTTAAGGAATGGATATCTATTTTTTAACTTTAAAAAATGGATATATGTTTCTATTGGATATCCCTTATTAACGGATATCCATTTTTAAATTTTTTTTTTGCCTCAGTTATTGCCTTGGGAGTACTTTGGGATTTGTCTTGGGGTGTCAAACCTAGAAATTCAATTGCCCCAACGTGTTTAGAAGGGTTCCAGTGATTTTTCGGACTTCACCCTTTGTGTTGACTACTTTTTTTAATCCAAATTTGAGGAAACAAAAAGGGTTTATTTAGTAAAGTGTTAGCATTCTACCAATATAAGATATTCTTTATTTTGAATTTAATAGATAATATTATTGATTTTCTACATGCACTATATATAAAGTCCTGATTAATAGGTTGATTGAAAAACGTCTATAACTTTTAAAAGGCTACACATTTTTTGAATTTGAAAGATGCATCACACTCTATGCTTCATAACTATAGCTTTAAAAAAATCATAAATTTTTGACCAAGTTAGGGTGGACAGACAAATGGTTTTTAATATTTTTAAAAATTTCTACAAAAATTTCATAACTAATTATTTACTTACAAAAAAATATGTGTCACATTCAGGCATGCGTTCTCTACTTATATTGAAAGATTTGAAAAATATATATTTCTTTTTGCTCAACCTTCAAAATTTAAAGTACTATTGCATTGAAATTTAAAATTTTCATCAAATAAAATTACTTTTTTCCAAAAAATTCCTAGTATCCTACAAACTACATTCAATTTCTACAATTCTAATGTTAATAACATATTCAAATTCTTATGTGAAGTTTCTTAAATCTATTTTTCTATATTTACATTGCCACTTAAGTGCCATGTTTGGCCATCATGATCCTACGTTGACCCATACTCTCTTTTTAGATCTACAAAACCACAAATTTTAGTTAATCATTCAAATCTAATAAAACCATCCATGCCAAGGAAATGCACACAATGATTAAAATCTACAGTTACCAAAATGATTAAATCTACAATTACCAAAATTATTAAACCAAAATAATAGAATATTACAAATAAGAATAACTACAAATCTAGTTAACATGAAAGCACTACCATTAAATTTGACTAAGAGGTTTTCTAAGATCTCTAAGACACCAAACATGCCAATTCCACATCTAATACAATTTACTCACATAAATAAACATGTCATTTCAATTCTTCATGCATAAAAATACCTCCAGGACACCATCACCACAATCTATCCACCTACATCAAACTCTCACTAAAAGATCCTGATATCACATCTATATCTTCTATGCCTTAAGAATCATAAGATAATAAAAAATTTAGATTTTACCTAGTGATAAAATAATTGATCAATTGTGAAGTGCTCATAAAATTCTCCTTGTACCTTATAACAAGTCTAAAATTGGACATTGTGGGCTCAAGATATGACTTATTGAACTAATGAGAGTAAAACCAACTTTTAATTATATTTTTTTAATAATAAATATAAAATATTTAAAAGCCACTAATACCACTATGTAGTACTCATAAAGATATATCCATCAATTATAAGAATTTATAAAACAAAAAAAAAATTATAAGAAGTTATTATTTTGATATTAAAGATGAGAATTGTGCCTCCTATTAAAAAAAATCTCTATTAAGCCTTGAAAAATAAGCTCTGTCACTATTTTGGTGGCTAGGGTAGTGTCATTGGTAATGGTTCCATGTAGGTGGTTATGATGGACCAAAGGAGAGGGGCACTAATAGATCCTACACGATGATATGCAACAATGGTGGTGTAGGAGTGGGGAGGCAATAAGTGTATTGCTTGGTTCACTTTAGCTATTCAGGGTTCGTCATGACCAGTTGATGGGCAAGCTGCATAATTGTGGGCTTTGACCCTATCAATATTCCATGTGAAAGGTTATGTCACCATCATACCTATGATCCAATCAAGATTATATAATTATTTATTTCTATAAATCATATAATATATTGACAGAGAATTTTTTTTTTATATACTATAGATTGATGCATGCAACTAAAACTTTGTACAAACATTATGGACTTGTATGATTATATTGATTTTGACCATCCAATTTTTTTCAAACCCCTTAAAAATTTTCTAATGTTTTTTTTTTCAAAGGATATTGATTTTTATACCAATTTATATGTTTTAGAGCCTTTTGAATGCAATAGTGAGGCTTATTTTTGTCTAGGTCATATGTAGAACTTAACCTCCAAACACTCACAAAAAGGGCTCAAATAAAAAAATATTTTTTATATCACTATAAAAACTTTAGATCTACAACAACTCATATTCTCAAAACACTTGAAACCTTGAAATTTGCTTCATTTTTCTTGTAAGGTCATAAATTCAACTATGCACAAGATTCCACTCACAACAAGTGTTAACAAATAGGAAGATGTTTCCTCACAACTTGACAACTGAACTCTAATACCAAACAAAAAGAAATTTTAAGTAAAATATACCATTTCCTCATAACCCTCATGAGATAAAAAAATAAAAAAATAAGTATTTAGAATCTATAATGCAAAAGATTAAAAAAATACCATCACTAGAACAACAGGTGTAAAACACTCAAGAAAGTCACGTTAATATTCCCTTCATAACTATCATAACCTTACATAGAAGTGTATCACCTGAATATATGCCATCAACTTCTACCTATTTAACATTCATTAGTTAACTATATAATAAGCTACACAAATTTGAATATGAAAGAGACCAAAATTTTATCTTCTGTAATAGAGCTTGTCCTTGGAATTCCTCACAGATTTCAATTGAAATCCTTCTTTCACATAGAAGTTAATGCAAACAATAGATGTAGAGTTTCCTTTCCATGTAGGAATCTTTATATGTTCTTTAGCAGAAAAAATAATATTTAAGAACAAAAGTATTAATTTTATAAATGTTGATCTTACTGGCATCTTCATCTATGAAAGTTTATAATGCTAAACATAAGCGAGACTAAAGAAGAACATTCATTAGCATATTGTTGTATATCATCATGTTACTCATAGTATAAGAAAATCAATATCTTTGAGTAGAAATTAAGAAAATCCTTGTAACCCCCTAAAGCCTACATGTATAGAATTCCATAGTGTTTTTTAAATTGGTCTCACTATTATCATCGTAATCACATACTTTATGCAGCATAACCAACAATATTGTAGCTGAACATTAGCATAAAATAAATTACAACTTGAATGCCTCAAATTTGATCTGTAACTTCCATACACTTCATAAACTGTGCTTTCAACTCTACTAAGTTTACACACTGACAATGTTGCTATCGTGCTATTTCACGTTGATGCATATACTTAATTCCCTATGGATTTATTTATACATATACTTCATATATATGTCTTGAATTAGTTTTTTAACAATTCCACATTGACAACATAAGATTCATTTCTACATGTGAGTGATTTAAACTTGTATATCAATGGGAATTGTAATTGTAGCATTCTCTTAAGTCTTGGGTACAATTATTTCTGCCCATTCCTTGAATATGTCAAGTCTCTTTCCTTGATCCACTTGGTAATGGATATTAGATCAAATTTTTCTTTTATGGACCTAATAATGAATGAATATTTAAATATATTATTAATGTTTTGTAAAAACTTCTTTATGAGGGGTCAGGTTGGTGCATGGGCACCTAGTCGAATTTTGTAAATATGGTCAAATGTTAGGTTTGTTTTGGGTGTTTTGAGTCATGTTGGATGTAATAAGGTCAAAATAGAAAAATTTCAGTGTAATAAATCATGTAGGGTTGGTATTAGATAGAGTGGTCAAGTTTTTGTCATGTTTTGTCATTTGTTGCAAAAGTTGCTTTGCAACTTTGCAAATTTTGTCACTTTTGGAAGTTGAATGGTCATGTAGTTCAAAAAGAAGTTGTGAAGCATTTTTTTGGGTTTTTTGGTGTTTAAATATGTCTCACAAACTTTTAGGAAATCTTTTGGAGACAAATTTGGTGCACAAGCAATACAAAAACTTCATTTTTCTATGTGTTTTCATCAAAATCTGTTGCTACAGCGTTATGTACGGTTTCGTACTGAGAGATAATGATCTAAAGTGTATTAAATTTGATGGAGGAATGAACTAGATTTTTTTGGTGTTTGTTTTAGTTGTTTTCATAAATTTTGAAGAGTTTTGTGAGAAAAATACTGAAAATGGGTTAGAAACCCTAATTTTGAGGGTTTGTAAGCAAAACATGGAATAAGAGACCATGCCACCAGTGGAAATTGCTAAAAATTGGTGGAATGGAAATATATAGAGTATTATTTATGTTTATTAGGATTTTAGATGTAGGGGATGGAGTTAGGGCCTTGTTTGTGCAAGCCCTAGCCTAATATCTCAATGTATTAGGCTAGTTTTGATAGGTAGAGGTAGGGTTTTGATAGTGAGTAAATTTTTGGATGTTGTAGTTGGTAAAATCTATTGTTCCAAACCCCATGTGACCTGTTGAGATCCATGGAGTAGATATTGGTGATTGAGAGAAGGTTTAACATATACTTACTTTGTAAAAGAGGCCTAATTGGGCTTAAGGGCAACGTAGCAGTCCATTTTAGGAGGGAATGTTCTAAAACAAGCCTATACAAAAATTTGGTATGTTCAAGAAGGGAATAAAGGGTGTTCTAAATAGTATTCCTTTCATGGGTTTGAGGAATTCTCTAAAAGATATGCTCAAAATTCATTGTCTGGTGTGCTACAAGCAAAATTGAGGAAATTGTGGGAAAACACCAAATTAGGGTTTTCAGAGTGAAAAGGTTGTTCAAGACTGATTGGATTGTGATTGATTTGAAAAAATCCTCCCTAATTTACATCAAATTGGTATCAGAGCATAGGTTTTTATCTTTTGAAGGAAAAATGTTGAAGGTTGAAGAAGGAAAGTTGTAATTTGAAAGGACAAGATGCTTCCTAAAGGTAGTGTAGTCATTGCTAGAGAAATAAGGATGATGAAAGAGTCTCAAGCTCTTTTAGCCAGAATTTCAGCATTGGAAACAAACCAAAGAAGAGGTAAGGCCATTGAAGATGAGAGTGATCGAGAAGAAGAGGAAGAGGGTGAGAATGAAAACCATCCAAGAGGAGTCCAAGGTGATGATGAGTTGGACCCTGATGAAAGAAGGATGGTTAAAATGTTGAAGGCTATCAAGGGAGATGCTTCTGATGTGAAAATGGATTTTCCAATGTATAGTGGAAAGTTGGATGCAGAATAAGTGTTAGATTGGGTTGATGCACTAGACAATTACTAAGTACAATGAGGTAGCAAAAGAACAAAAGGTAAAGTTTGCAAAGACTAAGTTGAAAGGCCCTACCTTAACTTGGTGGAACTATGTATAGGAGGAGAGAATGAAAAAAGGAAAAGCTAAAATAAATTCATGGGATAGGATGGTGTCTAAGGTGAAGATTCAATTCTTGCCCAATAACTATGCAATTCAAACTTTTAGAAGGTTGCAAAATCTCAAGCAAAAAGAGATGGATGTCATGGATTATTTCGAGGAGTTTCACAAGTTAAGCATTAGAGTAGGTCATGTTGAGAATGAAGTTGAAAAGATAGCAAGGTATATGAATGTGTTGAGGTTCAATATTCAGGATGAATTGAGTCTTGCCACTCCTAGAATGGTTGACGAATTTTTTCAGTTGGTTGTTAGGGCAGAAGAGAAATTGAAAAGGAAAGAAAGACAAGGTAGAGGCAGAGGCAACACCTCTAGAAGTAGAGGTTCACTTTCCAACTCAAGGTAGTCCTATGAGGACCAAGAAGATTCAAGTAAATATCAAGAACATGTTGTTGATGCAAGAGGTGGATTTAGAGGCAGTGGATCAGGTTTTAGAGGTAGATATGGTGGACAAGGTAGAGGTTCAAATACCTTCTTTGGAAGATGTTATCATTACAATCAATTTGGCCATCAAGCATGGAAGTTCCCAGAGAAACAGCGTTCTATATCACATGGTGGTGAAAGGAGAACACAATTGGTGCAAGAAGAAGATTGTGAAAGTGTGAATTCAACACCACAACATGCTACTCCAGAGGTTGGTGAAGCACTAATGGTAAGGAGAACACTCATCAAAACATCAGAAGAGAAGGAGCCAGCACAAAGGACAATCTTCAAGACAACTTGCAAGTGCATGGGAAAGATATGTAAAGTGGTAGTTGATTCAGACGGTATTGATAATATGGTGTCCATTGAAGTGGTTGAGAAATTAAAATTTCCTAGAATACCACATGATACTCCTTATAAAGTGTCTTGGTTGAATGAGGGTCAATCTGTTTTGGTAAATGAGCAAGCTTGGGTTGAGTTTAATATAGGTGGTTACAAGGATAAAATTTTATGTGATGTGTTGCATATGGATGTGTGCCATTTTCTGCTAGGTAGGCCTTGTAAATTTGATAGGCATGCCATGTATGATGGTAGAACAAATAACTATGAGATAAGTAAAGATGGAAGCTCATTTACATTGACACCATTGAAGGAAGATGATTAAAGGAAAACTAAGCAAGCTAAGGTGATGATGGTTGGTAAAAAATTCATAAAATTAGAACAAGAGAAGGATAGAGACCTTGTAGCCACTTCTAACCTTGAAGGTACTGAGATAGCAGCATTGAAGCATGCTTCAATTTTGGAAGGAAAAGATATTGAGAAGGTCAAGGATGAATTGATTTTAGAAGTTCAAGATTGTCTTAAGGGGCATATTGCTAAAAAGGTAAAAGAGGTATTACATTCATTGCTTGCACAAGGATATGTTGATCATTCTTTTATGTCAAAAGTTAGTTTGCATGATGAGGCATCAATTGTGGGTGCATCACAATATATGGAAGGAAAGAACTTGGACCTTGCAGCCATTTCTACTCCTGAAGAAATTGTAACATCAGGTATGAGAAAAGTTGAGAGATTTGATTGCAAAGAAGAAAATCCATTTTCTATATTGCAAATTAAAAAGGGAAAAGGAAAGTCTAGTGATTGTATAGACCTTAAGGAGAAAGCAACATCCAACATTACAAGTTTGAATGATAAGAGTTGTGTTGTGGACTCACAATCCAAGCCCCTTTCAAATTTTATGGATGATGGTGTTGGTAAGGCAAGTGCACTTTTGATTTTTCTCTTTTCATTTATAATGAAGATCTTACATATTCATTACAAATGTTCCACAAGGAGATAGGGGAGATTAGTCAAGATTTATTCTTTTGTGCAAAGGGCAGTAACACAAATCAAGAGCCTAGGTCTGATGTCATGATCAACAGGGACAAAGAGGAATTGAACATCACTTTTGTTGAAATTGAAGACTTAAGGAGTAAGGGGCCTACATGTAAGATAAAACATGTTGTTGATAGAGCACAAGGTGCTGGGACAGTATATGTGTATAGCCGTAAAATTGCATCCCTCACAATTTCACATACATTCTTGTGTCTGCTTTAGTGTCCACTCCCTTAGAGCTTGTGTAGGCTCATTTTAGCCCCTGCATCAGCCTTTTTTGCTCTCAAGATGCTCCAACGCCCCTTTTTAGCAACTATCTTTGCATGTAAGCTTTGCATCAAACCTTGTACTTTTCCCATTCATGTTGTTTTGTAGTGTGACGTGTCCAAACACTAGCACGTCATGCAGATGTTTGTGTATCGCACTAGCGTCCTCAACGTCTCAACATTCAAACGACCATTTTCATGTTGGCCACTTGTCACCTCCTTTGGTTGGTGGTAATGACCCGAGACACCTTGTAATGGCTGGAGAAGCTTCTTTCCCCTCATTAAAAGCCACCCTTTCAGTTCATTTTTCTCTCTAACTTCCTCTAGCTTCGTTCTTCTAACTTCTAACTTCTTGGCTTCCATATTAAAATTCTTCCCTCTTGCTGTTTCCTTCACAAATGTCTTTTTCTTCTAGCTTCCTCTCCTTCTTGGCTTCTCTCTCAAGCATTCTACCATCTTTCTCTTGCTTGCACAACTCCATTGCTTGCTACAATAATAGCCTCAAGCACTCTCAAGCTTTCACTACACCCTTTGCAACACTCATGGCTTTTGCGGCTTCATCTCCCTTATCTCATGCTTGTAAGCATCTTGGGATTCCATATCCCCTTCTTATTGCATCTCTATTTCATGATACGGGTTCTCCTCCTTAAGTGGAGATTGCTTTTATCACCTCTTTTGTGATACGGGTTCTCCTCCTTGAGCGGGGTTTGCTTTTATCACTCATACTTGGTGGTGTGGGTTCTACTCCTAAGTGGGTTTTTCTTTCACCACACACTTTTTCCATTTTGGCTCACTCTCTCTTTCTATTTGGCTGTCCATGGAGGTGGAAACAATAAAATGGGGGTTTGACTAAGGCAAACCCCTATACAACCCCAACACTTTCTCTAGATATCTTACAGACGTAGGTTTTGAAGACATTCACTTGTTGGAGGATTCATCACTAGCATGGTTGTAAGCATTTCCTTTCTTCTTCTTTTCTTCATCAATTCTACTTTATTTTATTGTATTCCTATTACATTCTGTTTCTTTATCACATTCTGTTTCTTTATCACATTCTGTAAATTCGTAACAATCAGAGTAGAAGTAGTCATTCTATTGTTTTCCTATGATAAACTCATTCTCTAGCCCGTACAAGATGCCAACACGCCTCTAGGACACCAACGCATCGCATTGTCATCTGTATTCTACGTCGTCGTCCTTTGGCCGAGAGCTTGATAGTTTGTCTAAAAAACCTTTGTGACCTGCTCTTTCATATTCTAAAACTCTCATCATTGTTCTTGAGGTAGTTTAGGGAAGTTCATCTTGTGAGGCTCTTTGAATGAAGAGGACTCATGAGTAGTGAATCCTCCTTCTCTAAAATATGTAATTCTTTAGACATATTGGAAGCAGCTACATGTTGAAGAGGCAAAATGCCATCAAGCAGTGATCAATTTTCAAGCTACAGATTTACCTTGTGCTTTGTTTCAGTATGGGATTGTGTGGAAGAGTGTACTCACTGAAATAATGAGTAAGGATTATGTCCTCAAACATGGCTACACAATTTCAGACTCAAAGGGGACTTGAGTCCTTTTTTTGTCTGGGTGTATGGTGCAGGGGCACCTAGTCAAATTTTGTATATGGTCAAATGTTGGGTTTTTTTGGGTGTTTTGAGTCATGTTGGATGTAATAATATCATAGTGGACCATTTAAAATGTAATAAGTTGTGGGGTCAGTATTAGATAGGGTGGTCAATTTTTTGTCATGTTTTGTAATTTTTTGCAAAATTTATTTTGCAACTTTGCAAATTTTGTCACTTTTGGAAGTTGAATGGTCATGTAGTTCAAAAATAAGTTGTGAACCATTGTGTTGGGTATGTTGGTGTTTAAATATGCCTCAAAAAATTTGAGGCAATCTTCTGGAGATAAATTTGGTGCACAAGCAATAAAAAAACTTCATTTTTCTATTTGTTTTCATCAAAATTTGTTGCTACAACATTCTATATGGTTCCATACTGAGAGATAATGATCTAAAGTGTATTAAATCTGATGGAAGCATGAAATATATTTTTTTTGGAATTTGTTTGAGTTTTTTTCATAAAGTTTGAAGAGTTCTGTGAGCAAAATACTGAAAACGGGTTAGAAACCCTAATTTTGAGGGTTTGTAAGAAAAACATGGAATAAGAGACCATTCCACCTATGGAAATTGCTAAAAATTGCTGGAATGGAACTAGATAGGGTATTATTTATTATTTATTAGGATTTTAGATGTAGGGGATGGAGTTAGGGCCTTGTTTGTGCAAGCCCTAGCCTAATATCTCATTGTATTAGGTTAGTTTTGAGAGGTAGAGGGAGGGTTTTGATAGTGAGTGAATTTGTGGATGTTTCAATTGGTAAAATATATTGTTCCAAACCCCCTATGACCTATTGAGAGCCATGGTGTAGATATTGGTGATTGGGAGAAGGTTTAGCATATACTTGCTTTGTAAAAGAGGCCTAATTAGGCTTAAGGGCAACATAGCAGTCCATTTTAGGAGGGAATGTTCTGAAACAAGCCTATACAAAAATTTGGTATGTTCAAGAAGGGAATAAAGGGTGTCCTAAATGGTATTCATTTCATGGTTTTGAGGCCTTCTCTAAAAGATATTCCCAAAATTCATTGTTTGGTGTGCTACAAGCAAAATTGAGGAAATTATGGGAAAACACCAAGTTAGGGTTTTCAGAGTGAAAAGGTTATTCAAGATTGATTGGATTGTGATTGATTTGAAAAATTGATCCCTACTCTACATCACATGGGGCCTATCTTGATTGGCTAAAGTGTCTTGTTGTAGGCAAGAGGTCATAAGATCTAGTCTCCCCCTCTCCCCATGGTATCAAAGGGCATGTTGCGCCAACATCACAGGTCATGTGAAAAGAAAACCTCTTTATGAGATATTAGGTTTAACTTACCAAAATCATATGTAAATGAAAATAAAATTTCCAATAGTTAATAAAAATCCAATCCATGATGAATATAAATCTCCCCATGAAGGAAATTGGGTTAGTTTATATTTTATAAATGAGTAGTTCATAGTAGTGTCAACAAAGGATTATAAAAACACATGGTATTTATTTGTGTTTTTCTCTCAAGTATTATTGTTACTACTTAAAGTTTTAATACTAATGGAGAAATTGCTTAATTAAATACTATGTTATATGTTAATTATTGTTGTTAGATAAATGATATTATTTGGATTTAGTTCCAAGTTAATGAAACTTGATAGTTTAAATGAATCCATTTTCAAATACAAAATTGAGAAATTAGAGACATTGTTTATTATTTATGCAAAGTCAATGATTTGATCGTAATAATAGCTTGTTTAGTTTAATCATACTTAGTAATCATATAAAGGTTATGGTGAAATTTCTATGAATTTTGAGTTAATTTTTTTATAGTACTTAAACTGGTTTTCAATTTAAATGCAATGATTAATTTTTTATTAGAGGTAAAATTGGTTTTGAAGGGGCCTTGAAACCCTTTACAAAAAAGAAAGTTGCTTCAAAAGATAAGCACAAAGATCAACAAACAACAAACAAGCAACAAACCATCAACAAAACAACTACCAAAAAAGAGGAGCACAAACAACAACTATAGATTCTTTAAAATAGCAGTAGCCTCCATATCAGTTTCAATAATCTTCTAATGCACATCAATCACCTCAGTGATCTCTTTGGCAGGTATCCTAGTTTTCATCTTAGTTTTATTGCAGGTCCAAGTACATGGACCAATTTTACTTAACTCTTTAATCAAAACACTAGGCAGACCAACAACATTCCCAACAACATCCTTACCCCCCAAAGCTTCCTTCATCCACTGCCTATTCCCACCAGAGTCCTTACCACTCGAAGCTTCCTCCATCCACTACCTCACCTTTTCATTGACGATGGTCAAACCCTTCGCTTTAGTCCTCATAACATTCTTACTAACATCTACCACCTTATCCAATTTCTGATTAACCCTCTCCATCTTATCTTACAATGCCACAATCCTCTTTTCAAAGATTTGCTTCAGCCTTAACATCTCATCAGCAACAATTTTAACAGCATAAAAAATCTAGTTGATTTGAGCCTGTAGGGAGGACTCCGAAGATTCCCAAGCTTTACTAAAAACCCCATAAACCTTCACATTAGTCATATCCAATTCATGTAAAGCCCATTTGAGTAGCCTAAGAAAAGAGATGGAACCCTCCTTAGCTAAGCCCAAAACATTAGGTAAATCCTCCTAGTTGAAATTGAAAACATCTGTGGCATCCACCCCGACCTCCTAGGAGTCCCTACTAAGATTTTCGCTTTCAATCACCTCTTTCCCTTTTTGGCCATCAACCGAAATTTTTATTTTGTGAAGAGATTTCCTAATTTCTTTAGCAACGTTCCTCCATTTATTTTGCACCTTCAACCCCTGATCATGCATATCCATATTATCCTACCCCTCAGTAATATTTAGAGGAGACTCAACACCAATAGACTCCTTGTGGATATAATTGGCATTACGCTTAAATCCTTGTTTTGGAGACTTCCACCCTTCAAGGCCAACTTTCTCTTAGACCCAAACACAAGGGTTTTCTCAATATTTTCCCCAACAACAACTTTCTTCTCTTTCCTCAAGGAAAAGGACTCACCCTTACCAACTTTGTGTCCAATGGATTTATCACCAACTACCTTATTGCTACCAGTATCATACTCTGTGACAATATTCTTCTCTTTCTTCAAGGTATAGGACTCACCCTTACGAGTTTTTCATCTAAGGGATTTATCACCAACCACCTTATCACTACCAGTATCATACTCCACAAAGATAGGGGTTGTATCACCTCTCTTACCACCCTTAATAGGATCTAGGGGCTCTGAATACATTTTCATAGATGTTTCTGAGTTAGGTTCATAGTCTTCATCAACATTAGATCCAATCTCATACTTTAGATCCAATTTATTCTTCTTACCCTTAGGAACCTTCTCAGGGTGCTTAGGAATAACATAGGATTTGGCATATTTTGAAATTAGGAGGATTAAACCAACATGAAGGATAGGATTTTTAGGATTACGCTTATGATCCTTAATACCACATTCCAAAGACGCTAGCAAATAGAAAGGAAAATATACCTTCTTCTTGTGCCTAAAGTGATTAAGAAGAACAAAATGATAACTAGATAGGACTGAGAAGTGACCATCAAGAGTTATGTACCTCATAAGTTCTTCAACATCTCCCCAAATAGCCTTAATTGAGCTATGATAGTAGCCCTTGCATTTAGCTCTCTCCAATTTCTTCCTTTGATCATATTTAAATAAAATCTCTAGCTCACCGTTGGATTCCTTCTTGTCTATATACACCTTCCTACCCTCAGTAGAAAGGCCAATGGTACCAAAACTAAGGTCTTTAGTAATATCAAATTTAGTCCCTCTGATCTTTAAAACCATGTTTTTCCAACCCTTAACAAACAACTTTGTCACATGTGGATCATTCCCATGAAGTTTTTCAATATAAGGTGTAATCCCTCCCAACTGCAACCACTCCCAAATTTTAGCATTGGATTTCAGACTGTCACAAGAGAAAGGCTTGGATTTGTTCCATTCTCTGCCCATGATTTTAGATGCTAAAAACCCCAAAAGCTTGAGAAATTTGCAAAAAATTAGATGAAGCTTCGAGAACAAAGCTAAAGAACAACCCATAATCTATGTGAAGATGGTAAGGTGGTAGAGGGAAATGATGATTCTTGAATTACGCCCAATACATATAATTTTTAAATAATTAGAAAACAATGCTAAATCTAAGTCGAAGTCACACCAAATGGTAACCTGCCATGTGATCAGGATCATGTGTAAAAAGGTCATCATGAAACAATCCCCTTAGCATTTTTGTATATCATTATTAAGAAAAGAAAGGGCCTCTATAGGAAGGGGTCATCCCCTTCCCATATCCTATGTTTGCTAACTCCAATATTAGCAAAGACATCTACTAAAACATTACCCTCCCTGAAAATATGTGATATGTAATACTCATCAAAGGAGTTCAAAATTTCCAACGCATCTAAAATTAGGGACTCAACAGTCCATGAAGGGGGAGTAGATTTCTTCAAGTTATTAATAACATTTAGGGAATCCCCCTCTAACCACACTTTCTTGAAACCTTTAGATTGAGAAACCTTCAACCCATGGTAGGCAGTTGATGCTTCCGCATAGTGGTTTGTCTGGGTTCCCAAAGGGATTGCCAGAGCGGAAACAAACCTACCATTAGAATTTCTCAACACTCCCCCCAACCAACAAGTCCCAGAAAATGCAATGATTAGTTATTCTATTTCCAATTATTATTATTCTTTTAGTTCTAGCTATGTAACATGTCCATTGTTCTACACCGTAAAATTTAATATGTTTTACCCACAAGTGAATAGTTTACGCATCTAACCTTTAAGAGTAATAAAAAATTTCTTTTCATTTGAATAATAAATGCACATTTGAAACATATTTCAAACTTTCCCATTGCATGTACAAAAGAATTATTTTCATTAATTCAAATAAAGATGATACATAATTTCCATATGACATTTCATATTTACAATTCCCATAGATATGGATACAAGTTACATAAATAGCTTAAACAAGCTTACAAAATATATAAAGTACAAATGGTCCAAGAAGTCCCCCTCAAATCTTGGCCACCAAATGATGAGGATAAGCATCACTCAAGCACTTTTCCACCAAGCCATAGACTTACTATAGTCCCCCACATCTACCTAATTGGTGTGATGGCCCTACCCTTTGACGAAGAGATTGGTTTGGTAACATCATAACAATAGCCTTTTCTGAGCTTAGTGTTGTGTCCTATACATATCTAGTACTAACATACAGTGGCTATAACTTACATGTATGAATATCCCTTTTCTAGTACGTAATACCGGATCATAGTGAAAATGATAGTGTAAACAGTGGCTACTTACACTACTTTTGCCAAAGTATTCATCACCTAGAACTTAGAGTGGATGTCAAATGTTCACCCACCTTCCTATCTTGATTTGGTTTAATGACTATTCATACTCTATATGTAGGTTACCCCCTTTCCCATGGATCAGACAGATCCCAGTAATAACCCACATAACATATCATAAACAAAGTGAACTTACTACCAAAGTGATTCTAGTAACTTCTTACTCTTTACTACATATGTATAGTTTAGACATCCTACATATGGCGGTATATACGTATAGTATAAATGTGTTGCATTCATACAAAATCCCATATATGTGGTACATACAAATATAACTAATAAGGTAAGCTCTACAACATAATGGACAACCAAGAAACATGAAATCATAAACAAACACCACAACATATTCAAAAGCATTCTTTTCCAACATAGTAATAAAACTAATTAAACTTTCCAACATAAACAAAAAAGGTATAGAAACTACCATACATGTATAATGCTCCAGTTGATTAAACTCCTTCTAGCTCTAATCCTCAAGTTCGCTTGATGCCTCCTTCAAGATCAACTTAATTTCCCTCTTCTAGCTTCTCACTTATCTCTCAACAATTCACAAATATAAAATAGCAAAACAACTTTCAACTTACAAGATCTCAACTCACTAACTCAAAAATCATAGCAAAATAACATCAAGATAATCAAAATGATAAGTGTAGAAATTGGTAGAACAATCACCTATATTTATACTAAATTGTGAGCAACCGAAGGCTACAAACAAGTTAATATTTCTGCCACCTTTCTATCTTCATGCAACAACTCATCAAAATAACTCACAAGTTTGCAACACCTAATAGTCCTCTCCATTTTAATCATTGGGTTGACATGTTATAAGGGATAGAAAAACTCATTTACTAATTCAAATGAACAACAATCTCACAAACAAGTTTCCTAATTCAAATTCCTTCACATATTGTTGCCAAGTTTCCTCTTGACTGAGTATCAAAAGCTATTATTAGACTTATGTTAATTTTGCAGACTTCTTATGCATTTCATACTCTACAAATTGGTGCCCCATTAAATAGCGTTGGTTTTACTTCTTCAAATGGCTTTAAAACTATATTAATTTCCCTTTAAATGTATACACAACAACAAATGAAACTCATACACACCTTTCACAATTGTTGACTTGGTCTTTGAATTAATTTGTGTTGGTTGGAAGGTTATGTGTGTATTTCTTAAGCGCTTTATTCATTCCAGTGCATTATTTACAAATAGTGCTATATGTATTGCACTTAGAAACTATCATATATGTTTCCAATTTATATATATATATATAAATGTATTATGCTTAGAAACTATCATTTATGTTTCCAATTTATATATATTAATATATAATTATTTCATAAAGTTTATCAATTACATTTAATTTTCGAGCATTAATATATATATATATATATATATTATTCGATTATATATAAATATATATTAATATATATGTAACTATATTAATCTATACATATATGTTAATATTGTTACTATTATCACTAAATAGTGCACCCTTACTGAGTTGTAAAACTCAACCTACTAGTGAAACATGGGATCTTTCCAGGTTTGTGGGTCACCTATGATGGAAAGAACCTCTAGAGAGGGTTGGTTCCTTTGATACCTCACCTAAAATGAATTAAACTATCGCTTTACTGAGGAAAAGGATAGAAGGATGACATAAACTGAAATCTAACTACATGAGGTGATGCACAAAAATATTTTCTCATATTTGAATTGTTGTTTTAACACACAAAAACCAATAACTCGGTTGTTTCTACACAACTCAGCTTAAACATACTCATGTATTAGTGTTTTATAGAGAGGTTGAATGACTTTCAATCCAAGAAGGGAAAAAATGAAGTGTTCTTCACAAATAGAAGCTATTTTTCACCTAATAACAGACTATAACCTACATAAGATATGTTTTTCTTCTTAAAGGTTGCTAAAATAAGACATATATTCAAGGATTCATACATGAAATCACAAAAATAACATCAATTACCAGTTGCACACAATAGTAACAAGTCCTTGAAGGAAGAAAACTGATATCTTTATTGTTGAAAGGTGTCTTTACAACAGTACATGCCTGAAATCTTCTCTAATTTCTTAAAAATATGGAATTACATTGCTTTTTTCAATCACAATAATTTTTTTTTTTGAGTTACAATACACTATTTTTTTCTAAGAAAAATTCACAAAAATTTCAACATACAATAGAAAATGCAAGAACTAACTAACAAAGTGAGCCTAGTTTACTTTGGCTATCCTACGTTGGAGAGAATGTAGGACAACATCAAAGACTAGTAAATGCCCCTTTCCTCTTTGTTGACTACTTCCTTGAACCTTGGGTGCTTGAAACTGCCCTTTATCTCATATGGCTGCCAACAAGACTCCTATATGTCCTCAACTGCTCATAACTATCCATAATGCATAAATATCAAGCTAGCAATGAGATTTCAAAGTTTTCTCGTTCAAGAGGGTGTCCTATCAGACATTTAGCCAACATGGAGGCCCATGAAGCATCAAAAGTCATGTTTGCACCGAAGCATGAAGTTACAGCTAAGGAGGAAATTGAATATAAAGTTGCAACTGAAGAAGATAAATTTCAACTCACTTGTCCAGTTCAAAATAGCAGTAATCATGATCAAAATCAAAGGGTATATGAGTATTTTTATGTTCTTCTAGAAGTATTGTAGTTGTTCATTGAGTTTCTACTTGTGCCACATTTTTTTTGGGCTGCTCATGAACATGAAAAACATTGCAAGTTATTAAGGAAGGGTAGCTATTTCACTGATCCAATCAATGGTTTTGTTTGATTGAGCCTTGTTGAAGGTTAGGGTAGGTTAGTTAGGTTCTTTGAGTAAATAAGTGTTGTTTCATGTAGGTTTTAGGTGTCTTTTCATTCCTCCAAGTGTTGATGTATAATTGGTCAGTTGGTTTCAGTCATTTTTTTAGTATTCTTAGATGGGTTGAATAAATTTGAAGGTGTCAAGCACTATTTTGAAGTGTTAAAACAGTGTAAAAGGTCTGATTTTTAGTACATTCTCAAGTTATTTATGACTCCTATTCCCAATGGACTATATAAGGCAGTTGGTCACCATGTTTAGCAAGCAAACATCTTTGAGAGGTCGCCAAGAATGTTACAAAATCTTTTGTTTTAAGACTTCTATTATGAGTTTTGTCTTAAAACTTATAATCTAGAAGTTTTAAAAAAAGTATTCAGGATGAAGTTTAAAGATTTAAAAAAAGGGAAAAAAGGAAGACAATATAAGGTTTAATGAAACATTAAGTCAAACAATACTTGGGCACCAAAATGAAGTTAAAGGTAAAACAAAAAAAGGAGTATTCACCCACATAGCAAGAGGCTTAGGGTTTCAATTCGATGGTGTTGAAGGAGTCTTTTGTTGTTGCCAAAGAAAAGACCCATGTTGCAGATATGTATGGAAGAGAAGCATGGTTTTATGATCATTTTTTTTTAGGGTTCATGACACATAGAGAGAAGGATAGAGCTCAATGTCCCTACTATGTACCACATTGTAGGATAAGGAGGAAGACTTGGCGTGATGCATGAAAATGGAGGGTTTCTAGATGCTACAACAGGTTGTTTCCATGTAAAATATACGCCCACAATAAAATCACAGTGTTCTTATCTTCTATGCTACACCAAGTATGTTGTTGTAAAAAGAAATTTAAAGAGCTTGTTGGTGATATTTAAATGTAGTGTTTCATTTAAATCATACACTCTTGACCAATGTAGTGAAAGCACAAAACTCTCATGTATATGTCAAAAACCTTGTACATTAACTTACCCCTTGAACCTAGTATTTATGGAATATCATTATTGTCAAAGAACATTTAAAGGTACCTGAAAGAGTAGTGGTATGTGAAAGAATAAATGGAAAATGACTGTGATCTATTTTGGAAGGGGAGATTGAGTTTTTTTGCAAAGGATGACCTCTACACAATAATCTTGAATAGTGGAAAGATTCAATGAATACATTGGTTTTCTACAATCAAAATGAATGTATTTATAAATACAATGAGTAGTCCTAAGTGAATGGAGTGCCAGTGATCATACAGTCTTGAAGGGTCAAATGGTGAAAGGGTAGTATGATCTAATGGATCAGGATCTTACAGGGATATATTGCATTTTGTAGAGCTTGTAAGAGGAGATGAGGGATAGTCATATGCTCTTTACTTTTACAATCATGGAGAATGTCAAAAAGAGAAGTTAGAATCATTGAAAAATTCCATTTGAGAAAGGTGTATAGATTAGCAAGGTTGTCATTGGCATGAATTATGTTACATCTTAGTTTTATGGTCAAAATAAAACCTTTGATTTGAACTTCATGGTATGTAGTAAGGAAAGAGAGATAGCAATTTACAAAGCAAGAGTGTGAAAATCAATAAAGGAGTGCAAGTGAAAAGGGACAGTTATAGTTGCAAAGGACAATTCTTAAGATCTTGGTTTGTTCTTATAGTATGACCTATTTTAATACATGAACATAGTCAATATGATGGTAGTTCATTTGGTGGATATAGGGAAATGATAGCCTTGGATCTATAGTAAAGGATTCTAACCATAAAGATGGAAAATCACCTAAATGTGGTTTTTAAGGCAGAGACCACTTGCAGAGAGAATCCAAGAAAGGACATAAATGTTTAATGGACCAATAAGAAAGAGAGTCACTATCCATTAACACCTAGGTCAACAAAATAGATTGTCATTGAACATGCAGATTACACTATTTATGGTAGCCTACCAAATGAAGTAGTTCTAAAGGTCTTCTAAAAGGGAATTGATGTACTATCACCCAAGGTTCACCTTGCTCTGTTGGGAATGTATGAATAGTTGAAGATCATACCCAAAAAGGGGAAAAAGAACAAGTGATAGAAATGAAGAAAGAGAGGGTATGACATTGGAAAGTGGAAGGAAAGGGTTTTGCATCTTGGAAGGAATATTTATACGATTATCCAAAGAGAACATTGCAAGAAACAATGGAAATGTTGTAGTTCCAATTGATCATATTGCAACCAAAGATGATACTGTCTAGTGCAAAAGCAAGGTACAAATTGAATAAGGTGGTAGATGGGATGGAGGTCACTCTCTTTTCAAACAACCAAGTATACAAATCTCAAGAAATTCCATCTAAGCAAACTATGAAGAGTCTAAAGGGAAGAAAACAATGTTAAATCCTAAGAAGACAGTCCTTGTGATTGTAGTTTTGAACAATGCACAGTGGAAAGAGCAATAACTAGAAGAATGGAAAACAAAATACCAATTCAGTGATCATGAAAGGGGACAACTCAGAGGTCAGAGGGGTTGCAAGCATCTGATATCCTAAGAACTATACACCTAAATGTGTTAGAAATAGGAATGAGTGCTATTGAAAACATTAGACTAATTAGATTGTAACAGTGGACATAAGGTCTGAAAGAGGAAAGTGAGTCTTGAAGACAACAATCATGACAGTGTGCAAAGAATATGACTGAGAATTTTGAAGATAGATTAGGATTCTTATGTAGAGAATGGATGATAATGTGTTGAAGGCAGAAAGTGAGACAGTCAACATGGTCATGTTTGTGCAATTTTTGGATCATCAGATCAACTTCCATCTTTGATCCATTTGCAGACTTGTGTTTATCTATTCAAAGACCAACACTGCTAACATAAGGGAGGATTCATCAAATGAAGGGAAAAGGACATTGCATAAATTTCAAGAGCTAAAGAGCATAGGACTGTCCAAATGGATAGTGATGTTTGAGTTTCAATAAGAGCCTAATGGCAATATTCTATGTATGACAAACCCTGTGCAATCTGCCCTACATCTGCTTTGTTAAATATGGTTATTAAAGAAAGAGGGGATGAAAATACAACTGGGGTTAACTCTAGAATATAAACTGATGTTACATGCTTATTTAATGACAATCATGAATATGATTTAGGTTGATACAAAAAATGATGTTTTCCTAGTACCCATAGATGGTATTAGGGTTCCATTTCATGTAATCATCATCTAGAGTATTACAAGTCAACAGTATGGTGTCACAGGGCAGTAAATTGTAAAGAAGGAATGCATGTGAAAAGGAGCATTACCACCAAACAAGGTTTTTCAAAAGGTAAAGATATTAGATTATATCACTCATCTTGGCATGGAAAAGGTAGCAATGCAATGGTCACAAATTACAGAGAACAATATTCTCACAAGATAGTCACTGTAGCATCATAGTGAAAAGAGGAATATGATAGTCTAGGATAAGAAAAATGCACCTATGAAAGCCTTCATACCAAGATATAGCCTTTTCGTGTGCATTGGTGTTTGTTTTAGTCATCATATGGTGAGGTTTAGTGACAATTTTTTAAAGTATTGTGCCATGGAGTGACAGTCATAAAGGGATCTTCCATAGTCATTAAGTGAATAGTTTATAGGGTAGAGCATGACAAATAAGCTAGAAAGATTCATGTAGAATCCTCATAAAGGTAGTTTCAAGTTTGAAGATAGACATATACATAGAAAGTGATTGTTTTGAGACAAATTTAAGAGATTTCTTATGGCACTAAAGTAAGGACAGTCACAACTCTATCATAACTTAGGGGATTGTTGATATGGTGATGAGTAGGGCATAGACAATGGATAGAAGATAGTCTAGTGCATTGTTCACAAAGGAAAAAAGTGTGCTTTGATAGGAAATGGTTGATTTATATTGTCTGCAACACATTGGTTTGGAGGTTCAACATAACTTTCAAGGCTAAGATAACTATATCAGGGGTAGCAACATGAGTCCATATTACATTCATGTCTATGTGAGAGTTAACCTACAATCCTAAAAGAAGACAAGTGGCAGTCTACATAGCTCCAAAGAAACTTTCCAAGGTAGTATCAAAGTGTAAACATCTATAGGTGACAACATTTTATTTCCCTTGACACAGTCATTCCAAAGAGGGTTATCCTTGCATGACAATTTCAAATGGTCAACCAAGTATGCAACATGGAGGGTATAGGACAAAAGGTGATTGGTTAGTCATAAAAGAATCTTTGAAAGTGCATTAAAGTTTAAATATAGGAGGAGTTTTATCTTACACCCTCCAAAGGAGACTATTTCATCTCAAACTCCTTGCACACATGTCCTATCATTATGCAAAGGACGTTGGAGTTGGCAGATTGAAAGAATTAATATCAGTTATGGAAACATTATGGGCAGCTATGAGTAGTTGAGGACATATAAGAGTCTTGTTGGCAACCATATGAGACAAAGGGAAATTTCAAGCACCCAAGGTTCAAGGAATCATTCAACAAAGAGGAAAGGGGCATTTAATAGTCTTTGATGTTGTCCTACATTCTCTCCAACATGGGATAGCCAAAAGGAAACTAGGCTCACTTAGTTATTTCTTGCATTTTATGTTGTAGGTTGCAAATTTTTTGAGTTCTTCTCAGCAAAAAAATCGTATTGTAAATCAAAAAATAATCATATCGTGACTGAAAAAAGTAATGTAATTTCATATTTTCAAGCAATTAGAGCAGATTTCAGGCATGTATTGTTGTAAAGACACCTTTCAACAATAAAGATATTAGTTTTCTTCCTTCAAGGACTTGTTACTATTGTGTGTAGCTGGTAATTGATGTTAGTTTTGTTATTTCAAGTATGAATCCTTGAATACATGTCTTATTTTAACACCTTTTAACAAGAAAAACATATCTTATGTAGGTTATAGGTTGTGTTTAGGTGAAAAACAACTTATATTTGTGAAGAACACCTCATTTTCTTCCTTCTAGGACTGAAAGTCATTCAAGCTCTCTATAAAACACTGATACATGAGTATGTTTAAGATGTGTTGTGTAGAAATTGAGTTATTGGTTTTTGTGTGTTAAAACAGTAGTTCAAATATGAGAAAACATTGTGGTGCATCACCTCACATAGTTAGATTTTAGTTTATGTCATCCTTCTATCCTTTTCCTCAGTAAAGAAATAGTTTAGTTCATTTTAGGTGAGGTATCAAGGGAACCAACCCTCTCTAGAGGTTCTTTCCATCATAGGCGACCCACAAAATTGGAAAGATCCCATGTTTCACCAGTAGTCTGAGTTTTGCAAGTTAGCGAGGGTGCACTATTTGGTGATAACAATTACATTGGTGGTTGTCGTTGCACCAAAAGATCGACCTATTGAAGCTCGATACAATCACCAGATTTATACAAGATCCACAGGAGGCGGTTAAGTTGTGTCATGAACCCATGCACCATGCTACACAGAGGAGACCAAGGGACACACCATCTTGCAACAATCCCCCTAGTGCAAGCAAGGGGTTCAAACTTGTGACCTCAGCTCTGATGCCAATTGTTACATTGGTGGTTGTCGTTGCACCAAAAGATCAACCTGTTAATGCCTAATACAACCACCAAATTTATACAAGATCCACAAGAGGTCGTTAAGCCATGTCACAAACCCAAGCATTGTGCTACATAGAGAAGACCAAGGGACACACCATCTTGAAACAAATATATATATAGTGTACATACTTAATACCATTTCAATATCTTTATTAATACACTCATACTCATAACCATCGATAGACATATACATGGAATATATATATATATATATATACATGTCACCTTTAGTCCAATCGGTATTTCCATGCATATAGGTAATCCATCCATGAGCATGCATAGGTATGTATACCTACGCATACTCATGTACGTATTCACTCACATGTATGAGTCTATCGTAGACATGTACTTATATACATATAGATTTTATGTATATATATCATCGATACCATAATATGCACACAAGGAAAGAATTTCACATGACATCAAGACTTAATCATATTCCTCAATCATAAAATTTCTAAGCCAAAGACTACTTACCTTTTCCCAAAATTGACTTGACTCACTAATACCAACTAGGGCATGAGTGTGTGAATGGTTAGTTAGGCTCATTAAGGGTTGCCAGACCAAGTTCTTCTCCTGAGTGATACTTCCCCTCTCTCTCAGAGGTTTGAACTTGTTTCTACACTCAACTTAGCACATCATAACAATAGTTATTCTATCACAACATAATCATATACATCATAATTTTCATAGTTAGAATCGTTAATCAAATTACATCAATCATTCATTCATCATATTTCCATTCAAGACTCATAAAACATATTCATATAAAGAATCATAAACTCATTCATTTAAAGATTCATAAACTTGTTTATTTAAAGATTCAAGCAATTTAACCAAACAAGGTAATACTAAATAGGTAATATCACTAGAGGAGTAACATATTCCCCCCTTGTGAATCATCGTCCCCAATGATTATTAAGTATCGACATGGACATAACATAAAACATAAAACATAAATCATCCTTAAAGCATAACAAAACAAAACATCATTGTTTTCAAGAGTTTTCAAAATCCAGCAAGACTTGTGGAAACTTCTACTTCATCTCAACATAGTCTTCCCAAGCGGAAAAATCTTTTGCAAATTGATCCAATTGGACCTTGCATTGTAGAACCTCTCTATTACGTAAGTGGAGCATATGTGTTCCAAGCACCTTGAGAAGCTTGATTATTACCACTCTCGGGTCATGCACTTGTAAATAATTCCAATCAATAATATGGTTATAACCTAGTATATACTTCTTAAGATACGAGACATGAAAAAAATCGTGCATCCTGGAAAGATCTGGTGGCAAAGAAATCCTATATGCAACAGGGTTGACCCATGGCTTATCATATCTTCTAGCTTATCCTAGCTTATAGGAGTTTGACACTTCTTGCCATACAATGCTTCGAATGGAGCCATCTTGATCACAAAATGATAAGAGTTATTATATGCAAACTCAACCAATGGTAGGTAATCTTCCCATTTTTATTGCTAATCCATGCAATACATCCTTATTAGGTTCTCCAACACTTGGTTTACCCTTTTTTTTGTCCATTCATTTATGGATGATACACAAAACTTATATCCAATTTTGTTCCAAGTGTAAAAAATAGGGTTTTCCAAAATCTAGATGTCACACGAGCATCCCTATCAGATATAATATTTTTAGGAATCTCATGCAATGTAAATATATCTTGAACAAAATTTTGAGCTATTACAAGAGCTCCATCGGTCAGATTTCCTAGTATAAAGGGAGCTACCTTAGTGAGCTTGTCCACCACTACCAAAATGGAATTGTGCTTATTCCTTTACATAGGTAGTCCTTGCACAAAGTCCATACTAATGACTTCCCACTTACTTTTTGGAACTTCATGTGGATATAAAAGACCTACAAGATGATGATGCTCTTCCTTCACTCTTTGGCACTCTAAGCAACTTGCTACAAACCTTGTAGCATCCCCTTTCATACCCTTCTAGAAATATAATGGCTTTACATCCTTAAACATTTTGGTTACACTAAGATGTCATGAATATGGTGCATTGGAAACTTCTTTCCATACCAAGTTCCTCAATTCTCTAGAATTAGGTACATAAATTCTTCCTTAAAACCTTAATAATCCATTAGATTCAAGGTGATATCCTTCGTACCTTCAATCTTGTGGATTATCCAAGAGAACTTGCTTGACTTGTTCATAGAATTCATCACCCTTGGAATCTTGCAACACTTGACCCTTCAAGTCAGTTTGGATTGATACCATTGAGGAGATATGCCTCCTATGACTTAGAGCATCGACAACTTGATTCTCCTTCCCCTTGATATAAATAATGTTGAAATCATAGTCAGATATCAGTTCCAACCACCTTCTCTACCTTTCATTAAGATTAGGTTGGGTAAACAAATACTTGAGACCATGGTGATCAGTCTTGAGTTCAAAGGGTTTTTCCAACAGATAGTGTCTCCATATTTGTAATGCATGAATTACTGATGCTAACTCTAAATCATGCGAAGCATAATTTTGTTCATAGGGATTTAGCTTCCTTGAATCATAAGCTATGGCTCACTCCTCCAACATTAATAATCCACCCAATCCTTCTCTTGATGCATTAGTTAAGAAAATGATAGTCAATACACAAGTGCAATGTACCATCTTTCTTCTTTACAAAGATCACTGGTGCTCCCTAGGGTGAAACACTAGGTCTTATTAGTTCTTTAGACAACAATTCCTCTAATTGTGCCTTCAATTCCATCAATTTTATTGTGGTCATCCTATAGGGTACTTTTGATATAGGTTCTGATCCAGGGACTATGTCAATGGAGAAATCAAATTCTCTCTTGGGAGGAAAAAGGTAGTTTATCTAGAAATACATCAGCAATTTTTTGTAGGACAAGATATTTCTCCATATCTGATTTCCCTGTTTCCACCACCTCTCCTTCTTCAACTTCTTAAGAATCTTGAGATTCATAATACATGACATCATTTTGACTCAAGAAAATTGTATTAACTTCAAAGTAGCTCCAAAGAGGCTAATTAAGAAGGAAAAAAACCCAATTTCAAGGCCTCAACAATCATGAGTTAAAAAAATTAATTCAGGGTACATTTGAGAAATGCAAAAGAGAAAGAAAAAAAAATCATAAAAAAAATTCTTTTTGGTTAATGCTTGGCCCCTACCTCCCCACCTCCCTTGGGAAAAACCACAACAAAAAATTTCATTGTGCAGAAGGTTGAGATGAGTATTAAGCAATTTGGTGTAGGAAAAGAAAAAAACTTGGTTGATCTTCAACTGGGAGTATCTAAAATGGGGGGTGATAACTCTCACACTACACATTATGAGAATATTCAACAACATAATTCAACAACGATTCCCAAGAGATTTGACAACCAACCTATTTATACCTCTTTTTAAGAGTGGCAATGTTAATAATCCTTCCAATTAGAGGACCATAATGATCAACCCTTTGTTTTCAAAATTATTTGGTAGTATGATAGAAAAAAAAAATCAACAAGTGGGTAGAAGAAAAAGAAAATTGTGCAAAAGGGAAAGTGGTTTTTAGGCCCAAGCACTCTATTGTTGAACATGGAATCACTTTGAGGCACATCATTGAAAATTTTTGAGGGAAAAATAAGAAGTTTTTTATGGTTTAATTGATTTCAAAAAGGCTTTTGACACAGTCTCTAGGAGAAATTTATGGCATAGAATGGAAGAACTTGGGATTCATATGCATCTTAGAGTGGTTATCCATAGGATTTATGAAGAGGTTAAAGTCAAAATAAAAAATTTAGTAGGCATTTCATAAATTTCTCAAAGTGACATTGGGGTCAAGAAAGGGTGCCCACTATCCCCTACTCTTTTCAAATTATATATTGACAAACTTGAAGAATGGATAATTTTCAAGGTGGAGATGGGGTCCATTTGGGAGAGTTTGTGAAAAGGTTTCTTATTTATTGTAATGGCCTTATTTTTATTTCTAATTCAACACATGGGTTGCAAGAGCACTTATTTTCCCTTAAGCAATTTTGTAGAGCAATAGGGATGCAAGTCAATACCAACAAGACTGAAACCATAATTTTATGCAATAGAAGAAAGAAAAAACTAGCATAATTTTTACTTTGAAGGAAATATTATTGAAGAAGTAATGAACTACAAATACATTGGGATTGAGTTCAACAACAAGCTTAGTTGGGAGGGCTGCAAAAAGAAGATAACTTTAAGATGATGGTAAGTGTTATATTCTCTTCAAAATAGATGTAGAGGAAAAGTTATGGGATTGAAAAACTATGGGATTTTAGTTCTTTTTATAGTGCTCTATGGGTGGAAATTTGAGAAAATTCAAAAGCCCTTGATCACAAGCAAGTTCAAAATAAAAAAAACATAGTGCCTTACTATTAGAAATTAAGATCCTAGTATACTAATCATTATAAACAAGATATAAAATAAATAAAACAAGAATCATAAAAAACATAGATTTTACACATTACACAAGATATACATGGGGAAACCCTTTCAAGTGAAAAAACCCATAAAATATCATTCTATTAAAAAAACACTTAAAATAATGGTCTATTATATCATAAAACAAACCTGGGGAACACTTCTCCATACTTCCACTTGGCCAATAATATCTCATGTGTATAGTGATATAATTCATTATAAAATATCTAAAATCTATATCTTTCAAATGAGAGAGAACCTCCTTAAATATAGGAGAAAGGGTGGAATTGTTAAACACACTGAAATACTAAGAGGGGGTGAATCAGTATTCTATGAAATCTCAAACCCTCCAAAAAAATAAAACACTTAAAACTCTACTGCATAAGAAGGAACATGAAAGATGAAAAAAATACACAACACCAGATATACGTAGAAAACCCCAGAAAGGAAAAACCATAGTGAGAAGAGCTACTAGGAGCTACTATCCCAGTCCAGCTTCACATGATGAACAACATTTACAACTTTGTTTTAGGGCTACAACCTAAGGAAGCTACAACTCCCTGATTACAATTTTAGGGTCACTCCCAAGAAAGCTACAACTCCCTAATTATACAACTTTATTTTAGGGCTAGAACCCAAGGAAGCTACAACTCCCTAATCTGAGCACACACTCAAGAAAGATTACATAATGATAGTCCTCCCACTATATGAAACTAATAATTAAGCTAACTCATTTTGATGATTGCAATTCTACTTTGTCACTTCTCTTTTGATGATTGCACTTCTGCTCTATCACTTCTTCAAATGTCTTCTTAGCTGCTTACTAGCTCACTGATTTTAGCAATCAAGAAGTCTTTCCTTCATCTCACTTCCTCCAATAAATAATTAAGCACACTTCTTCACTTTCCTGCTATCACAAATATATGATCAAGATGAAACTAGATAGGATCTACCACTTTTGTTCTTTTTCTTTCAATCGCTTACACAATTGTCATAATGCATCACACCACACCTTGACCTAGATCAACTAGGTTTATAATTTATACATGATATTACATTTATTACATTACATTTCAACCTATAACAACAAAAATATTACATCTTCAAGTCGGCCAAGGATAAAACAATAAACATGAAACATGTAGAGGGTAGGACCCAAAAGACTACATGCAACACTGGGAAGAGGAACACACCTTGCAAATTCCAACACATTCTTAACCTAGTCCTACACAATATTCACACCTCCAATATTCTATGAACATCATCTGCATACTTTACAAAAATAAAATAGGTCGACCATAAGCATGATAACATGTAACTTGTATCATGTTGACCTTCACAAAATTGGCGGTACACATGAATGATAATACATTATTTGTGCTTCTCCCAAATGAGTTGGCATGATCTATAAAACACCTTCAAACACTTCATAAGATCCACTCACAATTAAACTTGTGGCGCACATCATCAACATGCCTTAGTCGGCCTCAGTAGGAGTATAACTTCACAAAATGACTTGAAAAATTTATGTGTTACTAGAAATAATAAAGATCTTCATGTACTACAACCCTTAGACACTATGATACATGTGAAGTTTCCACACAAACTCATACATTTGGAATTCACAACCTTTTGCTAGCACAAGTAGACAGACATTAAATCTAGCCACCAGAAAACATAGTCATGCACTCTTTCACTTATAAATTTCTATGCGGGAGGATTATTGACATGAAACTTGGGATATAACACCTTCACATCTCCATGAAATATTTTTATCTACACAACCATATCTACAAATGCAAAGATATGTAGAGCCAATCTTTGCACTTCTAAAATCATCCTCTTAGAATCAACACATTCTTCAAACTGTCACTTTCAAAAACACCTTTCCAATGACCCAAAGGACTAGAAACTTGGATCACACATGCCTTGACACACCATGAAGCTATCTATCAAACTGTAGGGATAGAACATCATCAACAAAGAAATTTTAGAACATTCCTTAGAGACCCTAGCAACCAAACAACTAGAATGGAACACACTCCATAGAACTTTTGACATCAATGACAACCAAACAACAACAAGCATAATACCTGAAAGGGTATTAGTCACACTTATTCAATGACCATTCATAAATAATAATAATCTAATAGTTATTAGACTATAACTATTTCAAATGGGATATGCTTAATAAGCATATAATATATAAGGTTTTATAACCTTATATTAGAATAATATATAAATGTTATAAGGGTATGACCCCTAATAAAATTATTCTCTAACACTCCCCCTTAATGTTAATAGGGGGCATCACATGTCAATATCCATAAAATAAAAAAAGTACCCCAATAACATAGGTTTTGTTGGAGAATGTTCATATTAAGAGCATGAAACAACTTCCACAAGTGAATATAATATGCACAATAGTATGTCTATCAATATAAAATGAAGAGTGTGTAAGTACAATGATCAAGCCTTGCATATATAGGCAAGGATGAGGAGGTGAGAAGGTAGGAGTGAAACTCTGACTAAACCTCCAAAGATGGGACACTTCTGAGCTCACTTGACAAGAGGGTGAACAAGTGGCAAGTGTACATGAAATAGGTGTCTCAAGTCATGAGGACTCATGAGGACACATGTCTCAACCATGTGAAGTGAGAAAAAATATAAAATAATCCTAAGTAAACTTAAGCTAAGTGTGAATAGGTCAATCCTAGAAAGGTGATATCCTATCTAGATGGATAAAGACACTATCTACACTAACGCCCCCCTTTAATTGCAACTTAGGGAGTAATGTATGCATAATGATGAGTATCAGATATGAGGCCATGTTAGGTACTCATGTATACATATCTCATAAAGTGGAGTAAAGGAGAAAAGCCCAGTGGGAAATAAAAACCCCTCTCCAAAAGGAGAATGGTGGAAATGTACTAGAATATACAAGTGAAGAAGATATAAGGAATCATGATGAGCCCCCAAGGACTACTTCTATCACATAAGTACAAGAAATATTCCCCCCATAAGAGAGAAAGAGAGATAATATGGAACCCCCCATAAAATCATAGAACCTGTAGTGCTAAGTGATGTTCAAAGAAGAATGCAAAATGTGATCCTTGAATGTCGAACAACATTTCTTCCTTGTGGAATAAAATGGACTACAGATAGGTGCATGATATCTTCCCATGTGAGAAGAATGGAAGTATCTGAATAATGCACAAGATCCAAAGACAATGGTGAAATCCCTACAAGTTGCTCAAAAGCTCCATGCGAAGGTTGATGTAGAACAAAAACCAAAGATGTAGATGGGTTGATAACAATGTTGTTGTAGCTATCATAAAAGTTTCCTACCAAATCTATAAAATGAGTGTCACTAAACAAGTTTGATATGCCATGTAAGTAACCATCCCATTCAAGTGTAGTGGAAACACAACTATGAATATCCTATTGCCCTGAATCATGAGAAACAAATGTAGGAACACTCAATACTAAAGAAGCTAAATGTGAAGGAGATGTGGTATCAGTGTTGTTGTTCAAGAATGAAGAAGGAACCCTCTAGTTTTTTGTGATTGATGCCAGCATTAATTGTTGATAGTTTTGTATAATCCGATAAATTGAATGAAGACATCTTAATCTGGTAATTTGGTCTAAAATTACTTGTGTAATAAGATCAACTTATGAGGTTGCAGTATGTTATTCCTAGATATTATATGCATCTATGATCAATATTGCAGCAATTTTGGATGAACATGATGAGAGTTTCAAGTAACAGAAGTTTGGCATACAGTTTTTGGCCTTATACAGTGTAAATGGGTAAGTGTAATCTAGTCTACATTCCTTCGGTAAATGGAATATAAATTTACAATTTTGGGAGATGATTTACAGATTTCGATACTCTATATTCCAGATGGTGAGTGATTATATGATTAGATGGATCGTTGGTGTGTGTTCAGTTGGCTTATTCTATGATTAGGTCTATTTCAGGGCTGACCTAATGCTCGATATATGTTGTGGAGATTAATTAAGTATTGTGGATGTTAAGGGGATCTATTTTAGATCCATGATGACCTAAATTAAGTGTTGCACATTTGATTTGAGCATGAAGAGGTTTTTGAATCAATTATGGAGCCGATAAAGTAATTTTGAATTAAAACAGGGCTACATCTAATTAGGCTAACCTAATTGATGTATGCATGAAATTTTTGAGTTATGGATGATATGATGTGTGATATTATGCAAACATGCAAATTTGTATGTATGTGATTTGAATGATAACATAACTGTTGTGAATGTTGAGAAACTGCAAGGCAGAGGAGAGTTTTGTATTTAGAGCTTCAAAGGAATTGAATTCAGCACAAGGAAGGTGCACTTTGTATCGGTTCACATTTTGGTTGTGTAGCCAGTTTTGTTTTTGTATCTATCTCTGGTTGTGAGTCTTATTGGACAGTGTGTCCTGGCAGTGAGCCTTTGTAATATCTTATAACTAGTTATAATATATTATGAGCTAATCCTCACTGTGGTTTTTCCATCTTTGGGGTTTCCACGTAAAAATCATGGTGTTCATGTGTTATGTGATCTTGTGATCTCTTTCATGTATTCATTCATTTCCATAGTTAGATATACTTTGTTAATTGGATGGTTTATGATTAATTGGTTATATAGAATACTGATTCCCCTACCTCTCAGTATTCTAGGTTTTCAACAAGTCTAAGGTGAAGGAACTAATGAGGAGGATAGAAATCCAAGCTTCAAATAACCAAACTGTATCTCCTTATGCATGTTGAAGGTATCAATGTCTTCTATACTCAAACCATCATCAAAGTCAATAGAACCAAATGAAGAAAAGGAATACAATTTGGAATCATGATCAACATGACCTATGGCAATGATATATCTACTTTGCAAATCTTTGATGACCACTGAATGTGGTGTGAAATCAACTATTTTTCTTTTTCGACTATGTGCAATCTGATAAACGAAAAAAATTTATTGGATAAGGTACATAAAGTACATCTTTGAATGTTCCCTCTCCAATCTGAATAGATCCATTTCTAAGATTTGACATATAGGTGTTATTCATCATCAATATTGGTGGGAATGAACAAGGATCAAATGTAGAAAATAGTTCCCTGGATGTAGCCATGTGGTGTGATGCCTCAGAATCAAGAAGCCACTTTTGTGATGTGTTGTTTGCAAAAGCAATGAGTGTCATATCCTTATTCTTATCCTTTGTTGAATATGTGAATGATGTTGATGCAAAAAGTGAAGAACCACTTGTCTTAGACAATTGGAGTTGAGTTTTTTGAAGAATAGTCTTGAAGTCATCAATTTAGTTTTTATAACAAATGTAGTGTTCTTCATGCCCTATTCTTGTACAATAAGTACATTTGGGCTTGTCCCTAGAAATTTTCTCTTTTGATGAGGGAGATGAATCCAATGAAGTGTCTGATTTTGATCCCTTAGCTTGATCCTTAGTTTTTTTCTTTCCCTTAGATGATTGAGCAACTAATGTTTTACTTTTTAAAGATTTGATAGTATCCATATAGATTAATTTAGATTGTTCTCTTGTGATTCTATCATAAAATTCTTCAAAATAAGGTATTGCATGTGTTGTTCCAAGAGCATCCATTGCAAAATAGAAAGAAGAAGCAAACATTTGATAAGGACCTTTGAGCTTTGATAGAATCAAGAAGACACATTCCTTATTTATTTTTGTTTTACCATAACCTTGAAGTCTAGAAAGCAAAGAATTGAACTATACCAAGAAGTCTTCAATAGATGGAAATGAATCGGGGGACAACATTGTTAATTCTACATCCAATTATAAAATCTTGAACTCGTCAACTTTACTAAAGAGCTTCAAATTTGTCCCACATTTGCTTAGGAATTATACAACTAGAAATGTGAAATTGCAAATTATTAGAAACAAGAAGACCTATGATTCCTATTGCTTCATCTAACTTGTTTTGATAAGTAAACTACTCAAACTCTCTAGTAAACTGTATTTGTTTTCTATTAACCATTTGCCATAGTCCCTTATATTGAAGTAGTTGTTGTACTTTGAATTTCCATGTGTGAAAGTTATGTGATGTCAACATGTCATTTTTTGGATCCGTGATGCAAACGCAACAAGGCACTTGAATTGTGCTTTACCAAACCACCCAAAATTGTATTATATCTGATTGTAGACCCCCCTAGAAAGATGCAAAACAAGAATTACAAGCTTCTGTCAAGTTTGGAAGTTAAATAATTTGTTTATAACTCATAGATATTTTTACAAATAGTGAAATATTGGATTTACTAAACTAAAATTTGACTACAAATATGAAATCCTTGTGAAAATCTAATGAATTTTTAAAAAAAATTGTCAATTTTTGACAAATGTGGTGAAAGTTATGCCCCGTCGAAAAATTGCACAAAGTACACTTGAATTCAAAGGTTAAAAAATCAGATTAAACAACAACAAAGTGAAAATGTCTTGACGTGAAAACCTCAGTGTTCAAACAAGCTTTCCAATGACTACTCACACTTGAAATTTTTCCTCCTTGTCTACAAGTTATGCAAAAATGAAAAAAGCCCCTCTTTTGCAACACTTAGGAAATATTCCAAACCGCATATAATGCTTAACAATAAACATAATCTATTAGCATATAATGCTTAAAAATTTGAATAGAAGTTAAACTAAATTGTTTGACTTGGTCCTCATAACAAGTGTCGAGACTTTATGCCAAATGAAGAGAAGGTTAGAGTAAATTGTTGAGGAGACAAATAAATATGGAATGAATTCCACTTGAACTGGTAAATACGCCACATGCCAAAGCCAAAAAATACATGAGCTATATGTTCCTCAAGAATGAGGCCTCAAACTAGAAGAAGCAGCTTGTGAGTAAAAATTGAGTCATAATAAATCTTCTTTGTCATTGTGCTTTTAATACATTTGATTTTGGGAAAAAGACATAGAGGTGTCACAAATTTTGGTGTGTAGAGTGCAACAATGGTGAAGCCGTGTTTGGCGGGCAGGATGAAGCCTATATCAAGGAGACCATGTGGCCTGTCAATAGAGGCCAAACAGATATATTGGGTGGCCTTTGAAGATAGGTTTCTTTAAAAAATAGTTGAGTATGGATTAGAAATGACCTTTGCAAACATAGTAGAAATCCTCCAAATAGGCCAAAGATAATACTGCAAAACCACAATAGAGGTCGAATAGTGCAAAATAAATTGCTTGCAAATACGCCAAACTGGCCAAATTTTTTGCAAATAGACCTAGAAATGCCTGAAAATTGTAATTGTCTACCAAAAGTGGTAGATTGGTAGAGGGCAGATTGGCCCTCTGCTAAATTTTTTTTTGAATTTTGTACAATCGGTCAAAAATTTGCAAAAAATGAAAATTACCAAATTTAACAAAATAAAAGGTATTTCTTCATTTCTCAAGCCTTTTGGATGCAATGGCACTATCCGTTTGGCTCTATGGCACTCTGTTGATAGGGATGAGTGTTGTAATCACCTTAATGTAGGAAGAAATTTGCTCTTATGGCTCTAATACCATGTTAGATAATTCCAAGATCAAGAGCATGAAATAACTTCCACAAGTGAATATATATAATATGCACAATAGTATGTCTATCGATATAAAATGAAGAGTGTGTAAATAAAATGATCAAGCCTTGCATATATATAGGCAAGGATGTGGAGGTAAGAAGGTGTGAGTGAAACTTTGACTACCTCTCCAAAGATGGAACACTTGTGAGATCACTTGACAAGTGAGTGAGCAAGTGGCAAGTGTACATGCAATAGGTGTCTCAAGTCATGAGGAATCATTAGGACACATGTCTCAACCATGTGAAGTGAGACAAAAAGTAAAAAGAAGCCTAAGTAAACTTAAGCTAAGTGTGAATAGGTCAATCCTAGAAAGGTGGTATCCTATCTAGATGGATAAAGACACTATCTACACTAACATTTTTTCTTTGATAGTGGTAAATAGGGACACAAATGTATGCCAAAATGAAAGCCATGCATTCCAAACTACATGAAAGTCATCTTATCGTAATTTATAATCCTAGTGTTTTAAAAAATGATATTATATATGAGGTCTTATAAATATTTTTATTGGAGCCCAGGTCTCCTCAAATCAACCTCGCCCCAGGTTCATTACACAGTGCTCATAGGACTTAATACAATGCTTTTATAAGTGGAAGATTTACAAAGAGGGGAAATTTAATAAATGCATGTAAGACTTATACATAGAATGCCTAAATGACTTGCTAATACCTATAGGCCTTATGTTTTTCCTATTAGGACTTGCTTATGCCTATAGGAACTTAAATATTCCCAAAGCACTTACTAATGCCTAAAGGTCTTATTTTTTGCCTACTAGGAATTGTTTATGCCAGAAGGACTTACATCTAGGATTTAGCTTCTAGGTGGTGTCATTAACATGCACACTCCACCTCAACGACATCACCTTTAGCCAAGCATTGATTTGATTTTGGAGAATTTTGCACTACACAAAGGTTTTGATTGTATCAGGGTAGAATTTTCAGATTAATAGCAAATAGCATAATAAACCGAAACTTAATCAACAATAGAGAACAAAGAAAGCAAGAAGCATAAAAACATGAAACAAAGTCAACTAATCTTCAAGCCTCCATTGATTGACCTCTATTTCTCTTCTCCACCTTGTTGTAAATAATATAATTGCCCTCAAATTTGAAGTGCAACTATAACCTATGCCTAAGACTAGCAAAGTATTGAAGAAATTAATTATCTCAATAGTATGATAGCCTATTCAAGATTTTCTCAAATGATTCAAAATGATAAATGACAGTGGTCTTTATAGAGAGACGAATGGAAAATGGATGGTCGAGATTAGAAGATTTTCATTTTGATCAATTGCCGCAATTAAATGAGACACGATAAGATAAGATAAGAAGTGAAAGGGCAAAAGGAAATTAACTGATTTTTCAACAAAATTAGTTAGTTCAAAAAGGAAAATGCATTTTGAAATAATGGGAACATTATCTCATTGCAAGAAGAAAAAGGCGAGTTAACTTTTTGATTAAATAGAAATTTAATTCAAAAAGTGAGAGGAAAAATAAGCTATTTAATTAAATAGAATTTAATTTATTTGTGTCAGAAAAAGGCTAAAATGAATTAATTAAATCTTTTATATTATTTAATTAATAGAAGAATTTGCAATATTAGGTAATAATTAAATAATTAAGATTATTTAATTATCAAAGATGAAAAAGGGGGTTTTAATGAATTCACAGGCTTAGTGATAATTTCTAGGTGTCTACATTGATAAATGATGGTGAAGATTCCAATCTATTTATTTTTTTATAGAAGCCTTTCACTTGAATAAAATTGGAGAGAACTTTTATGATGGAATACTTGAACACTTGAATAAAACTGGAGATAATTGAGTGAGGTGCTCATGATTGTCAATGTTTTTTTCTTTCTTTGGAAATGATATTCTTTGGTAAGAGTAAAATAACTCCAATTATCATATAGTAAAGTGATACTTTTACAAGTATCCAATTGAAGCTCTTTCGTAAATCTTCAATGCCACAATGACTTTTTAGGAGCCACTTTTGTATTTTGGGCTTTGATTTAAAAAACCATACAAGATAGCTTTCTTAAAAGTATCACACCATCCATGTATGAGCACTTGCACCATTTATTTTGAAGATATAATTTATGGTAGATTTTCTATAAATGGAATCACCAACATAGTCAGTAACACAATAATAAAATATAGTTGATTATGGGTGCAAACAAAAAATATATAATTTTTATATGCATTTGTCATTTTCCAATGAGGATATAGTTAATTCGATTGTAGATCATTAGAAAGGAGATCAAAAGATATTTTCATGAACATTTAAGCATGAATAACTAGTCATGTTTCTTTCAAGGAAAAAATAGTCATGGTACTAAACATATAGTAATGATCATAAAAAAATTAAGCAATAGGCAAGCTATCCTTTCCAGGCTTTGCTCCCTGAACTGTTTTATTAGGGTGATAGCCACCCATTATAACTAGATGCTTTAAACCCAATAAATTTAGAGGATACTTGCACATCATAAAAAAATGTTAGCTTGTACATAATTCATAAATCTATGCATATTTGACTTAGTTGACTTTGTTATAAAGTACCTTAGTAGATACTAAAAGTTGGAGAAGTAGTTTTTTGTTGTTTCCTCGATTGGTTGAATATTTTTCAATCTATTCAACTTTTGAATATAGTGTTGGACAATAATGAGTTACTAACAATAATAAGCGATCATCAAAAATAGAAATAAAGCACATAAGGTTAATAAAGGATTTAATTTATCAAACCAAACCATTCTAAGAGGAAATTTGAAGTTTGATCACATACACAAGGGGAACAATAAAGATAAAGGCACAAACTAGATATCCAAGTGAAGTCACAACATATATTCTTGAATTATCAATATAATCATGTAGGTCTTCATTATCTTAATCGATAAACTATGTGATATTTCTATCCTCTCTTAGGAATTTTCAATCAATGAGGATATAATTGAATGAACAAAATATTGTAGAATGTCGATAATGTATGAGAACATTTTTAAGGTATTGTGCCTAATAATGTTTTATGAAGCATTCCAAGACATCAATTTTGCATAGTTGAATAGGATGCATTTTGGAATTATCATGAAGAACGATATAATACAAATATTGAGTTAAAAATAAGAATTTGAAATCAAGAATATTGTTGTATATGGTATATAAATATAGTCTAATATAAATAAATAAATTATTGTATAGAATTCAAAAAATACGGTGTAGCTCTTTTGAAGTCTAATAAGAAAGATAAAGATAAAAATAAGAAAAGTAATAATAATAATTCTAACATATTGGTGCAGGAGCACCAAATTGAGAATTTTGGGTCTTAGTGTGTAATGTAGTTTAGTGTGTGTGTAGGATGTTCATTCATGCTGTAATAAGGTCATGAGACCATAAATGTTGTTGGAAATAATAGGGATAGGCGTGTGTGGTGTCAAGTTGGTTCATTACTTAATGAAGGATTAAGGTTGTTTTGTGTTTTGGTGCCAATTTTGAATGACAGTTGGAAGTTCAACGGTCACAACCCTTGTTTTCAGTTGTGAACCATTGGTATTCTATAAGAAACATCATAAAAATCCTCAAAACATCTTGAGGTAGGTTGGCATAACAAAATTTTGAAAGAAGAAAACATTTTGCTCTATTTTTGGTGACATTTTCTGTGCAAATTTGTGTATATTCTTTCTGTACAATTCTGTACCAATTGTAATCAATGTGAAACCTCTGAAATCTTGTGGAGTCTCGAGTAAGCTTTCATTTGATCTATATTAGAGGGTATTTTGTTATATTTTGAGGGAGAAAAACACTGTTTTCTATAGGTGCTTGATTAACTAGGGTTTTTAGGGTTTTGCTTGAATAATGGAAAAATAAGGCCATTCCACCTCGCTGCATCTCAATAAATGGGTGGAATGGGCCTAATAGGATGTAGGAAGTTTTTCTTTTTGCATGTTTGGCAGGGTGGAGTGAAGGGCAAGCCTATAGCATGTGCTTAAACATTGGCAAGTTGATTGCCATTGATGAATTTATTGGTTTTTGAGTAGGACAGTGAAAATTCAGATTGTTTGATGGAATCTAAGGTGATAGAAGTTGGTTTTGTAACTATTTTAGAGTCTCCATAAAGGTTTTGTGTTCAGGCTAGCAATATTTAGGAGACCTCCTTTGTAAAAGAGGCCTAATTAGGGCTTTGGAAAGCGATAAAGGGCTAGTTGGGTAAAGAAGTTCTAAAGCGACCCTAGCTAATGATCAAATATGTCAAATAACAGCCAAAAGGGTTCTTGAATCTGTGCACAAAAAGAAGTGAAGAGCCCTAAAGTTGAAGATGCCATTGGAAAAGTGAGTTTCCAATGCTACAAGCAAGAAGGTGGCTTAAAGAAGGAAGTCACCCTTGGAGTTGATCAAGACCTCCCAAACCAATTGGGAATTGTGTGTTGGCCTTCAAAACCACCCTGTCTTACATCACATATCTTTATGTATCGATTGATAATCAATCCTACTGTTAAACATCAATGGGATTATGTGAAATTGTTCAAAAAGGTGGGTTATGCTTGAGCAATTTCAATCAAGAAAAAACTTAGCTTCAAATAGAGGCTTTTACATGCTATGGTTTCCAAATTTAGCTTCAAATATTTTTTCTTTTACATGTTGTGGTTTCCAAATTTAGCATCCCCTTTAGGTATATGTGATTAATTCCTTTGAGTTTCAATTTTAGATGAGCTAGAAGTAAATCTACCCATAGAAAAGCATTTTTGGTTTTCCCTTTTTAGAAAGTGCATGAAAAAACTATAGTCTCATGGAATGTTACACCCCGTTGTTTGTTACCACATACTATTACTTCTATGAGTGAAAAAACTTTAAATGCATGGTTATGTTTTGTGAATTTCTATGGATAAAAGAAATGTTCATGAATGCATATTATGATGAGATTGTGTTTTAGTGCGTTAATGATGTATATGAAATGTGATGGATATGATTTTCATGTTATTGGCTAACTTCATTCATGTGCACTAAGTTGAATATAGGAAATGATCGAACCCTCCAAAGGGGGAGGGAGAGTATCATCCAGGAGAAGAAGTTGGTATGGAGACCATTTTCATGATCATTTGAGTATCTGAACACACATACTTCACCGGGTAGAGTACCCTAGATGAGTCAATGTCGGTATGTGTTGAACCGTGTTGTTATCCTTTTGGGTTTATAAGTATGTCAGGGTTATCAAGTCTTTGAATCCTTTTGATTGCTTTGTCGATATAAATTAAAGTGTTAAAATCATTTATATGAGCTTGTGATATTCATGTGTATAGTGGATATGCATATGTATATAGGTATGTATACATATATTAAATATATATGTATGTATATATAAGCGATGGCGCATACATATGATCATATGCACTTATAGACATGCATAGACATAAATGCCTACGTACACCCATGCATAGATACGTTATATGTGTGTGAACATTCATACATATACATATATATGTATTATATATACACACATCGATATATATAGTTATATTACTAATATAAAATGATGATTATATATATTAATATATATTTCAGCTTATTGTAATTGATGTTCATATGTAATATATATATATATATATACTATAATTTCCTTGAGTAATGCATTGAAAAGTGCTTGAAACATAGCATATTAAATGCTAGTTAATAGAGGCTGCTATGGTAGCCAAGTAATTTTGCAAGAGAACTGCGCATAGAAGAAAATTCTAAATGTAATGCAAAGCATAGATATTAATATTGTTTTCTAGCTGTTATAAAATCAACCAAGTTTCCCAACCAAAGGCGTGTTGTTTTCAAAGACATAGAGGCTAAAAAGCCACAATTAAAAGAGCAAAGTAAATCAAGAAACTTATTCTAACTGTGTAGCCATATTGGGAAGTGTTTTGACTTAGTAAACAAGCATGTGCCGACTAATTTTAACGACTCAGCTAAAGAGTTTGAAACTGTATGCATTTTGGACAGTTTATGTGTTGACCAACTAGCTTATTCTACTACCAAAAGAGGTGCCCACGTTGCCATTCAACCTGCATAGTGATAGAATTGGAATTAAGTTTATGTTTTCTATTTGAGAGGTGTCAATAGGATTAGAAAGGTGGAAAATCATTTAGCTTATCTGTAGCATTCGTTTTCTTACTATTTCTCATATATAAAGAGGCACATTTTACCATTTCATGGTTCATTCTCATTGAGAGCATTTTGCTGAGTTATTTTGTTGTGTTTTGAGTGCATTCTAGAAATCATTTTTGTGAGTTGTGAGAGCAAAATTGTTGAAGTGAGTGAAAGCATTATAATGGTGTGAGTTTGTGAGTAGGAAGAAGAAGATTGTGGAGTTAAGTAAATAGGAATAATAAGGAGAACCATTTCATTGAGCATAGGATTGCAAGTCTTTTATTGGAAGCTATATTTTTCAGACATGATTGTTATTCTTCTTACATTTCTCCCCTCATATTCTGAAAATGAGTGAGCGTTGTTTAAAAATTGTTGTGCTATTAATGTATGTATTCTTTTGCTAATATTTATATATGAATGCTTGAGTTTTCTTTAGTTTGCATGAAGCTGAATTAGGGAATATATATAGATTAAGATATGAGTGTTTCATGACTATATATGTTTGAAAGATGAATTTGTTGAATAATTGCTATATTATATAATAATTTGTATATATTGCTTGAATGTTTATGATCATTTGCAATAAAATGGTTTAGAGTCATAATGGAATAGGTTGAATGATAATATGATGGGAATACCTATGTTTTGGTTATATTGTTTTGGGATGAGAACTTACATTCTTGAATGGATATGTACCTTATATGAAAAGGGTAAGTCATCCCTAGGGATTGGGATATGTACTTGAATTTGAGGCGGTTGCCAAAACCCAACTTTATAACTATGGGAAAGGGTAATCTAGTGAATGTGTCAAGCCTTTAAGGTCTATAATGTCACTATTGTTGTTATTGCTTTTGTTGATCTTTGTTTGTGAGTGTAACTTTGAGGTTCAATGGTCATTATAGTTTCCAAGTCGAGTAACAGTGGGTGAACATATGACTCCGCTCATGAGAAGTGGAATTGTTATATATATGGAATCTTTGACCAGAGTAGGTGTAAAATTTGTTGCTTATGCCTTGTCAATTCACTGTGATCTAGGATTACATACTAGTCAATAGTGTATCCTTTGTATGGTCATACTAGATTGTAGGACACAACACCAAATACTCATATTTGCATTATTATGGTTTTCATACCAAAATCTTCATTGAAGGGTAGGGCCATCTTTTTGGGAAGGAAGATGTGCGGGGGACTGCTTATGCTTGTGGTTGGAGGAAAAACACTTGGATGATGCTCTCCCTCTTACAGTCAACTGCCAAGTCTTATGAATTAAAAGAAATGAAGATCCATAGGTGAACACTTCAACCATTGAACCATTGAACTCTTGAGAGATATGATATTTATATGTTTGTGATTTTTTGTGATATTGAATCATTTGGAAAATGTATTTGAAATATGTATTTCATTTATTGGAAAATATGCAATGATTACTTCATTCATGTAATGATATATGCAATGTGCATTTATGATAATGAAAAGGAAATTTTTTTATGTCCATGTACTTGAGGACTTGTGTTATTTACTTTCTAAGTTAAAACTTGGGTAAAATATGTTGGGCAAATTTGGGGCATGTTACATGGAATGGCATTTGATGAGTCCAATTAATGGCTCAATTTTGATAGGGTTTATTATATATTTGTTGTTGTTACCATAGACTTTGGCACTTGCTTGTTGACATTTTCCATGTTATGTCCTTAAAACCATAAACCTTCAGCATAAGTTTATCATTGTGACTTTTAATGACATTAACATGCTATGTGAATTATCTATGTTAATTTTACATGTGGTTGAATAGGTGTTCCTTTAAGGTAATTATGGATATGCAATTGTTTGTGCATGATAATGTCATTATGTAGGTTACATTAAGATGTTGATGTCAATGAAGCTTGCCAAGTGGAAGAAACTCTTGCTAGCTAGTTGGTTGCCAAGAAAGTTAAGAAGATGACCATTAAGAGGTCAAAGGAGGGAAAACTTCCAACGGAGGGAAATTCCTAGTTCGAATAAAAGATTGTAACTACCTTTTAATGATCATATTTGTTTGTTGAGAAAATCTAGGGAGTGTGTTGTGCTAGATTCTCGTTGGGGCAAGTCTGCTTTGACCAAATTTGGTGCATGTATAACTTCCTCCCTCTCTTTTCTATGCTTTCAATAAATGACATCCTCCTATTTTGATGAAGTTGACTACCTAGGTAGTTAGGGTTAATTATTATTTTTTTCCCTCTATAAATAATGGTCAGATACCCCTTCTCATAAGGTTGAATGTTCTGAGATTGTACTTGCGTTTTCCAGTTTTAGTAATACAATCATATTGTTGAAATGTTGTAATCGTTTTTTCAAGAAATAATACGATATTATGATTTGCTGCAACAAATTTAGCTTAAGGAAGACTCACTCAAGGGGGGCCACTTGGTGAGAATTCCACCCATTTAGTTTAAAAGTTATTTTTTGTTCAGTAATTAGTTTCAGTTTTAGCAGTTGTTTATTCCTACAACCATTGGAATTTTGTTCTATGACTGTTCCTGCAGCCAAGGCAGATAGAGTAGTTTCCTATCTATTTGTTGAGATTTCCATTTTTATCTTTCATTTCCAATCTAGTTGTTAATGCTTAGTGTAGTTGTTGATTCATGCCCAATGCTCAAGTTGATTTTTTTCCAGGATTTTATTTCTAGTACTATTTCTTTCCTAGTTTATGGATGACTACAGTAGAGTCCTAGTGCACATACAGTGTTGACCCATTTCAAGTTTACATCCCTGGGTTGACAATGAATTGCACCTTCATGATGAGTAAGATATCTACTTCGTGCAGATGTCCAATCTCTAAGTCACAACTCTAAGGGCTTAGTTATTAAACCATTAGAGGAGGCTAACATTTTTGGCGCATAGTCAAGGATGGTGTCAAACTAGGAAGTTCTTTGGAGTCATTGATAGTTTCTTTCTTGATATAGTATTTCTGAAGTTTGTTCTTAGCATACCCTTCATCTAGGAAAGTAATGACCTGTTATTATTTCACCAATTCTTTGTGTGAGTTGGATGATACTGAGTTGATACCGCATGCATAGAGGAAGGAGAATAGATGCTTATAGGAGATTCCTTCCTAATGACCCTAATCCATTCAACTAGTTGAGCTTCAAAATCTTCCAAGAGAAGAAGAAGAAGAGGCACATCCTTTTGTTGATGCATTTCCCAATTTGACCAGTTCTGAAACTTTCTCCAAGGATCAAAATATGATTGAGAATCCATTTGCTTTGGAACTCCATCAAGTAGGCATGGCTGATGCAAATAGAAACAGACCCAACCAACCATCTTTTCTATTTCATATCACTCATCAGAATGAAGTTGATAACCTCAAAAACACCCCTGCTTCAGTCATTCCTAAGTTCTATGGGCTTGTCACAGAAGACCCTGACACCTTCTTGTTTGAGTTTGATATCCTCTGCAGAAGCTATGACTATACCACTAATGCTTATAGGCTTCAATATTTTCCTACCATCTTGAAAGAAGTTGCATTAATATGGTTTATGAGCTTAGGTAGGAATACTGTAGAGACTTGGGATGATATGAAAACAAATTTTCTTGAGAAGTACAAAGAATATTGTAGGGGCAGTGATATGAGAGGAGATGACATCTTTAGGATGCAATAGAAGGAAGATGAGAGTATGGCGGATTATATTTTAAGGTTTTTGTTTTGTCTTCAAAAATCCCCACATCATACACTTAATGAAGAGTCTCAAAAGCTGCTCTTCCTTAGAGGGATCAATGATAGTTGCATTGATGCTTTGGACCTGATGAGAGGAGGAGATATCACCCAAGTTCCTTGGGATGATATTAAGAAGATCTGTCAAAACTATTCCAGGGCAACTTCAAAGAAAGGAAGAGGTTACCAATCCTCTATGGGTAAATTATCCGCCAATGGAGTTTCAAGGATAGAGATTACTCACTTGTTGGAAGATTTAAAGCAAGACATCATAAACAATCTAGACTCTCAACTGGATACACTTCAAGCAAGGAAGAAACATGAGGAGGCAGAGGCAATGTTGGCAGAATATTGCCCTCATTACAGACAAAAGAAGGACTGCAGATGCAAAATCGTAGCCAACATTGATAGCAAGCAGATCCCACCTAAGTTCAATCCAATCCAGGGTGATGATGATCAAGTCTACTACATTGCACAAAGGATACCATGGGCTTCAAGAAGAGGTATGCCACCATATCCATTATCTTTTGCGAGGCCTTATTTCAATTCTTATGCATCTGGTAATCAATGGAAACCCCCATACCCATCCAACTATGGAGGATATCCACCTCAACCTTGGAATAACTCTCCAAACACTTGGAAAAATCACCAAAACTCTCCACCCTAGTGGCAACAATCTCAGGGGACTTGGTAGTAGTTCTAGGGAAATTGGCAACCACCTCCAGGAAACTGGCAGTAGACATCCCAATGGAAGGGAGGACAACAATGGCCAAACCAAAAAACTAGCTACATGTAACCACCTCCACAACCTCAACAGCCTAATGCCTCATCCTACTAGCTCAATTTCAAGCACACCTGGACCTACTCAGTTACCAGCTAAACCCACACCTAACCCAAATAACAAACCACAACAGTAGTCAGTCTACTCTGCAGATCCTAATCAATTCCCTGCATATGTTGTGAGTGTGAGTGGAATTCATCTACGTTCATGAACCAATTTTTCAGCTTCTTTCATTCCTATCATCACTGAGCTTCATGTGGAAGAATAGGAGCATCAGAATGTCCCCATTCATCCCAGTGTGCATAAAAATCCCGAACTAGTTTGGCAGACTAATCAATATCCACCATTTCCTCAAAGGTTAGAAGTTGTTAAACAAAAGAAAGAGGAGGAAACAACCTTTGACATCTTGGATTAGTTGAAACACATATGTGTTAAGATACCTTTGTTTCAGGCCATAAAATATGTCTCCATATATGGCAAAGCAAATAAAGAAGCATGTCTCAAAAATCCAAGGAGGAAAAAGAACGACCCCACTACCATTCATGTGGTGGGACAATTAGCAAACATCATGCTTGGGAAAGTTATTTTTCCTAAATACACTGACCCAAGTAGTCTTGTGGTAGGAGTTGTTATAAATGGAATCCAAATAAAGAATGCTCTAATTGATTTGGGAGTAGCAATAAATGTGATGACTAAGGATATCCTGCAACAACTAAATGTTGCAGACATGAGACCTACTCCTACTATCCTGAAACTTGCTAATAGTTCCATTGTCAAACCAGATGGTATAGTAGAAGACCTTGTGGTAACTCTAGACTCTTGGGAGTACCTAGCATATTTCATGATCCTTTCTCCTAAAGCTACACTAGGCAGGTATCCCATTATTCTAAGAAGGTCGTGGTTAGCCATAGCAGATACTTACATTGGATTTTGGTCAAGGGACATGACTATTTCTAATGGGAAAAACACCAAAAATCTTGTTCTTTACCCTCCTACTCAACCATCCCATGATATGGATAACCCCATATGGCCACATGTTGGAGAAGAGGCCAAGGAAGTCAATTCAGTATGAAGGAAGTCAATTCAGTGGCACAACTCATGATTATAGGAGAATTCCATTCATCCAGCTTCATGAAGAAGATGAAGTGTTGTCCCACATAATTCAAAACCATTGTGAGGTGCATGAAGAGTCATCCACTCATGAATCTAGTTTTTTAGGTCCAGTAAAGACACTTTTTCCCGTCCTTCCTGCAACTGAACTTCCTATAGCAGCTGATATGCTTCATACATTGCTGCCACATGAACTAAAAATGCCATGAATTAGTGAAACAATTATGATTGAGTTAACCACACAAGTGCAAGTGTTAGAAGGGAAACATTTGAATATTAACAGCAAGTTGAGTCAAGAGTAGCAGTTGTCACTGAGAAACCTGTTGAAGACCCACCAACATGCATTTGCATGGGACTACCATAACATGAAAGGATTGGAACCCAAGCTCTGTACTCACAAGATATATATTAGAGACTACTATACACTAGTAAGGCAAACACAAAGGAGAATCAACCCCGCATTGAGGGAAATTGTAAAAAGGGAACTACATAAGTTATTGGATGCAGGATTTATCTACCTTACCTCAGATAGTAGTGGGTGTTCCCATTGGTAATTGTGCCTAAAAAGGGAGGTAAATGGAGAGTTTGTGTTGATTACAGAGAACTAAACTCTGCCACCAAAAAGGATCATTTTCCCCTTCTTTTCATAGACCAGGTACTAGATTCACTTGCAAGTAAGCAATATTTTTCTTTTCTAGATGGATTCAGTGGTTATAATCAGATACATATTGCACCTGAGGATCAAGAGAAGACAAATTTTACTTACCCTTGGGTGACTTATGCCTACTCAGTACTTCCATTTGGTTTGTGTAATGCACCTACAACTTTTCAAAGAGTGGTCATTAGTATATTTTCAGATATCTCACATGATTGTATGGAGATCTATATAGATGATTTTATAACTATGGTGTTGATTTTGTAGAAGCATTAGAAAATCTAAGGAAGGTTTTATAGAGATGTGAAGACCATAATCTATCTTTAAACAATGATAAATGCTTCATGATGATGCACTAAGGAGTAGTCCTTGGCCACTACATCTCTCAAAAAGGAAATCAAGTAGACCCAACCAAGATTGAGGTGATTACCAATCTACCTATTCCTGCAAAGCAAAAAGATGTTAGAAATTTCTTGGGACATGCAGGATACTATAGGCGTTTCATCAAAGATTTCAGTAAAATGGCAGCACCAATACTATACAATCTTCTAACTAAAGATGTTGAATTCCAGTGGACAAAAGACTGTGACAAAGCATTCTTTGATTTGAAAGCAAGTTTAACCCATGCTCCTATACTCAAAGGCCCTAATTGGGAGCTTCCTTTTCATATTCATATAGATGCATTATACTATGCTATAGGATCTGTCTTGGGACAAAAAGAAGCAATTGAGAATGCAATCTACTTTGTTAGCAAAAATCTACAAGGAGCTGAATTTAATTACACAGTGACATAGAAGGAGATGTTGGCAGTTATCTATGCCCTTAATAAGTTTAGGCATTACATAATAGGATACCAGATCTTTATTCATACAGACCATGCATCCATAAGATACCTCATGAATAAGCCCTTGATTTTAGGTAGGCTAGCAAGGTAGTTGTTGTTGATGTAGGAATTTGACATCACCATTGTTGCAAACTAGGAAAAAAAAATATTGTAGCAGAATTTCTCTCCATATTGACTACATCAGAAGACATTCAAGTCATTGATGACTCTTTCCTTGATGAACATTTTTTTTCCATTAGTGTGCACACACTTTGGTATGCTGATATAGCCAATTATCTAGTTACAGGGAAAGTTCCTCCTCATTTCTCTCCAAAAGAGAGAAGGGTGCTCATTGAGAAAACTTTTCCTTTCTCATGGATTGCAAGTTGTTTATTCTACATTGGACCAGATCATGTCATGAGGAGATGCGTAAGGGAAGATGAAACATATGATATATTGCATGCATGTCACAATGAACCCTGTGGAGGGAATTTTGTAGCCAAGATGACAGTAATGAAAATTCTTAATACAGGATATTATTGAACCGCACTTCATAAGGATGCAGGAAAATATACTAGGAAGTGTGATAGATGTTAGAGGATGGGCCGACCAGCTAAATTTGATGAGATGCCTCTTTACCCCCAAGTAGTCATCACTCCATTTGATAAATGGGGACTTGATTTTGTAGGTCCCATTGATCATCCATCAAATGGAAAATCCTACATCTTGGTTTGCACCAACTATGTGACCAAGTGGGTTGAGGTTAAAGCTATGAAACGTGCCAGCGATAATAAGGTTGTAGAATTCCTCTATGAGGAAATCTTCACAAGTTATGGGGTTCCAAGAGAGATAGCGATAGATCAAGGGGCTCAATTTACATCAACCTTTGTCACAACATTAGTCAATGAATATAATGTGAGGCATGGGAAATCTACCCCCTATCACCCTCAAGCCAATGGCCAGTCTGAGGTGACCAATAGGGAAATTGAGGCAATCCTGACCAAAACAATGGCTATTCATAAGAAAGACTGGGAAAATAGGCTGCCAGAAGTTGTTTGGGCCTATAGGACCACCTAGAAGACAACCATAGGTTTCACTCCTTTTGAATTACTGTATGGGAAGACAACCATGATGCCTATTGAGTTTGAGCATAAAACTCTTAGGAATGCACTAGATCTTGGGATAGACATATCTGAGGCACAAAAGGACAGAATCATGCAGTTGAATGCTTTGGATGAGATGAGAAAGTCAACCCTTCATCATACTGAGGTAGTGCAAAATCATAGGGTAAATGGCATGATAGATACATAAAGGAAAAGAAGTTCCAGCCAGGTGACTGGGCACTCCTTTATGACTCCAGGTATCAAGATAATGCATGCAAGTTGCAAACAAGGTGGTTGGGACCGTATGAAGTTGCAGAATTCTTCCCCAACAATATTTTTCTGACCTTTATAGATTCAAACTCTTGGTCAACAGCCACCATCTAAGGTTATATCATATACCAACATCTAAGCAAGAATTTGTGCAGTAATTTATTCAACACCAAACCTCTAAACTTCTTGCAGCCGAAGGAAGCAAACCTAGTGTCCCTCCTTCTGACTAATCTAGGTATGCATGCAATCACATCATAATAAAGATTTCCAATTTTGTGGGAATCCACTTCTTCATTAATAAATCCATCTGCCCATCCATCTCCATCTTCTCTCTCTTCCATAACTCCACCATCACTTCATTCCATCACCACTACATTAATTGCTCAATTGTACTTTTTAAAGGTAACTAGTACTTTCTCCACATTCCTTGTAAAAGATACTCCATGTTTTCAGGTATGTGCATGACAATTTGTTATATCTTAATTATCTTTAGTGCATTTATTTAATTACTGTAAATTAATGTTGATATTTCACATAGCATATAATTGTAATCTGCCCTGTCACATCATAATTACCACCCAGCCTATGCAAACACATGCTCTAATTTAGGTTGGGGGGGCATGTCAACCCACATGTCCATGTGTCATCCATGTCAAAAAATTTGAAATAAGCCAATTTGAATGATAGAGTGAAATGACGGCTTGCATGTGTGAAATGACACTGAACCACCACCATTTTTCTTGATGATATCCTTCATTTATGTTTCTTTATTTCCTTAGTCATAATCTTAAACGTCACCAAAGAGGTAAATTGGAGAGCTACATGACATTGGCGTTAGCATTACAGAAAAGTTGCAGGAAGAAGAAGGAATTGGGTTTTCAGAGAAAGATTGCAGGAAAGGAAATTTTGCAAAAGTGCTTGTTTGATTGCGGGAAGTTGAAACAATGAGAGGTCAGTTCATTAGGAATGAACCTACGATTCATGATGTGATACTACAAGATGCACTTTCTTTGGCCAAGTTCAAGAATTGTGGATGGCTGGATTATTTCCTGAAACTTGACAACTACAATGAGGACATTGCACTAGAATTTGCACAGACAATCTCTAAGGGGAAGGAAATGGTAAAAGGGTTAGAGCTGATCACTACTGAGGAGAGAATTGCAGAGGTAACGAGTTTACCTACCGATGGAGATCCATACCCTACTACCAGAGATGCAAGGTCAACCAAGGCAGAATTCACTCAACCTAGCGACCCTCCACTAGTTGTAGATAAGCAAGGTATGAAGAGAACTTCTCTTCCAGAGAAGTGGAAACAAGTAGCCATCCACATTGTCAAGTATATTACTTGTGAAGGTCGTTAGTAATTCCTCCATTTTGTGCATTTTAAGCTCCTAAACCATATGAGACATGGAAGAAGAATGAGCATGCCCAATGTGTTGTATCACCTCCTTTCAATCATGGTGGTTGAAACACAAAAAGGTAGGGATAATTTTATCTCTCACCATTGTTTAATAAAATTGTTAGTAGAGAAATCTTTGCAAGAGGTTTCTGATATGACATGGGAGGAATTTGTAAACATTGATCAGTTTAGACCAAAAAATGTGTGACCTAGAAGTCAACCTCAACCTTGTAGGGTTTGTAGGGGAGAGACGGTTGCTGAAACCACTCCTAGAGCTTCAACCTCTGGTACAAACCCTAGCTCAAACCTTCCTGCAGCCGAACAAGCTATAGATATTGGCTCCTCTGAGTTAGAATATTCAGATGAGGAAAGTTCATCCTCAGACTCTGATGTTAATGTTCTTCCTAAAACCTCAAGTCAAACTAGGGCTACTGATGGGAAAGGTCATTGATGTCACAACTTGCATCATTAGTCATTTAATTATCGAATCGGGTGTGTCTTAGAGCTATATGCGATAAGGATGTTTGTCACAATTTTTTGGGGGGTTTTGCATTGTAAAAAGTGACTTTTGGTTTCAGTTTAATGCTTTCAGGAGCTCTCAGGAGTTGAACTTCAGTGACTAATTCCTAAGGATTAATTCTATCTCATTTCCTAATTTAAGGTTTTGTTGACTTATTTTTTACTTTGCTTGACTTGATTGAGACTGATTCATGGAAAAGATTAAAATTAATCTAATTGTTAATCTAGAATTTGAAATTTAAATTCAATTCTAATTTATTTCAAAAGAAATCTATTTTAAGAGTTGTAGGAAAAATAAATGCTAATTTGAAGAACAAAAATAAATTGCAAGGAAATAATTAGTAATCTAGAAAACATAAATACTAATTCCATGAGTAAATTCCAAACAATTTTCGGTTTCATCTTTCCACGAGTTTTCATCATTACTTCCATTAAACCTAACAGATAATTGTCAAACTTAATTTCTACAAACAACATCTAAATCTTAATTAACCCAATAAACTTTATAAGATAATAAACCATTCTAACCATGATGAACTTTAGCTTAAAAGCGATTAAACATAACTGCTGAAAATGATTCAAATAGAATTAATATTCTAGATTCAATATCCACTAGATAGAAATAAAATAAACTCAGAGAAATACCACGCAAGGTCAATTCCTTTGGTTGAGCGGGCCCTACTCTTCCTTTGGTGAGACCTCTAACATAGTGATTTGAGTTAACTTTTTATTTTCATTCAAATTTTCCCAAATGGGGACGCAAAACAAAGTAGTGCAGCAATTACAAAACTTAATGGAAACTATCTAACTCCTTTCTAAAACCTAAAGATAGATATTTATAACTATATCCTTATTGAATTCAAAACATGGTGTTAACCATCAAGATACAAGGAGT
>VDFB02000008.1:260081669-260105164 GCA_007258455.2 Sequoia sempervirens | reverse complement strand
CATACATTATGTCTGATGGGACTCATTCGCCACCTTGGGCGAATGAGTCCCGTGTGGCCCAAATTCAAATTTAATTCAAATTTCTAGTGGGATTTTATTCTCCTAGATCTAATGTTGGCTTGTAGTGTTGTAATTTCAGGAATTCTTGCATAATTGGGTATAAATACAAGGTTCTTTCACTCATATTCTCACCTAGCATTCAAGAGTTTTCAAGGGAAGATTATGAAGAATTTTAGAGCAGCATTCAAGTTCCAATCATCATGTCAAAGATTCTATCATGTTTGTTATTGTGCTAACAATTGTGATGTAGAGTTTATGATTCAAGCAAGCATTGCATTCAAGATCAACATCATTCAAGAGTCAAGAACCACATCCATTGCAGCCATTTCAAGCACATTTGCAACATCTTATTTCTAGGGTTTGGGATAGGTTGTAGATTTGTCAAGAAGCAAAGTTGGCAAAAATTTTCCAAACCCCTAAAGTTGTCATCAAGCCTTGGAAAAGCTTGGAGAAGGTCTATAGGTGGCAATTTGCAGTTTCAGATCCAAAAACTAGTCAAAAAGAGCAGAGTAGAGTAAGAGGAACAAAATCTAGTTCAAAACTCTCAAAAAATCAGAAGTGGATTGATTCACCACTATTGGCGAATGAGTCCCACTATACAAGCCTGACAGAGTTTTTCACAAATTTGGATACCTTTTTGGCTAAAACATGTATCTGCACATTTTCCCAAAAGCAAGACTGATTCACCCAGCTTGGTGAATGAGTCCCAGTTAGCATTAACATCACATTTTCTAGAATTTTAGACCTCCATTCTACCTTCTTCCATTTCCCAGGTGCAGACTTTCAGTTTCATAGCTTTCTGTTACATTTTACCTGTCTTCTTAGGTCATTTAGAACTAGTTTGCATTCAAGTGGGGTTTTATTTTACATCTTGCATTGCACTGTCTTTTCCAAGTCTAAACTTGGTGGCGAACCCCTCATTTGATATCATTTAGCCTTTACGACAGTCCCTTTGCAATATTCCAATCTCCTTTGCATTGAAATCTGAAGGGTTTGTTCTTGAGTGAAGAGTGTGAAGATTGGCTCTCTTCTTTTACATCCAAAACCCTAAAGGTGAGAGAGACCCACCAATTTTATTCTTTTCATTATCCAATGTCACATGCATTTCAAAATCATTCAACTTGGATACTAAAAGTAAATTTCTCACAAGTTCTAGAATATGTAAAACATTATCAAGGGTTTTAACTGTCCCATCACTAAAACACTTTACCTTTCCCTTACCAACATTCTTCTTCATGTTGTTATCACCAAGGAAAATATCCCATCCATAATATGTTTAATATGTAGAAAGCCACTCCTTGTGAAGAGTCATATGGAAGGAGACACTTGAATTAATAAGCCAAACATCATTACTAATAGATTTAGCAGAAATAAACAAAGCATCAGAATCACCATCATCAAAGGAATTATTTGTGGAGGTTTAAGTGCTTTTCTTCTTTTTCTACACTCCTTCACATGCCATTTCTTACCATAGTTCCAACACTTTACATTGCTCTTCTCGAGGGTTTTAGAACATCCTTTAGACTTGTCTTTCTTCTTGTCCCCTTTAGGCCCTCCCTTTTCTTTGGACCTTCCTCGCACATGCAATACATCTTGGGAGCCCGTAATCATGGAATTTCTCCTCATCTCTTCTGAAAGAAGTGTTGGAAAGAGACACTACACATGTTTTCTGGTGTTTTCATTGATGGCAACCCTTGTCATCTAGTCGATTCATGCATTGCAATTTGCTCATACTGGCAAACAGATTCAAGATCAGTGGTTATCTATTTAGTTAGAATAGAGCATCTGGTAATTCCGTGCTCTTTGATTCATATGCATATTTTCTATTATTATTTTATGTTATGGATCTTAGGGAGTATTTTTTAATGGATAATATGGGTTATCTGTAAATCTTGGTGCCTCGTATCAATTTTGGTGGAAGTTAGAAGGTTCGGTGAACTAATTTTCTGTTCATCAGTGTTTGGAGGCTGACTTGGTGAATATAATGTGTCGCAGATATTTGAGGAGTTATTGATTAAGTATTTTTGTGTTTGATCATTTTGGTTTGGGTCCTCACTATGTTGTGGCTGACACTTGAGGATGCACATTGAATATTATGAATGATTTGAGTCAACAATTTTTGAATATTTCTTATTTTGTTGAGGCCGACATATAGCGATTGAATATCTTGGTGGAAAATATATATAAGTGATTGATTATATCATTTTGGTGTGTGTTTAATGTAAGTTGATGTGTGTTGTGAATGTCAGAAGGTCAGTAGAGTTATTATACATAGTTTCACTTGTGCATTAAGGATTTTTGGTGTGAATTGAAGTAGGACAAAGCAGAAGAGCAGAATTAGTCAAAAGGTACAAAATTTTATTGTTGAGCCTAACTGGAACTGTAATCAGGCATTTTTAGATGCTACTTTATCAGTTCAAATCTTTGGAAGTATTCCAAAATTTTGTAAGGAAGAAATCCTTTCAGTTTTTGAGCAGTGAGCTCTAGGCAGTGTGTCTGAATGCAAGTTGATTCTCATTTTGTAATATTTTCTTTTGAGTATACTCAGAACAATATCGTGGATTAACCTCCACCATGGTTTTTCCCCTAACAGGGTTTCCACATAGAAAATCCTTGTGTTATGGTGTTGTGGTTATTTGTCTTATGTGCATGCATCTTTATTTTGGTTGAATGTTATCAGCACTTTAAGAATCAGATTAATAAAGTTAAAATTTGCACAACACTGATTCACCCCCCCTCTCAGTGTTGCTTGATTCCAACAATTGGTATCAGAGCTCAATTCCTCGAAAGAAGCTTAAAAGCTTGGGAAAGATCTTGGAAAGTGTTTCAATGGATTCAAGCGGTCTTCAACAACTTATGGTGGCCCTAGATGATCTTGATCAAGAAAAATATGAAGTCTGTGAATTACAAGCAAATCTCATGAATGCTAAGAGATTCATTGAGTCACTGAAAGAAAAAATCAACAAGTCCAGAGAGATGAGATGGGAACTCTGTGATCAGATCAAGCAAGAAGATAGTAAACACATTGTAGATGAATAGTTGAGTCAAACCCTAAAGGAAAAGACAAAAGAATGTGAAAATCTTGCTAAGGATAATGCAGTTCAAAAGCGTGAGATGGAATCTATTATGATGAGGATGAATAAGGAAATTGAAGACAAAAAGAAAAATGAAGAAAAGATTGCCCAATCCCTGAAGGAGAAATCTGAAGAATGCAGTCAAATTACTGATGGATTCATTTAGTTGGAACAATCCAAACACAATGAGGAAGAGCTTGAAAAGAACATTGTTGATCCCAGAGATGAACTTGCTACAACAAATGAATTCAAGGAGAAGTTAAAGATTAGCTCATCCAAGCTTGATGAACTGATTAAAAGTCAGAGGACTGATGGTGACAAGAGAGGTCTTGGATATGAAGAAGGAGAAAGTTCTAGATCCAGATAAAGGAAATCTAGACAAAGGAGGTTTAGACAAGGAAATTAGATGACCACTGGAAGGTATCTGGTAAGACAACCTAATGCTCAAAGGTTTAATGGTATTTGTTATGTTTGAAATAAATTTGGTCATATGGAAGCTCAATGCAAAAGTAGAATAAATTCAAATGGTCCATCATTCTCTGATCAATGCTTTAATTGTAACAAGTATGGTCATAAGTCAAATGAATGCAAAAATGTGATGAACAACTTTTATAGGAATGTTAGATGTTATACATGCAATAGATTTGGCCATATTGCTAACCAATGTAGATCAAGAGAAAGATAGTGGAACAATTGGTCTAGAAAAAGAAATGTGGTGTGCTACAATTGCAACAAAAATAGTCATATTGCTAGATTTTGCAGAAGAGGTCCAATAAATCAGAGAAGAAACATGCAAAAGGATGAAAAAGGAAAAGGGAAAGTTGCTACAGATCAGATCGGGAAGTAGATGAAGAAGACATGGGTAAAGAAGAGTCCCTCTATTGCAGGAAATGAGCCAGCACCAGAATCAACTTCTGGTAATTCCTCTAGAAATTAGGTTAAGGCCTCTGGCCTAGGGGGAACTGTCAAGAAAATATTTCAAACCCCCTGCAAGAAATCGACACTAGGATGTGGATGAGTTCAGTGTTTGTATTGATGATCTACAAATGCTATTGATCAATTGGAGAGAATATTTATGCAGAATTGAAGGTCCGCATAAGAGTTATCTTTTACAGTATATGGAAACAAGGTATTTAGATGTGTTAGGGAAAAAGCATTTATTACGTCAAAAACGTTAGGTGTGTGATTGATAAAAGGTTATTTCTATCCTTCATTTGTCACTTTTCATTTTGAGAAGAAGAAGTTTGAAGAGCTCTCAAGCAAACTTTGGTGAAATTTGGCGAGAATTCAAGCATGAAGGCGATTTGAAGTTCAAACGCTAATCTGACTAAAAGGTATTTTTCAGGAAAACTTGTAAACATGTGAATTTGTGAAAATGGCTACTCTATTGGTAGTTGAAGTCAAGGATAGACCTCATCTGAAGTTCAAGTGGCATCCTTTCAAGTTTGTTGAGACCGAGCCACTAGGTGCATTTTCGTCTGTTTTGTACGATGTTTTGCACATTGAAGATATTAGGGCATACATTCATGCCAATATTGAGGAGTTAGGAAGCTCGCGGTTGCTAAATTTGTATTCCAAACACATTGTTGGAGAGGATTTATGTGTCAAGACTGAATTCAAAACCCTAGAGGAAAAGAAATTCATGTAGATTGTGAAATTTCCCGTGTTTGATGAAAATGAATGGGTTTGGTACACCTTAAGTCAAGTTCATGCTAAATTCATGTGGTTGAATCAACCCTTCAAGATTACAAAAGAGGCTATAAGTGTTGTTATAGGTTTAAATTCCTTCGGTGGACTGCCAATTTTGAAGTCTATGAAAAATCAAACAGTCACTGATGCAACTGGTTTTGTATTTGATAGAAGAGAGATGAAAATTGATAACATCATTGATGTGTGTGTGAAATTTTCCTCGATGGTCATTGGTTATAAGATATATCACTCTAGCAGAGAAAATTTTGTATCTGGTACAACCATATATGTAGCCCATCAAATGGTAAAGGAGAATGCAGAGTATGATTTGTGTGAATTGCTTTGAAGTTAGCTTATGGAAAATCTTGGTAAGATTAAGAAAGACAAGAAAAATTCCTTTAAATATGGTAATTTGTTACTATGTTTGTTCTTTTATTTCATGGATGAAGTTCCAGGTGTTGGGAAAGTGCATTGGAAAAGCATCAAGCTTGTTGTTGTTCAAATTAGAGACATGTTATTCAGCCTTGGTGATTTGCAAGCTAGGAAAACTACAATTTGGGGATATCTCAAAAACTTTCAGAATGAAATACAAGCAAGGGAAATAATCCCCACTTATATTGTGGAAAATTATAAGGATACAATCTATTTTATGGTGGATATTGATCAGTACTTGATGGAAGCAACAAAACCTAGAACTGTCTGGATTATGCCTATGGGTTATGAAGTTGAGGAGAGAATCTTGGAGCTATATGATTAACATCTATTGAGTAAGCCTTTGGATCCATCTGAAGAAAGGTTTGGAACATATGCAAGTCTATAAGTAATTAAAGAAACCAATGATAGTCTGGAGAGTGAGGAAAGAGGTGGAAGTCTTTACAGAGAGCATGGGCATACCCGCAGAAGATATAAGAGAATCTAGAAGGAAAAGAGAACAAGTTGAAAGTGAAAAAGGAAAAGAGCCTGCTAAAATTGAATCTGCTAGTCTGACAACATCCTCTGCTTGAACTAGATCAACAAGGAGCTCAACACCCCTATCCGGTCATGCAAAGAAGTCAACCCCTGCAAAAGATTAGGTTAAGGTATCCATCAAAAGGAAGAATGATAAGAGCACAAGAGTGTATAAAGTTGTTTCAGATGATGAAGAGACAAAATTTGATGAAGAAGTTAGAGAAATAAAGCATATGAGCACCCCTACAGCAACAACAGTCAATCCCTCCGGTGAAGAGGAGAAAACAAAGAAGAAGATGAAGCCTGAAAAACTAGGTATGTCAGTAGAGGAAGTTGAAAAAGGTATAATTAAGGATGGAAATATTAAACCCCTATGTGAAGTGTATGGTACTTTTGTTACTATTGGTCAAAGAGTCCTTGAGGAGGCTACAATAAAATATTTGAACAATTTCAATATGACTCTTGTTGAGATAATGGCATAGTTTCCTAAGGAATTGTATGAAATTTTGGAGATGAGGAGAGTTAATGCTAGAACTAAAGAAGAGTAGCTGAGAGAATGGATTCTTGCAAATTTAAGTTTGGTAATGTCTGTTGAAGAAATGAAAGCAATTCTAAAAGAAGCAAAAAGAGATTTCAAAAGCAAAACAAGAATAAACAAGCTTATGTTGGGTAAAATTGAAGAAGTAGAAAAAGAAACAGAAAGCATTTTGAAGAAAATTCTATTAAAGAACATAATTGATGTTGTTTCTGAAGAAGAGCATGTGGAAGATATCTCATATGGTTTGATAAATGAAGAGGTTACAATTGAGGACACTTAGATTCCTCCTAAGGTATATAATACAAAAGAACCTATGGAAACAAAAGCTCCTAAAATTGTGTTTGTTGAAGAAAAGGAGATGTCAATTGAAGAAGTTGAAGCTCCAAATAACAAGCAAAAATATATGGCTATGGAAACAGTAGTTGAGGAAAAGAAGGTTGAAGTTAAGGGAGTTCTGGTAGAAGCAAGAGACATTGCAGAGGTAGTGAAGAAGTTTCTAGAAGAGCAAAAGGAAGAATTTGATCTTGAGTTGGGAGATTCTTCTATTCATTTGTCTACCTTGTCCCCAATTCAAAAAATGAAAGTCACATCATTTGCACAAGCTAAGGCTAGGGAATAAATTTTGAAGTCTCACATTGAGGATAGTGAGTTATTGAATCTTGCATCGAGTATTATGGAGAAGATCATGCCTACTTATGTTAAAGATCCATCCAGTTCTTCCTCTAGTGAGCTGAATAAACTTATAAATTCAATAAGTACTCATTTTGAGTCACTTGAGAAGTCAGCTTTGGTCAAAGTTCAGAAGGAATTTGATGCTAGGAAGATTAGTAGGTTGAAAGGATTGATAGCAAATGACAAATCTATGTTAGCTACTTGTGTGAAAAATGTTCAAAGTGCATTGTTAGAGGCTGGAAGGATTTATAAGTCGTGTTTGTCTTTGTCAAAACTTACTGAGGAAAATGAGAAGGTTAAGGATCATGAGAAAGAGTTAGCTACTATTTTTGATGCTTTTGATCCTTTAACTGTTTATGTTGGAGAACAAGAAGGTCAAGTTATATCCTTGAAAAAATAAAGAGTTTGAATCGTGACAATGACAAAGTTGTGGAAATAGTTGGTGAACTTAGAGGGCTAATTGGTCCAAATATGGAAACCATGTTGAACACTTTGAAAGAAGAACAAGATGCCATGGTGGTCAGTGATCCAATAAACCTTGAAGTTACAGAAGTGCAATATTACTTACTCTGTGGTCACATAGCTATTCTAGAAAGTCTCAAGAAGTGTTGGGACACAAGCTTGAACTTGTTAAAGAAATTTTTTGTAGATATCTTCAAGTTTGTGTAAGTTGTTTGGAACAAAGTTTGTACATATGAAGTTTGAAGTTTATGTTTGTTTATAGGAGTTTTGTATGCAGATTCCCCATCTTTTCCATTGATGTCAGAGGGGGAGAATAGATCAGTGAAAAATGTATATTCATCTAAGGGTGAGTTGTAGTTTTGAGTTGTGGATGAAGATCTTTTTGGAGTTTTGGGTGGCAATGTATTTTTTTTGGTACTGATTCGACACTTAGTCATTTTTCACTAAGTGTTTCCATCAATGCCAAAGGGGGAGATTGTTGGCAAGAGACACTGCACATGTTTTTTGGTGTTGTCATTGATGGCAACCCTTTTCAGCTAGTCGATTCGCGCATTGCAATTTTCTCATACTAGTAGACAGATTGAAGATCAGTGGTTATCTGTGTAGTTAGAACAGAGCATTCGGTAATTTCATGTTCTTCGATTAATATGCAGATTTTTTGTTATTATTTTATGTTGTGGATCTTTGGGAGTATTTTTTGATGGATAATATGTTTTATCTATAAATCTTGGTGCCTCGTATCAATTTTGGTGGAAGCTAGAAGGTTTGGTGAACTAATTTTATGTTCATCAGTATTTGGAGGCCGACTTGGTGAATATAATGTGTCGCGAATATTTGAGGAGTTATTGTTTAAGTATTTTTGTGTTCAATCATTTTAGTTTGGGTCCTCACTATGTTGTGTCCGACTATTGAGGATGCACATTGAATATTATGAATAATTTGAGCTGACATTTTGTGAATATTTCTTATTTTGTTGAGGCTAACAATAGCGATTGAATTCTTAGTGGCGAATATATATAAGTGATCGATTATATCATTTTGGTGTGTGTTCAATGCGAGTTGATGTGTGTTGTGAATGTCAGAAGGTCAGTAGAGCGATTATGCACAATTTCACTTGTGCATTAAGGATTTTTGGTGCGAATTGAAGCAGGACAGAGTAGAAGAGAAGAATTAGTCAGAAGGTCCAGAATTTGATTGTTGAGTCTAACCGGAATTGTAATCTAGCATTTATAGATGCTACTTTATCAGTTCAAATCTTTGGAAGTATTCCAAACTTTTGTAAGGCAGTAATCCTTTCAATTTTTGAGCAGTGAGCTCTAGGCAGTGTGCCTAAATGCAAGTGCATTCTCATTTTGTAATCTTTTCTTTTTGAGTATACTCATAACAATATTGTGGATTAACCTCCACCATGGTTTTTCCCCTAACAGGGTTTCCACGTAAAAAATCCTTGTGTAATGGTGTTGTGGTTTTTTGTATTATGTGCATGCATCTTTATTTTGGTTGAATGTTATCAACACTTTAAGAATCGGATTAATAAAGTTAAAATTTGCACAACACTGATTCACCCCCCCTCTCAGTGTTGCTTGATTCCAACAAGAAGTATATCAATGATACTATCCATCTTCAATTTTGTACCACCACTACTTATGAAAACAATTAGATTTTCTCAAGATTTAGGTAAAGAACAAAGCATCAAAATACATTTATCTTCCTCTTCTAACTTAACATATACAAATGCAAGTTGACTTATAATCATATTAAAAGCATTTAAATGTTCTGCAATAGAATTACCATCCCTCATTTTCAAATAATACATATGTCTTTTGAGACACAAATTATTAGTTAAACTTTTGGTTTGGTGGATATCACCTATCCTCTTCCACAAATTGTATGCAGTAGATTCTTTTGAAACATTCAAGAGGACAAAATCTGCAAGACACAACTAAAATGTTCCTCATGCCTTCTTATCCATTTTGTTCTAATATTCATCAAACACTTTTTTTGGTTTCTTTTCATTTGAAACCGCCAACTGATGATCTCTCTCTTCAAGGAGATCCTCCATATTCAGCTTCCACATCTCATAACCAGTGCTTATGTTGAAATTCTCAATATATAGACGAGAGATAGAAGCCATGGTTTACAATATTTCACAAATCTACAAAAAAACTTACAAAGAAAAAGCTCCCACTCTAGAAAAAAACCTTCAACACTCAAGAGAAAAGCATCCATTCCTCAACAAAACCTGGCTCTGATACCAAATGTTGTAAAACAAGGTGAAGAAAGCTTACAATATGAACTTTAATCAATAGTATTTGCAAATCTAAATCTAAAGATTAACCCTTAATATGAATGTGATTGCAAAATCAAAACAAGAAAAGAAAACCATAACACATGAGACCATATTTATGTGGAGAAAATTAAAAAATGAAATGGTAAAGAAAGCTTACAATATGAAATTTAACCAACTATAATTGCAAATATTGATCCAAATATTAACCCTTAAACTTATGTGATTGTAGAATTAAAACAAGAAATAGAAAACCATAATACATGACACCATATTTACATGGAGAAACCCCTAAGGGAAAAAAATCCACCACAGAAAGAGAGAGTTAAGTATATTAATAATCCAAGAGAGACTACAACAAAAATACACTTCTCTAAATAACTTTGTAGAATTTGACAACACCCTGTTACCTATAAAAATGAATAATAACTCTAGGTCAAGGCCCCAATTTATAGAAACTTGTGTTGATGAATACCACCATGGCATCACGAAACCACATGCAAAAAAACCACATGGAAAAACCCATGCCTACCTCCTTTCCAACCGCCAAATATACCCAAAATAACAACTTACAGATGCTCTTACAGTTGTCATAAGGCATCTCTCATGCATGGGCACCTAGGGAAGGAATCTGTCAAATACAATCATAAATGGTGTCATAGTTGTCATAGAATCTTATGACAGTTGTCATAGTGTCATAAATAATCTTACAACTTATGTTGGATGCCATAACCCTCAAAAATAGGAGATTCCAAATTTTTTTCCTTTTCCTAGAAGACAAATGGTAATGGTAACTTCGTCTTTACATGAGTTCTTTCACCACTGTTGGTTAAACGGTTTCACCTCTTATGGGTAATTTACAAAAGACATTAGGAAAAAAATTAATTAAAGTATTTACAAGATGGATTTCACCTAAATCCTAACAAATGTGATGTTTGTGTTGACACAGTAACAATAATCTTCATTTGAATACCAGTCGCCCAACACCAACCTAATGACATGCATGACAATGTCATAATTGGATTTGAAGATTACCCTCTACCATCACTCTGAGACTTCACTTAGGAAGGCCATCTTCCATCTCCTATCTTTCAATAAAATGGGCATGTCCATCCTCGCAAACTCGAGCGCTAGATGTAGTTAAAAGAAAAAGCCACCATTTTTGCCTTAAAAAACCTACCTTCAATCATTTTTGGGATAAACTCAGTACTTCCCACACCTTGCCCTATACGAAAATGATAATTCTAGCGAGGGAAATTAATTTTTTGCATGAGTTGATTATCTCTTGTATAACCCCTTTCACATTACATGCTAAACCTCACTAACTCCAATGATACCACCTCCTCTTCCATGTCGATGGCCATGTTGGCTTCTTCGTCGACCATTGTGTTCCCTTCACAATATACATGGGAAACTTTGAAATTTTTAAATTGGCCCATTTGGTTTATGATTATCTCAAGCCATTTACTAAAGGCCCAATTTGGGGACTATTTATTCCATATTGCGTTTACAATATTTAGGGAGTCTCCTTCTAGGTGAATGTTCTCGCGATTTAATTTTTTCCCCATCTCCAGGCCTAACAGAGTTGCTTGGTATTCAACCTCATTACTGGTGGGTCTACCAATTTTACTTTCCACTATCAAACAAACTTTCCCATTGTTGTCCCAGATCACATACCCGACCCCTGTACTTCTTGGATTACCTCATGATCCTCATGATGCACCATTGAAATTTATTTTCACCCATCCTTTTGGAGGATTCTAGGTTATGGTTCCCCTTACATGAGGAGCCCAATTAACCTGCTAAACCTTATAAACGTGGGATGTTAAATATTATAAATATTTGTTATGTATCTTTATTTATATAGAGGATTCTTTCATCTATTTGATATTTGCTATCACATTAGTTTAAAAATTCAAGGATGGTTATAAAATTGTATAAAGGTGTTCTATTAGTGTGATGTGAATGCTTTCCCTATAGTGTATATAGTAAGTTTTTCCCTAGTGGAAAAATGTTTTCACACTTAAGATTCTAAAAAATATGATGTTAATGAATGAAGTGGTAGCTCATAAGCGAAACCAAGGATTTCAATAAAGAGGCTATTAGATAGCATTTAAGTGATTTTTTAACCAAGATATTTTGGAAAACCACAAGCTCTTCCCCTTGCAAGTGCACTACCTATAATTTTAGGGTTGTTTCCTCGAAAAAATGGATGTTAATCAAGGGATAAAATTTCTATTTAAATATGTACATTAGCTAGGGACTATTTTAAAGCTACTTAATGGCATAATAACTTACTAGGAGAAAATAAAAAAATGAAATAAAACACACCAGACGTATTTCAAAAAATGACCTTGGATAAGGGTGTTGGACTCCTCTAATGGCTCAATAACTAAGCCCTTAAAGCTATAACTTAAATATTAGATATCTACACTAAGTAATTATCTTGGTCATCATGAAGGTTCATTTCATTATCAACCCAGGGACATGAACTTGAAATGGGTCAGCACTGCCTGTGCACTAGGACTCAATTGTAGTCATCCTTATCCTATAGCTAGAAAGGAAACATTACTGAAAGTAAAATTATTGAAAGGAATTAGCATAAGTACTGAGCATGAATCAACAACTAAATTGAACTGAAATGAATGACAAAAACATAAATCTCAACAAACAGACATGAAGTTACTATGATTGCCTTGGTTGCATGAACAGACACAGAACGAAGTTCTAATGGCTACAGGACCAGACAACTGTTAAGATCGTAACTAATTACTGAACAGAAAAGTAACTACTAAACTGAGTGGGTGGAATTCTCACCAAGTGGCCCCCCTTAAATGAGTCTTCTCAAAACTAACTCAGATGCAACAAACTAAAGTATCATTTTATTCATTGAAAACATTGTTAGATCATAACAACAATATGATTATATTCCTTGAAACTAAAAATGAAAGTACAATACTAGAACATCCAACCTTCAGAAGAGGAATTTATGATCATTATTTATAGAAGGAAAGCTTCTAACTAACCCTAACTAACTAGGTAGTCAACTCCATCAAACTAGGATGATGCCATTTATTGAAAGCATGAAAAAGAGGAAGGAGGTTATGCATGCACCAGATTTAGTCAAACCAGACTTGCCTCAACGAGGATCCAACATAGCAACACGTCCTAAATCTACTCAACTAACAAACATGGTCATTTAAAGGTAAGTTATAACCTCCACATGAGCTAGAAGTTTCCCTCCATTGACCTCTTTAATGTCCATCTCTTTGACTCCTTTACTAACCGACCAAATGGCATGAACTTCATCCACCTTGCAAGCTTCATTTATATCTGCATCTTAATGTGAACCTGCATTATGACATTAGCATGCACAAGACAATTGTATACCATAATCACCTTAGATTAACATTCATTCAATCACATGTAAAATTAATATAGATATATCACATAGTAGGTTAATACCATCAAAAGTTACATGGATAAGTTTATGCCCAAAGTTCATAAGTTTAGGGAAATAACATAGAAAGTATTAGTAAGTAGGTGCTAAAACCCTATAGTAACAATAACAAACATATGATAAACCCTAACAAAAATGAGTCATTATTTGGACTCATCATCTCCCCCCAACCTAACGATTTGTTGGTCCTCCAACAAAGGGAACTCAATTCCTTTGCCTTACCAAAGCCCTGAAGTCACCAATTTCTATCTCCCCTTGATTAGTCCCTGCAGTTTTTGAATTTGGATCCCAATAGAACCCCTACTTTCCTTCCAGTCTACCCCACCTTGGCCTTTCTGCATCTACATCATACTGATAGTGTGAGAGGCAAAACCTTTCATTTTATCATAGATTGACAAATATGGCATAAATTTATCAATGTTGAACAAATGAGATAATCCCTCTCCCTATGAAATTATTGAGCAAGCATAAAGGAAATAACGTCATCAAAATAACATAAAATCATAAACAACATAAGCATGACATTTATTCCTAAACTACTCAAACACCATCTCATAGGGGGATTGGTGCTACTTTGATGTGGAAAGTAGCCCTTTCCCAACCCCTTTAGATAAGCTAATGATAATGATGGACAAGATCATTTCTCCAATGAAGAAAGTGACCTTGCATGAGATGTAGATGAAATTGTTAAGATTGTGGAGTGGATGAACAAAATCAGATCTCCATGTGAAGAGAGTGACTTTGCATAAAGATTGTGGAGGATTTTGTGAAGAGATTGTGAAGGATTTGCTTGAGGATGATGCACCTATTTAAAGATTTTCAAAATGCCAAGTGTTGAAGAGGGACCAATGTGGGATCAAAAACAAGCCAATGAGTTGAGGACACTTGTCATCATGTGATTAGCTGATGTATATGCAAGATTTGGGAAGAGTGCCCATGAGAGGGAGAATTCAAATTCAAATTTGCAATAAATTTTGAGAGGGGGACAAGAAAGAAGAGCAATAAATGCCCTGTTTGACTTGTCATGTTGAGAGAAAATGAGGTTTTAATAAATCAATAAAATTGATTTATTGTGCAAATGGCTAGATCTAGATAATGCAAGTGGGATGTGATTAGCATTAGATTAGGATTAGATGAAGATTATGCTGATTTAATGCTGATTAGGTGAGTTGACATTTTGGACTTAAATTTCTGATTTATTTGAATTAGAAAATGATGGAATATAATTTAAGATTTGATTTAAATAAAGTCCTGATTTATTTAATTAAGTGGATGATGCAAGATGAAGGTTGAATGATAATGCTTATTTGAATGGATGAAAATGCACTTGATTAATTGATGAATGGTCCTAATGTGCCATCTAATTTGACTGAATCCGATCGAATGCATAATGTAAATTTTGCATGTCTACATTTTTCCCCTCTTTGAAGCAATGTACTTGTTGCGTTGGTTCAAAGAATAAACTTGCCGCGATCGAAATTTTAAAAATTTCATGATTTTTCGGATGCCCCAGTGGAAAGAAGTACACTGGTACATTGCCCCCTCGAGAGATCGAGCGAAAAGATTCGATTTGAGGGTCGATCTCGCGATAAAGAGGTTCAAAATGGGTGGTTATGCATGACGATGCAAATGAGATGATTTTAAGATGCTTAGAATAACAAATCTATATTATTCTAAATAACTTAAATGATGATATGATGTGAGACGGATGAGATGGATGATGTGATATACTATGATTATGCAATGGATGATTTATGATATGCTTAGACTAACATATCTATATTATGATGATGATATGCAATGCATGTGAAATGATCGATGTTTCCTATGATGTATGATATGAATGATATGTGGTATGCTGACAGTTTATTGATGGTTTGCAGATGCAGGATGGATGCATGATGGATGCATGACGGATGCATGATGTTAACGGTTTGTGGATGCAGGATGGATGCATGATGGACTATTCATGATGCAATGTTAGCATGGAAATGAGATGATGACAAAAGGATCCAACAAGTCCATGATTGGTCGAGACTTTATTAGAGATGATGATGATAGATGATGATGATGATTTGCTTATCAAGGATTGGGATTTTCAAAGGGTCACTTACTTTATTTTTGATAACACACCTAAGTACGATGCATCAAAGATTATAAAATTACCCGAGGGATGAGCGTGGTGCCAATTAGTGATGAACTTGACTTCGACAAAATAGATGGGAGTATTCTTGTTCACACCTGACATACAGAAACCTTGCTAGGATGCACTTTAGAAGTCTCAAACATCTCAGACCAAAACACAGAAAGGTATAACCAATCAATGCAATAGTCAACAAGCTATCTGAAACATCCTCCATACATGTCTAACAAAGCAAGTATTCGCCGAGTTATTTTACAAGAACGTCCAACAAGCACAGCAGACAAAAGAATAATGATCGTTGCCCCATTCCTATCTCTCTAAATCCTTCGTTCAGATATCATCGAGAGGTCCTTGGAATGAGCGCAATAAGATAAATCAAAAGAAAAGATCAAATACGCAAACAAGTCAATGTTCTTCAATACCGCTAACCAAAAGGGAATGTGCTTTTAAGGATAAGAATCCATGGTGATATCCATAAATGATGCCCATTGTCGGAACGATATATCCTAGGACATGCATTGTACAGGATGATGATGGTTTCATAAGTTGATTGATAGGCTATTGATATAAAGTCGATTGACATGTTTGCGAATGATCAAGAGTTTGATTTTGTGTTTAACGGTTTTGTTGTTTACTTTTGATTTTACGATTGAAGCTTTGCTTTTTTGCTGATTGCTGTGATTGTTTCTGTTTGTGTTGCCAAAGGATGGAGATGACGATCAGTTTATTATGGATGATTGATTATTTCGGGTGTATGCGAAACGAGACGGGTGGATTTTTCAAATATTTGGATGTTTTTGGAGTTTTGCGATGTTTTGAGGCTGTTTTTGGTGTTTTTTGAAATTTTACCAATGTTTTGATTTTTTGATTTTTTGATGTCTTTGGATTTTGATGTTTTTCGAATGTTTTTGGATTTTGATGTCTCTGGGGCTGATCAAAGATTAGCCTTGCCTACGTAAGCTCGAAATCTTAGTTAGATTCCAATGTTTTTGATGTTTTCCGCTTTTGAGTGTTTTTGGATTTTTGATATGTTTTGATGTTTTTGGATTTTCGCATGATTTTGACGATTTGGATATGGATGTGTGAATGATATCGCTTTGTTTTGGGATTTTGTTGAAAACCAAGCTAAGGTTGAACGATCGAGGTCGATGGATTGATGATAATGATAACATTATTGAGGATACACAACAATGCAATGATTTGATTGATTGGGATTGATGATAACATTGTTGAGGATACACAACAATGCAAGGACTGGATTGATCAGGATGGATAATGATAACATTGTCGAGGATACACGACAATGCAAGGATAGTGTTAAGCAACACAAGGATATCCCGAGATGATGATTTTTTTGATTGGATTTGATTGATCATGTTTGATGAAGCTTGGTTTCGAACAAAAGATGTTTGGATGATTTGATGTAATGTTTGACATGCAGCTTAGATGCGACTGATAGTGATTGTTGTTTGATGAAAGATGAAGCTTGATAAGGAACATGTTCTTGTCAAAATATGCCATGGGTTAGTGATTCAGACTCTAGATCACAAATGTTTGACCAATTTTATTTCACGTTCACCAATGTTCGAATCGCCACATAAGCTAGAGGATATAGACCAAGATTTATTCTAGAAGCAAGATGTATATATCTGCCCCTAATGTCTAGCAATGTATGGAATGTTACGGATGGATGCTTGGATAGGTGTATGGATGGATGGATATGCAAAGGATGCCAAGGATTATCTTGCAATAAGATAAGGTGTTTGCATCAAGAAAGCTCCTTTGGATAATGCTTCATAGCTCAGATAATGCTGCATAGGATAGGATCAATGAAAATAACCCATGTCAAGATGTTTACCGTAAGCAAATGTAAGGTGTGCGCCAAAATTTCATCAATATCAAGATAACTTGGATGATGGATGAAAATGGATGAAAATGGATTTGATCAATGGTTTATGGATGGATGGATTTATTATGGATGCGATGGATGGAATGCTCGATTTATTATGGATGGGATGAGATGCTTTCAACTGAAGTGGCGCATGTAGATGCTCGATTCTACACATGACGCCTGTTTTCTAGGTTTTCATCATGGTCTTGCCCAAAGCGCCGCCCATGCGGTTTTCACTAGAGGACGATTTTTATCTTTACTATTTTCAATCATTTTTTTGATTTTCATATTTTTTGATTTTTTTGTATTTTTATGAAAGATTCATGCTGAACCACCTAGTGGTGTTGACGTAGATGCTTCTGTCATAATGTGCCATCGATATCCTGCTTGAAGGAGCTGCTTTGCTAAGATACGTGCACTTGAATGCAACTTTTGGGATTCTTGATCTGCTTCGTCGATACCGGGGTTAACTCTGTCTCTATGCGCACATCGCGATAGATTGCCTTCTGAATCCTTATGATGAAGGGTTGTTGCCAATACACGGTCAATGTGAGAATTGGGTATCATGCGTGGAGGCGTGGATGGAGTGTGTTTAGGGATAAAAGATGGATCAGTTGATTGTTTGGAACCTTTGACTCTCCAAACTTGGGAAGATGAGCAATGATGGGTGGATATGGAAGTGTGCGTGGAATTAGGACCAATTGCTTGATATACCATGTACGTTGCTTGAAAAGCCTGCTTTTTCTTTTGTGGACTTCTTTGATGGATACCTTTCCCTCTTTTAGTTTGCCTCACAGTTTCTTTGACTGATGGAGTTTGATAGGGATGATCTTTCTTTGTATTCTTTGGTATCCATATGTATTTGATTTGTCCATTATGCTTCTCAACTTCTCTTGATTTGATAACATTCTTTGTACTTTGATTCAAATCTTTTTGACGCTGGTCCCAATTCATGGATGTAGTGATGGGTGGCCGGACGATTCACATGCTGATTCAGTTGTATTATTGACACTAGTTTAACGGCACCTTCATGCTCCCTATGTTGACGCTGTTTGAGACTAAGCTGCCCCCAAAGATGGTGGTAGTAGTACCTTTATGTTTTGATTTGCTAGTTCCGCAAGAGCTCTTGTGTATAATGCATCTCTCGATAAATGACCGCCGAGGTGACGCTTCACCCTGCTGCCTCGGGCTAACTCGATGTTCTATCCGGGACTTGTTTCCCTGGGAAAATACGATGGATATCTTTATTCATGATGTCCTCAATCGAAATGCAAAATACATTTGATCCCCATAGTTGATAACCCATTTGACCGTAGGAGTTGATATCCGCTTCTTTTGTGTAACACAATCTTGTTCTAGATGAAGATCATCTACGTGTCTATCCTCAGAGAAAGCATCTCATTGTAGATGGAGGAGTATGTGCTACATGGATAAGGATCATCTTCGCATGACAAGAGTGTTCATTAGATTATTGTAGTATCTTGAAGATACAAATTCTTGATCTTGATTAATTTTGGAGTTGCTTTCAACATGCTTTAGATCAAGTTCCTGACATGGATCAGTTCCAAAGGATGAATTGCTTATAAATGGTTCTTGGATGTCGACATTAGGCATGGTCATGTTCAAGGTTCCTTCAACATCTGTAACCATGAGGTCAAAGGGGATCAACATGTTTTGAAAATGACCATTGCTAGACCTTAGTGAAAAATTTTGATCTTGCTTTGGAATAACTTCTTGAGATATGTCCTCTAACTCATAAGGTGATGTAGAGACATTTTCAATATGATCATTGGTCAACGGATCATGCATTATGTCAATTGGATCAAATAGTCCTAAAACTCCTTGAAATAGATCACTAAAGAGTGGCTCTTGATGTATCGTGAGTTGATCATTGGATTGTGTACAAACATCGTCAATGTGCTCCTCGATGGAGAGGTTTTGATCATTGTTTTCGACAATTGCGGTGGAGAAATTGTGAATGTCTTCGACCATAGAGTCAAGTGATGTTGATATTTCTTGAATTGGCTCATTGTCGATTTTTGTTGGTGGATTTTGATCGTGATTCAAAAGTGATTCTTGACATATGTCGATTTGATCATTAGATGAAGTAAACGTGTGCTCAGTGATGGATTGATCTTGATCCTTGTTTTCAATAGTTGTCATCTTTTGTGTTTGTGCTCGTGTTGGTTGGGTAGCTTGAGAGGCTTGGGAAACTTGAGAGGATTGTTTCACTTGTTTCACTTGTTGAGCTTGTGTTGCTTGTTGCATGGCTAGATATTGTTGGAATCCCTTTTGAAAAGCAGCTTGTAATGTCGCATTGTATTGGATTGATGTGGTGGAAGTTGGTGGTGGGGGGGTGGGTGGTGGATTTAGAATCATGTTGGATGTAGTGACAAGTGTTTGAGATACGCTCGGAGCGATCATGGTAGTGAGGGGTTGAGATGTGATGGGTGTGATAGTGGTGTTTGGAATGATTGCAGGGATAGATGGCCGGAATGAATCCAGGTGATAGGTCCTGGGAGACCTGTATCAATGGATCAATGCAAGTTGTTGTTTTTGGATTTAGGATGTACTTCATCTCACAAGCGAGCGTCGATGGTATATTCAAATATTTGACGGATGGTTTGATTGATGTTAGGTGGATTGATTGGATGGCGGATTGGTGTTAGGTAAAGGGGAAGCCCCAAACCAAGGAAATGATGTAGGTAATGGTGGTGGAGATTTCCCTTGGCGCAATGCCTCAACTATTTTGGAAAGTTCCGCAATTTGATCTCGCCAAATTTGTTCTTGATTTTGATCTTGACTCACTTGAGATAGTTGATTTGGCTCTTGTTTAAGCGGATTTAGGATGCCTACTTGCGGTTTTTGAATGGGATTATGGGAAAATTGACTTTGGATAATGTTCTGATTTGGGATGATGTTCAGATTCGGCCTGATAGGATGAACATTGTTGGTATTGGGAATCATTTTTCCAAAGTTTTTCGAGTTAGGATTCATGTTTTGAAAACTTCCACTTGGTACATCCACATTTGGTTTGTAGGGATTTGGTGGAATGACGTTGCTTGTTTGAAGACTCATGTTTTGATTGTTTGGAGGATAGACTTGTAAGTTTGGACTTTGATTTAAATCTATCATGGGGAGATGTGTTCCAAAATTCAGATTGGGCATACTCACATTTGTTGTGCTATTGCTATTCATAGGAGATAGTGATCCTATGTATGGATGTGAGTTTCCATAATCCCATGATTTCATGAGGCTTGGATAGTTTGGTTGGTTTGGACCGCTCATGATGTATGAATCTAGTTTATATTCCATGCTCTTCTTGTGTTTTGATCTTGTAGCAAAAGTGACCTCTAAGGTTCTTAGGACCAATGACGAGATGGAGGATGAAGGGTGTAAATGATATGAGTGTTGAACGTTTAGGAACTTTGAATCAATGCTAGACTTAGGGATTTTGATTTTGATTGTTTGATGTGGATGATGAACTTGTAAACCCTAAGATGTTGGATGTTATCTTTAGGATGAACTTGTTCAAAAGGTTTGCTAATTCAATTAGATGTATGAGAAAGGATGTATTCCCACACACCTAATTAAACAATTGACTTTGATTTGGTTTAAGGATGTACCCAAGTCTAGAATGATGTTTGCAAAGATCTAAAGTTGTTTTGGTGGGATGATGTTGATAAATGTTTAAAAGATAGATGAAAGTTTTGATGATCCTAAGAGACTTAGAGAGACTTTGTTTACTAGGCCAAGGTATTGAAGAACACACTTTTCTCTAAGAGCAATCAAAAGACCAATATAACCAAGAGATATCAAGCACATGTGTGGGGTCCAATTTGTTATCTTTGCTTAGTGTATTCCTTTTACCACAAACACACTCTTGATTAAAGTTTCAAACTAAGATGTCCAATGTCTTAATTTCCTTAAACCCCACAAGATATTTTATGTGGAAATTCAATGAACTTAAGGCAAAGGTTTTCCTATTGTTTACTCAAGAAGACAAATTGAGGTATAATCCAATGCTTAGGAACCTCTACGAACGTGAATCCGCAGGGAAAGCAGTAACATATGGATTGAGTCAATGATATTTGTGTTCAAGAGGGTTTGAAATTTTGAGAATCATGTTGAATGTTTGTTTGCAAAATGTTTTCGAATACACACTGTGTTTTCAAACAAAGAATAGTTACAAGCCCTATGGATGTGTAAGACTATATTTGTTGGATTCCCACTTGGACAAGTCCAGCTACTTTGTCTTCTAGCTGATGGTTGATGCTTGACCCTAATCGGCCTCCACGCCAATCGGGCAACAAGCATCAACACCCATGAAACTCCCATGGCGGCTTCCATCTCTACTAGAAGACCGGTGGTTTTCGTGAATCCAATCGCTCTGCACCAACAAATAGATTAAGGATTTTGGCAAATTCTAAATTTGCCATAGGTTCTAGTAAGGACTCTTTCCGCTCTCGTAGGGAGTTGACTCAACGCAGCAGTCCCCCTTCGATCCATCTTGTCGAGCCAAATCCGATGATTAATATGCATGCTAAACAAACCTCATTTATATCCCGATGGAAATACTTTAGCTCTTTTAGAGTGCCATCGAGTTGTCGCCAGGAAGTACTTTTTCCCCAAGGCAGGCCCTCCTCTAAGATAAACAAAAGCGAAGCAAAGACAATTGTGAATCCCCATCGACATCTTTGATGGCACAAAGAAAGAGAATTAATGCGAAATGCCCCTACTCACACTCGCACAAGATGTTCAATTTTTTAAGCCCAAATTGAAGTGTTTCAAAGCAATAAAATGTATTTTGAGTGTTTCTCTTGCACCCTAGATCGCACGAAGCGCAAGGGGAGAGGATACGTACTCAAAAGACCATCACACAAATCAAACACTTGTTCGTTTTATACCCTTCAAAGCAATTGTGAATTCGTTTTTAAGCACCAAATGAAATATGAAGATTGCTTGTTCAATTTTTAACCCAAAACGAAATCTAGTAAGTTTGTCCTAAGATTCGTTTTAAGTCCTTTGCAATGAAAAACAATTGTTCGTTTTAGACCAAAATGAAAATTAGTATTCTAAAACAAAAGATAAACAATTTCGTGAGGTAGTGTTGATCAAACACTAAAGTGTTTAAAAACACATTGTGTTTTCAAAAAAGAATTTCCCCTCCTTGGTTTTCATTTGATAGCCTTCTCTTTCGCTTTGCACCTTTTCGCCTTCGTTGTTCGTTTGTACCTCCTTCGCTTTTCCTTTGTTCGCTTTTGTACCTATAAAATAAAAGACACTCATGTGAGAATCAAGATATCAAACTCATTTCGATAATCAACTTCACATGATAACATTATCCCAAATGAAAGGACAAAGATTTGGATAATTATGATAGTAAGAGAATGATTAATAAGTGAGTCATGTTTTGATATTGATTACATTGAAAAGACACCACACTTACTAGACTCATTCCTTCCCTCATCATAATTTAAAAAATGATATGATAAAATGATTAAATGTCAACTATCATTATGATAAACTTTGCAAGGCCATGGATTTTATCAACCACAAATGACATTGGAAGTATCCTCCCAATCCTAAATATTGAATACCATAATAAAAGTGATAATAAAAATCATGACTTTTATTATAGAATCAATAAGTATGAGAGAAAATAAAAAATGTACCTCATTAAATCAATTACCGAAATCATTCATTAAAGCCATATGTGACTAAATGATCAAATGGATCTGCCAAAGGCTTTTTGAATTTTAAAAGCAACTGCAACTAGATTGTAATAACTGCATTTTGGTCTGTGTAAGGCAGATTGTCAACTTATAGGCACATTTAAAAAGTATATGTCTGCCTAACAAAGAAGATATTCAGGGCCCATTTAAAGAGTAGATCTGCGCACATAAAGACTTTAAAGGCGTGTAGCTGCAATCAACTGCCAATCTGTCCATCAAACAACCACTGTGAACATTTAAAAAGGCTGAATATGTTATAGATGAAAGATAGCGAGGGTCTATTGGTAGGTGGATGGTCAAATCTGTAGTTTTCAAGCTACCATAATAAAGATCTGTCAGAAGCATGAATGTATACTCAAAGCCTGAATAGTCATTTAATACACCAAGCGCAGCAAAAATTGATGAAGTTCTAGCGCCCTTTATAGACAGGTCTTTCTCCAAAGCATACACCAGTATTTATTGTGAGAAAGAAAATGTCACAGCTGATGACAAAAAAACACGTTATTCTCATCAGTTAAAAATCAGAAATCAGAAAT
>VDFB02000008.1:260062594-260081569 GCA_007258455.2 Sequoia sempervirens | reverse complement strand
TTTTAGCCCGAAAATTGAAATCTAGTCAATTTCTAAGGTTCATTTTAATCCAACTTTTGAAAAACAAATAATGATTTAGTTGGCTTAAAACAGAAAATTAAAGCATGAAATGGAAGGCTTTAAGCATTAAAAAATGCTTTGTGAGTTCTTCAACTCAACGCTTCGATTAGAATGTCAGCCTATGAAATCCAAAACAAAATGATCGTGTGTCCCGTTTCCTAAGAGTGATATGATGATTATGTGGTTTGATCAAAAAGCTAAAAACATGCAAATACCTTAGTTTTAATGCTTAGAAATCAAGTCATGATAGCAGTTCCCCTACGGTGGGCCAAATGTGAGAGGTAAAACCTTTCATTTATCATAGATTGACAAATATGGCATAAATTTATCAATGTTGAACAAATGAGATAATCCCTCTCCCTATGAAATTAGTGAGCAAGCATAAAGGAAATAACGACATCAAACTAACATAAAATCATAAGCAACATAAGCATGACATTTATTCCTAAACTACTCAAACACCATCTCATAGGGGGATTGGTGCTACTTTGATGTGGAAAGTAGCCCTTTCCCAACCCCTTTAGATAAGCTAATGAGAATGATGGACAAGATCATTTCTCCAATGAAGAAAGTGACCTTGCATGAGATGTAGATGAAATTGTTAAGATTGTGGAGTGGATGAACAAAATCAGTTCTCCATGTGAAGAGAGTGACTTTGCATAAAGATTGTGGAGATTGTGAAGGATTTGCTTGAGGATGAAGCTTGCATTTGAGGATTTTCAAAATGCTAATTGTTGAAAATGGACCAATGTGGGATTAAGATTCCGCCAATGAGATAAGGACACTTGTCATCATGTGATTAGTTGATGTGTGTGCAAGATTTGGGAAGAGTGCCCAAGAGGGGGAAATTTTGAATTCAAATTTGCAATAAATTTTGAGAGGGGGACAAGAAAGAAGAGCAATAAATGCCCTATTTGACTTGTCATGTTGAGAGAAAATGAGGTTTTAATAAATCAATAAAATTGATTTATTGTGCAAGTGGCTAGATCTAGATAATGCAAGTGGGATGTGATTAGCATTAGATTAGGATTAGATGAAGATTATGCTGATTTAATGCTGATTAGGTGAGTTGACATTTTGGACTTAAATTTCTGATTTATTTGAATTAGAAAATGATGGAATATAATTTAAGATTTGATTTAAATAAAGTCCTGATTTATTTAATTAAGTGGATGATGCAAGATGAAGGTTGAATGATAATGCTTATTTGAATGGATGAAAATGAACTTGATTAATTGATGAATGGTCCTAATGTGCCATCTAATTTGACTGAATCCGATCGAATGCATAATGTAAATTTTGCATGTCTACAGATAGATTATGTGGTCTGTTACTGGCTACAACAAAATAGGTGGCTAAAATATTAACGGGAGCTAATATTGTTGCTTTTTTCTCCCAAGATGTATATATTTGATGCTTCATTTGCAAGTTGCATAATAATTTTGTAGGGAATGAAGTTCATCATGTTTTAACTGATCTAACAATTCATTCCATCTCTGTGAAAAATATCCCAATACTATACTTCCTATAGTGGCAATTACCTGTTCATATTCTAGGTATGCCTCCTCCTTAGAAGGCATGATCCTCTTTTTGTACTCTGGATTGTAAAGAAGTCTATGCCATGTGTAAAATATATTTGTAGGATTGCTTGATTCAACTCTTAGAGATAGGGGTATGGAGTTCTCTTTCTCTATATATTTTAAATTGTTTCCCCTAGTTGATTTCATTTTGAATCCATGAAATTAATGCCCTCAAGTGAATATCCCCAATATATAGCAATGGATTCCATTCATGGTCATTGGGAACAACATAGTTGTGCAAATACAACTCACACATTAAATTCTTAATTTCAGGAGGAGAGGATTGTTAAGCTTGGAAAAATTCTTGTGGGGTTTCAATGGAAGAGTTTAGACCAGAAATGATCCTTGACAACTTAAAAGAAATATTACGCTCCTTTAAATGCAATACATATACCCTTGGGGGAGTCTTACATCCCATAATTTATGGTATTAGAGTCACCACATTGTTTACCTTATCTTTTAATGCAGTAATCTTTGCATTCTTCTCAATTTTTTCATTTTTCTTACTGACCTCTTCTTGTAGCCTGAGTTTTTCTCTATTCCATTATTTTTCTTTCTCCTACATTTCTTTCCATAAATCTAGGGCTACTGATGCCCATGAAAAGGTAGGAGGTTTGTGCTTTCCTTCTACGATCTTCCCTTGCACTGGTTCCTGAGGTCCAATTTGCTCTGCTTGCACTAGTTCTTGATGTTCAACTTGCTTTGCTTGCACTAGTTCCTGATGTTCAACTTGCTCTGCTTGCGTTGGTTCCTGATGTTCAACTTGCTTTGCAACAACATCAAGTTCTGCCGATCCTATATTTACCTGCCCCTTAGGAGCTTTTTCCTTCTTTCTAGGTTTCCCTATGAGTCTATGGCTCCTTTTTGGAGGCACACCAGTAGCAAACTCAGTTAGTTTTGATTTCATTGGAGGAATTTTATTTTTCCAGCGGCTGCAGGATGCTCAGCTTCTTTAGTTTTCCACTTCCTAGGGCTAGGATTTACCTTTTCTGGTTTTTGCTTCTTAACCTTCTCTTTGCTAATTTCTTCTTTTCTCATTTTTGCTTCCTCCTTTTGAGTAGCAGCCCTAGTGTGAACTATGGTTTTAGGGGGAACATCGACATTGGGGTCCAAAGATGAACTAACTTCATATGCATGCTCAGATTCAAAGGATTAATTTCCACTGCAGGTTCTACTATAGGAGGGTTTGTACTAGGAATTGCCCCAGAAGTTGAAGCTCCAGGAGTGAATTTAATAACCCCCTCATCCCCACTAACCCTATAAGTTAGGGGTTGACCTCTAGGACCCACATTTTCTAATCCAAACTTCTTAATGTTCAAAAATTTGTCCCATGACATTTTGGACACATCTTGCAAAGACTTTTCTACTAGCAATTTAATCAAACAATGATGGGAAACAGAGTTTTCCCTACCTTCTGGTGTCTCAGCAGCCATGATTGCAAGAAGATTGTAAATGACGTTTGGCACATCCATCCTCCTACCATGTCTCATGTGATTCAAAATCTTGAAATGCACAGAATGGAGACAAGATTGGCGATCCTTGCAGGTAATGTATTTGATAACATAAACAACAACTTGCTTCCATGTTTCATGTAAAGAAGTTCTTCTTGTTCCTTGTTTTTCTATAACAGGTGGAGGATCACTAGGCCCAATAAATTCTGCTCTAGTTGATCTAGCATCCCTAGAAGCAGGGTAGGGTTCTCCTTCAACGGGAAAACCTAACACTTCAACAATCCTTTCTTCAGTGGCTATAACTTTTAATCCTTTCACCATTCCCTTACCATTAGAAAATGTTTGTGCAAATTCTAAGGAAATGTCGTTATTGAAACTATTTAGCTTTAGAAAGTAATCTAGCCAACCACAATTCTTGAATTCAAGCTCACATAGTGCATCCTATAGGATTACCTGGTGAATTGTATGTTCATTTCTGATTAACTGAGCTCCCATTGCCTCCACCCACACTCTGAAAAACACCTCTGCAAAGACTTCTTTCCTACAATCCTTCTTCTGAAAACCTAATTTCTCTTCAACTTCCTACAATTCTCACCAATACTAACACCAATGTTGTATGACCTCTTCAATTTTACCTTTTTAGTGGCATTATGATTCTGATTAAGGTAGTAAAGAAGACATAAAGGAGGGGTATTATCAAAGAAAATGGTAGCGGCTTAATGTCATATCATGCATGCACAATGTCACTTCAACTTCATCATTTCAAATTTGCTACCATGTTGGCGCATGAAACATGACTAATGACATGTATGACATGTAGGTTTACACTTCCCCCCAACCTAAATAAAATCATGTTTCTGCGTAGGCTAGAATGGAACTATGATATAACAGGGCATACTAACAGGATTTTCTATGTGAAATATCAATATTAAAGTACAATAATCAAACAAATGCATGTAAGGTAATTAATATACATTAATTTTTTATGCACGTACTTGAAAATTTGGAATGTATTTTCCAAAAAATGTGGAAGGAAGTACCTATCACTAGAAAAGTACAGTTGAGCTTTTAAATGAAGTAATGATGGAGTGAAGTGATGGTGGAGTGATGTGAAGAGAGAGAGAGGTTGGAAATGAATGGGTGGGTAGTTTTATTGATGCAGAAATTAATTTCCACAAAAAGTAGAAATTTTTATTATGGTTGCATGCATACCTTTGACTAGCCAACAGGTTGGACACTAGGTTCACTTCCTTCGGATGCAGGAACTTCCAAATTTTGGTATGCAATAATTTGCTACATGAATTCTTGTTTTGAGGTAAGTTTATGGTATAGCCTGAGATGATGACCATTGACCAGGAGCTTGAACCTGACATGATCAATTGTTGTAAGCTGAAAAACACTATTGGGGAAGACCTCTACAATCTCATATGGTCCCAACCACCAGGTTTGAAGTTTTCCTATGTTGTCTTTATACCTAGGATCATAAAGAAGTGCCCAGTCACCTAGCTAGAACTTCTTTTCTTTGATGTATTTATCATGCCATGCAACTCTTTGGTTTTGCACAATCTCATTATGGTGGGGAGCTAATTTCCTCATCTCATCTAAGGAATTTAGTTGCATAACCATGTCCTTTTGTGCCTCAGATATATCTATTCCAAGGTCTAGTGTTGTTTGAAGACTTTTGTGTTCAAACTCTATAGGCATCATTGTTGTTTTTCCATATAATAGTTCAAAGGGAGTAAGACCAGTGGTGGTTTTCCAAGTGGTTCTATAGGCCCAGATAGCTTCTGGAAACCTATTTTCCCAATCTTTTCTGTGGATTGCTACTGTTTTGGTCATAATAGATTCTATTTCCCTATTTGTTACCTCAGACTGGCCATTGATTTGAGGGTGATAGGGTGTAGATTTTATATGCTTGACATTATACTCATTCACCAATGTTGTGACAAGAGTGGATGTGAACTGAGCCCCTTGATCTATGACTATCTCTCTAGAAACTCCATAGTGTGTGTAGATTTCTTCATAGAGGAATTATGCAACTTTATTGTCCCTAGCATGTTTCATTGCTTTGACCTCAACCCATTTAGTCACAGCATCAGTACAAACCAAGATGTAAGATTTTCCATTTGATGGTGGATCAATTGGACCTACAAAATCAAGTCCCCATTTATCAAATGTTGTGATAACTACTTGAGGGTATAGGGGCATCTCATCTGATTTAGTTGGTTGGCCCATCCTTTGAAACCTATCACATTTTCTAGTGTATTTTCCTACATCCTTATGAAGTGTGGGCCAGTAGTACCCTGTATTGAGAATCTTCATGGTTGTTCTCTTAGTTGCAAAGTGTCCCCCAAAAGGTTCATTATGGCATGCATGTAGTATATCATAAGTTTCGTCCTCTTTTACACATCTTCTCATCACATGATCTAGTCCAGTATAGAATAAACAACCTACAATCCATGAGAATGGAAAAGTTTTCTCAATAAGAACCCTTTGCTCTTTTGGAGAGAAATGAGGAGGAACTCTTCCTATGACCAAATAATTGGCTATATCTGCATACCAAGGTGTGTGCACACTGATGGAGAACAAATGTTCATCAGGAAAGGAGTCATCAATGACTTTATTGTCCTTTGATGTAATCAATTTGGAGAGAAAATCTGCCACAACATTTTCCTTACTTGGCTTGTCTATAGTGGTGATATCAAATTCTTGCATTAACAACAACCACCTTGCTAACCTTCCTAAAATCAATGGCTTGTTCATAAGGTATTTTATGGCTGCATGGTCTATATGGATGAAGATCTAGTATCCTATGATATAATGCCTGAACTTGTTGAGAGCATAAATGACTGCCAACATCTCCTTCTCTGTCACTGTGTAGTTAAAATCAACCCCTTGTAGGTTCTTTCTGACAAAGTAGATTGCATTCTCTATTGCTCCCTCTTTTTTTCCTAAGACAACCCCTATAGCATAATCAGATGCATCTATGTGAATATGGAAAGGAAGTCCTCAATTAGGGCCTTTGAGCACAGGAGCTTGGGTTAATGTTATTTTTAAATCAGAGAATGCTTTATCACAATCCTCTGTCCATTGGAACTCGACATATTTAGTTAAAAGATTATAAAGTGGTGTTGCCATCTTACTGAAATCTTTTATGAAGCACCTATAGTATCCTACATGTCCCAGGAAACTTCTAACATCTTTTTGATTGATAGGAATAGAAAGATTAGTAATTACCTCAATTTTGGTTGGGTCGACTTGAATTCCTTTTTGAGAGATATAATGGCCAAGGACCACTCCTTCCTACATCATCATAAATCATTTCTCACTATTCAAGGACAAATTATGGTCCTCACATCTCTAAAAAACCTTTCTTAGGTTTTCTAATGCTTTTGCAAAATTAGTACCATAAGTAGTGAAATCATCCATGTAGATCTCCATACAATCATGTGAAATATATGAGAATATACTAATAACTGCTCTTTGGAAGGTTGCAAGTGCATTGCATAGACCAAATGGGAGCACTGAATAGGCATAACCCCCCCAAGGATAGGTGAAAGTTGTCTTCTCCTGATCTTTAGGTGCAATCTGTATCCTGATTATAACCACTGAATCCATCTAAGAAGGAAAAATACTGCTTACCTGCAAGTGAATCCAATACTTGGTCTATAAAAGGAAGGGGAAAGTGATCCTTTTTGGTGGTAGAGTTTAGTTCTCTATAGTCAACACAAACTCTCCATTTACCTCTCTTTTTAGGCACAATTACCAAAGGGGACACCCATTGGCTATCTGAGATAGGGTAGATAAATCCTATATCCAATAACTTCTATAGTTCTCCTTTCACAATCTCCCTCAATGTAGGGTTGATTCTCCTTTGTGGTTGCCTTACAAGTGTGCAATCATCTCTAATGTAGATCCTGTGAGTACAAAGTTTGGGATCTAATCCTTTCATGTCATGGTAATCCCATGCAAATGCATGTTGATGCAAATTTAACAGGTTTGTCAGGGACAACTGTTGCTCCTGACTAAGCTTGTTATTAATATTCAAATGTTTCCCCTCTTAAACTTGTACTTGTGTGGTCAACTCAATCATGGTTGTTTCACTGATGCTTGGAATTTTTTAATTCATGCGGTAACAATGTATGAAGCATATATGTTGCTGCAGGAAATTCAGGTGCAGGAGAAGTTGGCAGAAGTATCTGCAATGGACATGCATAACTAGATTCATGAGGGGGTGGTTCTTCATGCACTTCACAATGGTTCTGAATAATATGGGATAATATTTCATCTTCTTCCTGAAGCTGCATAAAAGGACTTATGCCTATCATCATGAGTTGTGCCACTGCATTGACCTCCTCGGCCTCTTCTCCAACATGTGGCTAGATGGGGTTGTCCATATCATGGGATGGTTGAGCAGGAGGATAAAGGATAAGATTTTTAGTGCTTATCCCATCAGAAATAGTCACGCCCCCTGACCAACATCCAATATAAGCATCTATTGTAGCTAACCACGACCTTCCCAGAATAATGGGATACCCTCCTAATGTAGCTTTAGGGGAAAGGATCATGAAGTCTGCTGGTTATTCCCAAGAGTCTAGAGTAACAAGGTCTTCTACTATACCATATGGTTTGACAGTGGAACTGTCAGCAAGCTGTAGGATAGTAGGAGTAGGTCTCATATTTGTAACATTCAGTTGTTGCAGGATATCCTTAGTCATCACATTGATAGTTGCTCCCAAGTCTATTAGAGAATTATTTACTTGGATTCCATTTATAATGACTCCAATTACAAGACTACCTGGGTTAGTATATTTAGGAATAGTTACTTTCCCAAGCATGATATCTGTCAATTTCCCCACCACATGAATGGTGGTGGGGTTCTTCTTTTTCCTCCCTAGCTTTTTGAGACATGATTCCTTAATTGCCTTAATATATATGGGGACATATTTTATGGCCTAGAACAAGGGTATCTTGACACATATGTGTTTCAACTGATCCAGAATATCAAAGGTTGTTTCTTCCTTTTCCTCCTTTTGTTTAACAACTTCCAACCTTTGAGGAAATGGTGGGTCTTGATTAGACTACCAAACTAGTTCAAGATTCTTGGGCACACTTGACTAACTAGGGATATCAGATAAATTTAGATGCTCCTCTTCCACATGAAGCTTTTTTATAATAGGAGTGGAAGGAGGTGACACAGTGGTTCCTGAACACAGATGAATATCACTCACACTCACAACATATGCATGAAATTAGTTGGGATCTGTAGAGTAAACTAGTTGCTACTGTGGTTTGTTATTTGGGTTAGGTGTGGGTTGAGCTGGTAACTGAGTAGGTCTAGGCATGCTAGAGTTTGAGTTAGGAGGAGGAATTATGGAAGATTGTTGAGGCTGTGGAGGTGATTTCATGTAACCAGTTCCCTGGTTTGGCCATTGTTGTCCTCCCCTCCATTGGGATGTATGTTGCTAGTTTCCTGGAGGTTGTTTCCAATTCCCTTGGAATTGATGCCACTGAGGTGGAGAGTTTTGGTAATTGGGCCAAGTATTTGGAGGGTTGTTCCAAGGTTGAGGTGGATAGCCTCCAAATTTTGATGGGTATGGGGGTTTCCATTGATTACCAGATGCATAAGAATTCAAATAAGGTCCACTAAAACATAATGGATTTGGTGGCATACCTTGTCTTGGAGCCCAAGGCCTTCTTTGTGCAATGTAGAAAACCTGACCATCATCACCCTGAATTGGCCTGAATTCTGGTGGAATTTTCTTGCTGTCAATGTTGGCTACCATTTTTCATATGTAGTCCTTCTTTTTCCTGCAATGAGGACAATATTTTTCCAACATTGCCTCCGCCTCCTCATGTTTCTTCTTTGCTTGAAGTGTATCTAGCTGAGTAGCCATATTGTTTATGATATCCTGCTTGAAATTTTCCAGCAAATGAGTGATTTCCATCCTTGAAACTCCATTAGTGGAGGATTTACCCATAGAAGATTAGTAACCTCTTCCTTTCTTCATAGCTACCCTAGAGTAATTTTGACATATCTTCTTAATATCATCCCAAGGAACTTGGGTGGTATCTCCTCCTCCTATCAAATCTAGAGTATCAGTGCAATTTTCATTGACCCCCCTAAGGAAGAGCAAATTTTGAGACTCTTCATTGAGTGCAAGATGTGGGGATTTCTGTAGACAAAACATGAACCTTGAAATATAGTCCTCTAAACTTTCATCCTCCTTCTGCTGCATCTTGAAGATATCATCTCCTCTCATATCATTGCCTCTACAATATTCTTTATACTTCTCGAGAGACTGTGTTTTCATATCATCCCAAGTCTCTACATTATTCCTACCGAAGCCCATAAACCATCTTAATTCAACTTCCTTCAAGGTAGTAGGAAACAATTTAAGCCTATGAGCATCAATAGTGTAATCATAGCTCCTGCATTATTCTTTATACTTCTCGACAAACTTTGTTTTCATATCATCCAAAGTCTCTACATTTTTCCTACCTAAGCCCATAAACCATCTTAATTCAAATTTCTTCAAGGTAGTAGGAAACAATTTAAGCCTATGAGCATCAATAGTGTAATCATAGCTTCTACAAAGGATATCAAATTCAAACAAGAAAGTGTTAGGTCCTCTGTTACAAGCCCATGGAATTTAGGAAGAACTGAAGTAGGGATGTTCTTGAGGTTATCAATTCATTCTGGTGAGTGATAGGGAATGGAAAAGATGGTTGCTTAGGTCTATTTTGGTTTTGGTTAGCCATAATTGCTTGATGGATTGTCAAAGAAATGGATTCTCAATCAGGTTTTGGGAAACTTGCTCTTCAGAGGAAGTTTCAAAACTAGTCAAATTGGGAAATGCATTAACAAAAGGATTTTCCTCCTCTTCTTCTTCGTCTCTTGGAAAATTTTGAAACTCAACTAGCTAGTTATTAGGATTAGGTTCATTAGGAAGGAATCTCCCTAGAGAATCTCTTCCCTTTCCTTTATGCATGCGGTATTAACTTAGTATCAAAAAATTCACACAAGGAATTGGTGAAAGAATAGCAGATCATTACTTTATTCAAATGAAGGGTATGCTAAAAATAGACTTCAGATATACTAAAAACAAGAAATAAATTGGAAACGACTCTGAAGAACTTCCTAGTTTGACACCATCTTTGACAATGACGCCAAAAATGTTGGCCTCCTCTAATAGCTCAATAACTAAGCCATTAAAGCTATAACTTAGAGATTAGATATCTGCACTAAGTAGTTATCTTGCTCATCATGAAGGTTCATTTCATTATCAACCCAGGGACGTGAACTTGAAATGGTTCAGCACTGTCTGTGCACTAGGACTCAATTGTAGTCATCCTTATCCTATAACTAGAAAGGAAACAATACTAAAAGTAAAATTCTTGAAAGGAATTAGCATAAGTACTAAGCATGAATCAACAACTAAACCGAACTAAAATGAATAATAGAAATGGAAATCTCAGCAAATAGACAGGAAGTTACTCTGTCTGCCTTGGCTGCAGGAACATACACAAAACAAAGTTCCAATGGCTGCAGGAATAGACAACTGTTAAGACCATAACTAATTACTGAACAAAAACGTAACTACTAAATTGAATGGGTGGAATTCTCACCAAGTGGGCCCCCTTGAATGAGTCTTCCCAAAACTAACTCAGATGCAACAAACTAAAGTATCATTTTATTCATTGAAAACATTGTTACATCATAAAAACATGAATGTATTCCTTGAAACTAAAAAATGAAACTACAATACCAGAACATCCAACCTTTAGAAGAGGAACGTTTGATCATTATTTATAGAAGGAAAGCTTCTAACTAACCCTAACTAACTAGATAGTTGACTCCATCAGACTAGGAGGACGCTAGTTATTGAAAGCATGAAAAAGAGGAAGGACGTTATGCATGCACTAGATTTAGTCAAACCAATCTTACCTCAATGAGGATCCAACATAGCAACACCTCCTAAATCTACTCAACTAACAGACATGGTCATTTAAAGGTAAGTTATAACTTCCAAATGAGCTAGAAGTTTCCCTCCATTGACCTCTTTAATGTCCATCTCTTTAACTCCTTTAGTAACCAACCAACTAGCATGAACTTCTTCCACCTTGCAAGCTTCATTTATATCTGCATCTTAATGTGAACCTGCATTATGACATTAGCGTGCACAAGACAATTGTATATCCATAATCACCTTAGAATAACATTCATTCAATCACATGTAAAATTAATATAGATATATCACATAGCAGGTTAATACCATCAAAAGTTACAAGGATAAGTTCATGCCCAAAGTTCATAAGTTTAGGGAAATAGCATAGAAAGTATAAGTAACTAGGTGTTAAAACCCCATAGTAACAATAACAAACATATGATAAACCCTAGCAAAAATGAGTCATTATTTGGACTCATTAAAGAGATCAATCAAGAAGAGGCTCTATAAGTGGTAGTGGTTTGAAGCAACCTATTTCAATATTTCACACGTGGATGTGGGGGCGGCTTGACCTTCCTCCATGCAGTCGTCCTCCGGGAGTATGATCCACCCTGGCTCTTGTGATTTTGCATTTCCATGGTTATTTTCTCTCTGCGAAACTTTCTTTCATCTACCCTCGCCCATGCGAGGCTACTTGAGGAGAGTCTAAATAATCATGGAGGGGGATGCAAACCCCCCTGATGACACGACTAAACGAACAAGCACTGAAGTAGATCTGGAAACCATCATTCCAGGTCTTTCAAAGATATCATTGCAGGTGAGAAGATGGTCTTTCTGGCCGAGGCTAGATACATAGTGCATTCACGTGAAGATGAAGAAGATGAGGGATGTAGACGAAGAGGTAAGTGCCCCCCGACTCCCCTAAAATCAATATCATGGTTCCAAATTTTGAACTAAATAAGGCCTTATGTGAAGAAGATAATAAATTAAAAAATGTTGGTATATTTTTGGTTGTCGTGGACATCAATAAGGTCCCATCAAGGAAATACATGGATGAATGGTTGGCCAATGTATGGGGTAAAAAATCTTGGGATACATTTTTCATTTTGCATAATGATTTAGAGGGGATTATTTGTTATTTTCTATAAAAACCATGAAATGCAAGAACATGTGGTTAAAAAAAAATTGGAGCATAGGGAAGAACATCTTTCAGACACTAGCTTGGTCACCAAAGGCCCCAAATGAGGAAATCCTGGCTCTTTCAAGCCCTAGGTGGGTGGTGGTCAAGAATGTACCGCCTTGAGTCTAGAATTGTATCCCCTTATTACTAAAACCCTATGGGAAGGTTCTCAAAATTGATAACACAAAATCCACATTGCCCCATGTGGATGCTAGGGCTTTGGTCTCCATTTTTCTTGGTGTAGAGATCTCAAACTACCTACTATTGAAAATAGAAAATGGTGATGCAAAATGCACCATAGAGGTGCTTAGGGGCCTAAACGCTTGCTACCTCTATCGAAAGGAGGGTCATGTAAGAAGGAATTGCTCATTGATAACAAGGAGAATCCTTGGTACCAAACCACCTATGAGAAACAAAGAGAAGATACTGCCATGGGAAAAGATTCCCAACCCTAATGGGTCAAATGGTGGAAACATCAAGGGAATTAGAGTTGATGGATCTGATGGTGAAATAAAAAACCTTGAAACCCATGATAATATTGATAGCAAGGATGCCATAGGTAGCAAAGGCGACATGATTACCATAGTTGAGAGGGAAGACACCAAAACCCTAAATGAAAGTCCTAAAAAAGACAGTGAGGATGCAGAATTGGACACCCTAATGGGAGTTGATATCTCTAAAAATTCGAACTAAAGCATGGAAAAAAATGATGTGTATGAATATGAAAACATGGAAACGAATGGCTTCGACAATGTTTAGAAAGCCTATGACTCTCTCCATGGGTTAGAGTCTGAGCATCAATCTGACAAGGAAACTAAAATGGCTGCTTGTGAAGGGGAAAACAATGTTGGAAAAAAGAATGATAAACTAACAAAGGACTTAAAGGTCCAACCACAAGATCCCACAATCAAAATCAATGACCAAAATAATGAAGATGGCCTTCTTGAGGAATCCATATGTAAATAACACACCTCTGATAACATGGGGGAAAAAAGAATGCACAACAATTAGTAATGGATAAAATAAGGAGAAATATAATGGAAAAAGGGAAAACAAGAGAGAACAAACCTAAGAACATAATGTACCTCATAGAAGGATTTAAACTTAGTAAGGCTATGAGTAGTAATTATGAAGAATTATCAAGCAAGGGAAGGACAAATAAGGTAAAAGAAATGGTAAGTGCACTTGAAATAAAAATGCAACCCTCCCCTACCCAACAAGATACTACTGATGGACTAGTTTCATGCTAGTCTAAAGAGGGAGAAGGGAAGAAGGAAATGATTAGCCCCAATGGTTCTTGCAACCAATGCACCAATGATATCGTGGTGGATATGGGTGTGTGGAATGATGGTTCTAATGGTGTGAATAACAAGGATTCAAATTTCTATCCAAAAAGTATCCCACTCTCAATCAAGGGGTCTAAAGATAGGCAAAATGATGACAATACTACTCTTGTAATCCTTCCAGATTTAGAAAAACTCATACCCCATGAGGGCGCTGAATCTTCAAGGGATGTAGGGGGCTCAGCTCCTAAGGGGGTCACTGAAGAGGGAGCAGGCTCTAAAATTGGGCAGCTTCAAAGAACAAGGGGTACATGAAAAAAAGAAAAAGAGGCATTAATCCTAGCAGGGAAAGGGAGTCTTAAACTCCTGTGTAAAAAAGAGAGGAAAAAATAATGCTTCCATCCTAAGCCCTATGGCCAAAAGGATGGAAATAGAGCCAAGAATACCTAAATGTTTTGAGAACTTTAGGCCTGAAAAGGAATTTTTGCCAGTCTTGAACCCAATGACCCTTAACTGCATATCCTAGAATGTAAGGGGGTTGGAATCCCCTGACAAAAAGTAGATTGTAAGGAGGTTCATTAACCAATGTAGAATTAAGGATGTGGTGCTCTTACAAGAACTCAAAGCAATAGGGTTTGCACTAGAAACTAATATCAACTTCATTTAGAGGGAAGCTTCACACTTTGTCACCCAACATGAGAGAGGTAGGGGACAACTATCCTCATCTCCAAAGAATGGGGGCAATATGTCTCTAGCTTTGCAACCTCTCCCTATAATAGGGCAGTTTGGATCATCTTAGAAAAGGAGGACTCCTCACTTGAAATTTTCTCTATCTATGCACCTAATGAATATGGTGAGAGAATCAAGTTATGGAAATGGTTGTATGACCTTGAATGTATATTGTGGATTCTTGGAGGGGATTTCAACATGATTGAGAATCTGGAAGACAAGTTTGGAGGGGTGGATATGGAATGGAAAGGAAATGAGAAATACTTCTAGATAAGGATTAAATCCAAATTGCAGCTAGTCGATCCTATTGAGGGACAAAAAAAGGACTTTCCTAGCATCTGGTATACATGGTGCAATGAAAAAAAGGGTAATAGGAGGATTTACTATCGCCTTGATAGGTTCTACCTAAATAAGGATCACTTTATTATAGATTCCCTTAGGAATGGGTGCAAAATTGAAGTACACCCATACACCCTCTTCGATCATCGCCCTATTAAAATAAGGATCCTCCTTAAAAAGCGTCATGAGTGTGAAAGAAAAAAGGAGGGGATTCCTCCTCAATACAAAGCTGCTTAATGATAGGGACTGTGTTGATGTTGTGAAGTCGCTTAGGAATATCAATTGTTGGATGCATAAAGGACTAAGTGCAATTGACAGGTGGAACTTGAACACTAAGGGTTGGGGAATTTTGTTTCAAACAATAAGGAAGAAAAGAGCTATAGATAGAAGGAGGGAGGAGGGGCTCCTTCAAGAGAAATTGATCTAAGCTAAAGCTTGCTTGCAGGAAGATCCTAGGAATGAAGTCTTGGGAAGCAAACTCATGACCATTAAAAACTCTCTAAGGAGGTCACAAAATAAAAAAAATTGAAGGGATCAAGGTAAGGTCTAAACTCAAATGGCTAGAGAATGGGGACAAAGGTTCCAAATTCTTCTTTAGATACCTAAAGGAGAAGAATGTCAAGGATTTTTTTTTGCAAGTGCAGATAGATGGGGTGGCATACACTAATTAGGAGGACATCAAGAGCCACTTCTTCAATTTGTACAAGAATCTTTTCACCTCTAAAAGAAACATTGAGGGATGCTCTAATGCAAGAAGCCTAATTAAAAGAATCATTCCAAAAAAGCTAGAAGGAAAAGAAGTAGACAAGCTCTGCAACAAAATCTCCAAAGAGGAAATAAAAAGAGCAATACTATCCTTGCAAAATGATAAAACCCCCAGAGTAGATGGATTCCCAGTAGAATTTTACAAGGTCTTTGGTGACTGGATTTTAGATGATCTCTTCCTAGTGTTAAATAGGCGCTGGAAGTAAGCTCCTTGGGAAGAAAAAAATTAACAAAGGTATTATAAAATTTCTCCCCAAAGAGGGAGACATAACTCTAATCAAGAACTAGAGACTAATAACTCTACTAAATGTATCTTATAAAACCCTAGCAAAGGTGCTAGAAAAAAGATTGGTAAATATCCTACCAAAGTTCATCAATAGCACCCAAATTGGGTTCATTAAAGGAAAATACATTTTGGAGAATTTAATTACTAGTTGGGAAGCAATGGAATAGGCAAGGACATCTAATCAACATATGGCAATGTTACTGCTTTACTTTGAGAAGGCATATGCCAAGGTGGAATGGGAATATATCAGATTAACTCTTGAAGTTTTTGGATTTCTTGAAATCTTCTACAACATAGTGGTTACACTATTCAAGGATGTAGTAGCACAGGGATGTCAATGGTTCTCTTAAAGAGGAGTTTGATTTGGAAAGGTCAATTAGACAAGGTTGCTCTCTGGAACCTACCTTGTTTGTTATTGCATTGAATGCCTTGCACTACATCCTTAGGGTTAATGATATCACCCCAAAGGTAAATGGTATAATCCTTCCAAATAAAAATGAGCTACTCAATATCCAATTTGCAGATGATACCGCATTATTCCCTTTGCTAAATGAGGCTAATATCTCCAACCTGATGGAGATATTAAATACTTTTTATGTTGCCTTCGGAGCCAAAGTATCCCTCTCCAAATCCATCATGCTAGGTTGGTAGGAGAAGCCTCCAAATTGGCTAAGTAAATTTGATGTCCAATGGGGAGGTCCCCAAAAACATGTCAGGTATTTGGGCATCCCATTTGCTATATGCCCAAACCTAAAAGAGATGTGGCTTTGGATTGAGGATAAAATTGATAAAAAGATTGGAAAATGGAATAGGCAGTTCCTATCTTTGGCAGGAAGAATTCAAGTTTTTTCAAAAAATATTATCATCCTACTGCTTATATTTTGCTTTTGTGTGTCTGTTTAATAGCTACTAGGTTGATGAAATACATAAAAAATAAGAGGTTTTTTGTGGTCAGATGGGAAAGGTAAAAGGAAAAATCATGTAGTTAAATGGAATTGGTGTTGTCTAAGTAAGGCAAAGGGAGCACTTGGGTTGAAAAACTTAAGAATCCAAGGTATAGCCTTGGTAGCCAAATGGATCTTCAAAGCATTAGAAGGGAAAGAACCCTATCAAATTTTAGTTAGGAATAATATCCAAAGGGAAATCTCCAAGCATGCAAAGGCCTGGAAAGGCCTCCCCCTTTGTTACCTCCTTAGCATTTGTCATCCTATATCCATTGAAGGCTCCGTTGTGTTTAAAAGCATATGGAGAGCATGGGAGTATATCAAGGAATACATTCTAAACTCTCAATACTTCAAGAACTACATAGTTTTCACCCATAAATCAATCTAGTGGAACCTTGTGCATAATGGTAAGCCACTAGCACTCCTGCAAGGGTGCTTTGCCAAAAAAGGGCTAACAACTTGGCATTAATATCTTTTAGGATATCTTTAAAGATAGGTATTTAAAAGACTAGAATCAACTAAGTACCGAGTACAAGGTCTATCTATGACCAACTGGTGAACTTACTCCACAATAAGGAAGCATGTAAAGAATTGAACCCCCAAGTTGAATGTAAACATAATATAGAGCAGTATAAAGAACTTAAATGGAGTGATGGAACCAATCTCACTAAACTTAATGCTAAATTAATCTACGACACTCTTACCAATCAACAAGAAACATTAAACCACTTAAATAGTGTGTGGAATACTGAAATGAGCAAGAATGAATGGTCCAAAGTTTTTAAAAATAATTGGTCACATGTAATTGAGCCAAAGAAGGCTTGCTTTAGATGACTCTCGATCTTTCAGAGACTGCCTTGTAAAATAAACTCTAAGGACATTAAAATATGTAGCCTATGCAAGGTGCCTAAAATAATAAAACACATTTTTTTGATTGTATATATGCAAATGAGATATGATTTTTTTTTTTTCCAAAATCAATACATTTGGGATATTAATTGCAAACCCAGACCTGACAAAATTCTTTTATTCAAAAACAATAAACTTAGAAAAGAGCTCACATTGTTTTGGTCATGTGTTTCTATTGAAATTCTATGGACTATTTGGAAAGCAAGGAATGACAAGAGATTTAATGGAACAAGGAGGGCACTTACTGAGTCTGTTAAGAGACTCACACTATATAACATTGTATTGCAGGTTACAATGATTGTGAAGGTATCCAAATTCAAGTTCCTCAAACTACTGGAGGAGGGCACACTACAAATCAACCTTCATGAAGTCAGATATGGTCACAACTGGTAGGTGGGACAACCTAGCACAAAATTTTTCCTCAAAGCACTGGAGGTGTTTCAAAAGGAATTCAATGAGAAAGTGATCAAAGATACTCCCAATGTAGAAGCTCCAACATTACTTAGCATTGAAGATTTTACTAATGAGGAAATTGTTGCAACAAAAACTTTCTTGGGGATGAAGGACCTGGTGCAGGAGGACAAAGGGACAACAATTCCATGATGCAAGGAAGTCTACTTTGCTTTTTGACAGTGGATAGGGAAGGAGTATATACTGCAATATAATTTTTTGATTTATATATGATGTAAAGCTATATATGGGCAATGCAATCCATTGATATAATGTATACCTGTATAGTTGCAATATAAAACAATGATATAATGTATATCTGTAGATAAGCTATGTAAAAGGGCTCAAGGAACTATTTTTGGATCTGATAGAATATGTAAGGGGGTAGATACATGCAGTAGTATTGTAGAAAAAATGACTATAATTTTTTGTTGTTTCACTATATCTAATACAAAAAAATGGCCTTACACATGTGTTGATTGAGCAAAAAAGAGGTTTACCATCAAATTCTACATATATTCTGGTATAAGCTATAAAAATGATTAGTATAGCCTAACTTGCTTGATACCATGTTAGAAATTAAGATCTTAGGATACTAATCATTATAAACAAGATATAAAATAAATAATGAGAATCATACAAACATATATTTTAAACATTACACAAGATATACATGGGGAAAACCCTTTTAGGTAAAAAACCCCATAAAGCATCATTTTGTTAAAAACACTTACAATAATGGTCTAGTATAACATAGACTGAACCTGGGGAACACTTCTCCATACTTCCACATGGCCAATAATGCCTCATGTGTATAGTGATATAATTCATTATAAAATTAATTTATATCTCAAATGAGAGAGAACCTCCTTAAATATAGGAGAAAGGGCGACATGAAACTTGAAAGGGTATTAGTCACATTTATTCAACAGCCACCATTCATAAATAATTAATAATCTAGTAGTTATTAGACTATAACTATTTCAAATTGGATATGCTTAATAAGCATATAATATATACAATTTTATAACCTTATATTAGAATAATATA